>CM033470.1:18516590-18552167 GCA_019447015.1 Hymenochirus boettgeri | reverse complement strand
TTTCAAGGGTTACTGAATCTACTTTTGAGGGTCGCTGGATGTACGAGGCTACTTTTCAGGATCGTATGCTAAAACTCGTACATAGCTTGTGTGTAAAGGAAATTTGTTTTTATTTATGATTTGGTGATACATGTTCCCCTGACCATTTCCCAGGTCCCTGAGTCATGTACACTAACTTACTGTAATATTGCTATTTATACCTTAAATTCAATTGGAACTTTTGGAATTTTTTTTCTGTCGACTTTTGTTTTTGAATTTTTTCGAAAATGCAAAAATGGAACAAAACTCGTCGGTTTCGAACATCTCTATAAAGCAGTGACGAAGGTTGAACCTTGGTGCTACAGATGCTCGGAAACTGCATCTCCCAGCATGCCTTGGTCAACATCACTGGGATAGGGCGACAAAGAAAAAAGGCACAAGCCATTTGCAAAGGGTTCGGGGGTTGGCATTGTTTTAGTGAAAAGATCAATGACATAAAAGTGTAGTCCATAAACTGTCACACTATCTCTAATTGTTCCCATTCATATTAAATTAAAGAGACACCGGATCCTGAAAGCAGGGACCTTGTAAGGAAATAAATATATGGACATAATAATAATAGTAATATGTGCATTGAACATACCCAGGGAGCAGGGGGGACATGTTTGATGGAGGAGTCAGACTGAAAAGCTGGTGCTGAAACTGACATGGATTTGAACTGGAAGGATATGAGTCTTGTTGCTAAGGAAACCATTGTCCGGCTTTATTGTAACTGTTACGACTGTATTTCCATCTGATGAATTTAAAGAGACAAGCTCTCATTCAAGGTCAAAGGCATTTTCCTCTCTACATTTTCCCCTTTTATCTCTCTTAAAATTGTCCTTTTAAGTAGGTCCATTTAGAAACAGGTTCAGTTCTAAAAAAAGTAGCAACCCCCGCGCACCTCTAACCGCCCAGACACACCGCCTGCGTGCCTCCTCCAATCCCTCCCACATTGTGCAAGGTGGTTGAATGACGCAGCGCCCATGCATATCGACTATATAAGATAGATATCTTGGGTTTAACTAGGATTCAATTCCCATTTTATGCATTAATATGCCAACACATCCTCCTACATCCCAGTACGTCAATCCCAGTACAGAGAGTCTCTACTGGGCTCGCATATTCAGGATGGGCTACCAAGACTGAACTGGTCATAGGCATGATATCTCTATAATAGAACAGAGATGGAAGTTGTCCCTCTCCCCAGGGACCAGTGAGGGAGGTAGGGGATCATTCATCAAACAAAAACTAACCCGATTTCAAAGCAGGTTTGAAAAACCAATGGATCCGGTGGAAGTTTTGGAATTTTGAAAGGTGGAACCGTGTGTCTGTACGTGTTCATGGTAGAGTTCCCAGGTCAAAAAGCAATTGGAGGGCGCTTAAAAATATAATATACAGGGCTGCATTTAAACTCCATTATCCAGCCATGCAGAATGGGCATCGATCTGGTAACCCTAATTAATGGGCATATTCAACCAGGACCACTCTCCAAACCCTAGTATCTTAGTACTTACCTGGCTCCTCAGTGTTCCTTAATAAAGATACTCACCACCAGTCTCAGGAAAGACAGGGAGCAGGTAAGTACTCCTAGGATATGGAGGGAAGGTTCCTGGTTGTGCAAATGCACCTTAACATGTTTTTATTGTTTGGAGGGGAAAAATAACAGATTATTGTCACCCAATCTACTGCCATGAGGTTGGTTATTAGTTTAGAAAAGTCATGAACAGTAAGTGGAAATCCTCGACTTCAATCTAAGGCAATTTCAGCAGCAATTGAGATCAGTGCAAATGGCCCATAACTACATTAGCAAAATTGTTCTATAGAGACATGTGGTTTGTTCAGCTCGGTATAACGCTAACTGCCGGGCTCGTTATTTATACAGCTCCGACACACTGTTATGTAATAGCCCTACTGGTTCCATTAGATTCATTTTTAATATGAGGTTGGGTTCACGTGGGTCGATATTTCATCCCAGTCGTCTGCCCACAACAATATTCCGGTCGGTTCAATATCAGGAAGGTTCACGGCCGGCGACCAACATTATAATGAGAAATTTGACATATCGGTAAGTTTTGTTGCGTTGAAATGTCGCCTGTACCGGTTTTGTAAATGGCAGGTTTTCATATAAGGCTAGGTACACGTGGGGCGATATCTGGTACAATATTCCAGATGGGTCAAAATATTAGCGAACAATTCCACTTGGTAGTCTTATTCCTTAATAGGTTTTACTGGAGGTGCTCAGACTGTATGGATGATACAATACGTGTCTGGGATCATCAATCCAATGGGAATAAGCGCTTCTTGCAGACCGTGTCATCCCATTAGTTAGGCCCTGGGCCAAAATGGGGAGGAGCAACAATGCTACAATTGTCATGTAATTGTCTTATAAAATATAATGCTGCAACCAATCAGCAATTAGCTTTGGTGCCTTGAGAATCCTTAAAGGGGCGATGCTGTGTTCTTGGCCTTTTAACTTAAATATCTGCTGGGAATTTGATTCTGTCTTCCCAGTGAGCATGGCCGAACACTAGCAGAGATGTCAATGTACAGAGTGGCAGGTGTAACTCTCCTTTCCAGGAAGGTAGAATGGCGCACTCGTCCTTTATTACAGCGTTGCATAATGTTGCATTGAGCCTTTTGTTGAAGACGTTAATAAAACACACAAGGCAGTTTCCAACTTGCAGACTATTTCCCCAGAATATAGCATATGGTTTAGACAAGAGAGAATGTCTGAAGCATTTAGAGACATCTGCTGCAACAGCTGTGGCAGAAATAGAAAACAAAACAGCGACACAGAGACTGTTTAAAGATTAAAAGGAACACTGTCAATGGAAGACGTAATCAGCCGCAAAGACAGTTTCAGGGACATAAACTTACATATTAGAGTGAAAGGAGAAGTAAAGATCAAGGAATAAAGCTACAAATGGTAGATCTGATGGACCATGGGTATTGTACTGAACGTTACTGCAGCCACTTGAAAGTAAAGACCCATGATTCACTTTACCTTGATTGGTTAATTTCCTGTGACCAGGAGCCACACGTACTCCATGTAGGACAGTCTGATAACTTAAGGTTCGTGCAGACGTACGATTCTGTCCACAACCCCCATCCTAGGGTCGCGGGGTGTTAATCCTCCATGGTAGATTAACGGGCTGTGGACAGAATCGTACGTGTCTACGAAGCTTAACTGTACACTAATATTAAATATCACATATAGCAACAAAATATGTATTAATGTTATAATCAGTGTTTAGCTATGTCATCAGTTATAATCAGGGTTTAGCTATGTCATCAGTTATAATCAGTGTTTAGCTATGTTATCAGTTATAATCAGTGTTTAGCTATGTCATCAGTTATAATCAGGGTTTAGCTATGTCATCAGTTATAATAGAGAAAGAAAAGAGAAGAAAAAGAGAAGGTGAAACGGAAGGAGAAAATGAATCGATACCAATAACCTTCCCTGCTATACTATCGGGAGAACGACCCCTCTTACTACGAAGCCTCCTCTGCTTCTGGAAATCCTCCCTCGACCTATCTATTAGATACCTGCCTCTAGACCTTCGGATCAGCCCTATACAACCTACTAACACCTTCCCTAAGCGTATCTTATACCCCACTCTATACCTAACTCTATATCCTACCTCGTATACCTAATCTACTAATACCTCCTCTAAGCTTATCTAAGACCTATCTATACTACCTTCCTCTATCGCGATCTATTATACCTACCTCTATACATCATGACATTCTATACCTCTATGCCACGCTTATCTATAACCTACCTCTATACCTATCATCCCCTACCTCTTATCCTCTCTATTCCTACACTCTATCCTATCGTTATACCTAACCACCTTCTATCCTATCAAGATGACCTCCCTCATAACTCCCCCTATCCCTACTTCTACCTACCTCATCTATAGCTATCGCTCTACCTACCCTCTATACCTAGCTTATGCGCCTACCTACTATAGACCTTCAATAGACCGACCTCTATACACCTCTAGGCCGTCGATATATCTACCTCTAGGCTGTCTGCTATATACCCTAACCCTCTATCCTACTCTAACTTCGCGTATATCCTATCTTATCCCTAACCTCGGATACTTTATATACCCTCCTCTATCCCTCCTCTCTACCCTCTCTATCTACCCTAGCCTCTATCGTATCTATAACCTCCCCCCGCCGCATTTTGAGCACTGGAGGCGCGCGTGAGTGTCGTTCTTAGTGTCTCCCTTTCCCCCCTCCTGGGAGCGCGTCATTGAGTTTTCCCCTTTGCGATTGTGTGTTCCCTCCCCCTCGGGATCGCTTTGTGCTTTCGCGCACCCGCCTGGCCTCCCCCTCCCTGTGTGGATGACTCCCCCCACGAGCGAGCCGGGGGGGATGCCGACCGAGGGAGGCGCGGAGATCCAGGAGCGGCAGGCGCAGCAGCGAAGCTAAGTCGAGCGAGCGAGCGAGCGAGCATCGAGCGGAGGTAGCAGCGAGCGAGGCGAGGGGGCGGAGCAGCCACTGGAAGCCCGGCGCGCCGGGCGAGCGAGGGCGAGCGAGCGAGAGAGGAGCGAGGACCGAGTCGAGCGACCCAGCGAGCAGCGAGCGGGCAAGCGAGAGAGGAGCGAGCTAGCGAGGAGCGAGCGAACCCAAATCGCAGCGAGCGAGGGAGCGAGCGGAGCGAGCGCGCGGGAGCGAGCGAGCGAGCGAGCAGCCTGAGCGATCGAGCGAGCGCCAGCGAGAGGCAGCACCGTATAGAGCGAAAGAGCGAGAAGCGAGCGGGCGGAGCTGAGCGAGGCAGCGAGAGGAGGAGCAAGAGGCGAGCAGTAGGGAGCGACCAAGCGAGAATGGCGAGCGGGAGCGATCATCTATCGTTCATCTATCGACCAGTATATCTATCGTCTATCTAGCGACGGAGCTAGCGAGTCTACGATCGATCGATCTAGATATCTATGATTTTCTAGAGAGAGAGGAGCAAGCTACCTTCGAGCGACCGATCTATCCTACAGATCTATCTATGCATCTACGCTATCTATCCATTATCCATCTAGAAAGACGATCATCGAGTCGATATGTCTATATATCATCGGGCCACTTATAATGCGATCAGTATCTATCTATCAATTATTCGCGTAATCGATGATCTATCATCTTAGCTATCGAGCGACTATGCTATCTAGCGAGCTATCACCCCCGAGAGCGCTCCGAGTCTTGCGCTGTGTAGCGAGGACGAGCGAGCGAGCTGAGCGAGCGGAGCGAGCGCTGAGGGAGCGACCGAGGGAGCAGCGGGGCGAGCGAGCTAGCGACGCGAGCAAGCGAGATGAGGAGCGGGCCAGCGAGCCGCGACCCAGCGAGCGAGCGAGCGAGCTGAGCGAGTCGAGCGAGCGCGAGCGAGGCGAGGCGAGCGAGGAGCGAGCGATCTATCTATCTCTCTATCATCTATCCCTGGTCCACCCGCCGTTCCTCTCAGTTCCCCCTTCCCCTTTTTTTTTTTTTTTCCCCCCCCCCCCCCTAACTATCATCGTCATTATAATCTATCTACCTATCCATATCTTCTATTATCTATTAGATGTAATATATTATCTATGCGAGAGAGCGAGAAGCGAGCGCGCCGCGCGCGCGGCGGAAGGAGCGAGAGAGCGAGCGAGCGAGAGACCGAGCACGAGCGAGGAGCGAGCGACCAGCGAGCAGCGAGCGCGCGACGGCGCGAAGCGAGGGGAGCGAGAGCGAGCAGCGAGCAGGGCGAGCGAGCGAGAGCGAGGAGCGAGAGCGAGGCGAGGAGCGGGCGAGCAGCAGCAACGAGCGAGCGAGCGAGCCGCGGAGCGGGCGAGGGAGTTAGAGCGAGCGATCGAGCAAGCGATCAAGCAGCGGTCAGGATCGGGAGAGCCAGTTAGAGGAAAGGAGCGAGCGACCGAGCGAGCGCAGCGAGCGATCGACGATCGACAGGACGCAGTAGCGAGAACCGAGCTAGACGAGCGGGCGAGCGAGGAGGGCTAGCGAGCGAGCGATCGCGAGCGATCGAGCGACCGATCCGAGACGAGCGAGCGATCGAGCGAGCGAGCGAGAGCGAGCGAAGAGCGCGGGAGCGGCGAGCGAGGCAGCAAGCGAGCTTAGGAACAGCCAGGGAGCGAGAGAGCTAGGGGCGAGCGAGCGAGCGAGCTAGCGACGACGCAAGAGAGCGAGCCAGGAGAGGGAGTAGCCAGGGGAGAGGGCAGGGAGCGAGCCGGCGAGTAGCGAGCGAGGAAGCGGAGCGGGCGTGTGGAGAGAACGGAGGGTGAGGAGCGGGGAGTCCACGGAAGCGGGGAGGGAGCGAGCGAGCGGCAGCGAGCGAAGGAGCGAGCGAGCGAGGCAGCGCGCAAATAGCGGAGCCAGCGAGCGAGCGGCAGGCGAGGAGCGAGGAGCGAGCGGACCAGCGAGCGACGAGCGAGCAGGCGGGCGGGCTGAGGACGCGCGGACCGAGCGAGCGAGGAGCGAGCGACCCAAGCGAGCAGAGAGCGAGCGAGCCGAGCGAGGAGCGAGCGCGCGGGCGAGCAGCCAGCGATGGCGTCGAGACCGAGCGAGAGAACGAGGAGCGAGGACGCGCGAGCGAACAGAGCGAGCATCGAGCGGGCGAGCGAGCGAGCACGCGAGCGAGGCGGCGAGGAGCGAGCGAACAAGGTGACCAGCGAGCGAGCGAGGCAGCTGAGCGAGGCGAGCGAGGAGAGCGAGCGAGCGATCGAGGCGAGCGAGCGAGCCGAGCGAGCGAGGGCGAGCGAGGAGCGAGCCAGCGAGCCAGCGAGGCAGCGAGCCAGCCATGCGCCAGCGTAGGAGAGGGAGAGCGAGCACCGGGCCACGAGGCGCGGAGCGAGCGAGGCGAGCACGAGAGACAGAGCGAAGGAGCGGCGAGTAGCGAGCGAGGCGCGAGAGGCAAGGAGCGGAAGCGAGGAGCTTCATCGATCTATCTATCTAGTATGCATCTATTACTCTATCTATTATCTATTATTATTATCTATTATATGTGTATATATATCACGTTCCACTATCTTCATATATATATTATCTATATATCAATTATCTGTAATCTATTATCTATCATCTATCTATTCTATCTAATCTATTAACTATCATTATTCTATCTATCATCTATCTATCAATATATGTAATTTTATCCATCGATGAATCTATTATCTATATGTCTCTCTTTCTATCTATTCTATTCATCTATCTAGGAGAGTCGAGCTAGGAGCGGCGACACAGCGAGCATCGAGCGAGCAGCGAGTAGCGAGAGAGCGAGAGATAGCGATCGAGAAGCAGCCAGCTAGCCTAGCTAGCCCAGTATCCATCTATCAATATATCTATCTTCTTCTATTCGATATGGCGATAGATCCTCTGGGCCCAGAGCGAGCGAGCGAGCGAGGAGCGAGAGACCAGGAGCGGGAAGCGAGATCGAGCAGCCGAGCGAGGCGGAGCAGTCGGAAGCAGCGAGGGATGCGAGCTATATGGCGCTCGAGCAGAGGGACGAGCGAGTAGCGAGTCGACCGGGCGCGATGATCAATTAAAAAGTCCGGGAAGCGAGGAGCAGCCGCGAGCGAGGATCGGATAGAACCGAGGAGCGAGCGATATGATCTGCCAAGATATTATCTAGCATTATCGATCTATCTATCGAGGATCTATCGAGCAGCCTATCATATATCTTTATCTTGATATATATCATCAATCTATTATCTATCTAAATCCATCTCTCTGTCGATCTATCTAGTTGATTATCTATCGATCTATCTATCGATCAATCTATCAAGCATCGAGCTATCCAGGATATGTCATTTATCTATATAGCGAGGAGGGAGCGATGCGGCGAGGGCGGGAGCGACCCTGAGGGAGGGCAGCGGGAGAGCCAGGAGGGGCAGGGAGCGAGCAGCGAGCGAGGAGCGGGCGAGAGAGGATGCCCAGAGAGCAAGCGATCCATCGAAGTGGCCGGAGCGAGCAGCGAGCGAGCGAGCGAGGAGCGAAGCGACGCAAGCGAGCGAGCGAGCGAGCGAGCGAGCGGCGACGAGCAGCCAACGAGGAGGGGAGCGACGAGCGGTAGAACGAGCGAACAGCGAGGGGCGAGCGAGCGGCAGCAGCGAGTATCGAGTAGCGATTGAGGAGGGACCTAAGCGGAGTATGCGAGCTACGAGCGAGCTAGCGATCGAGCGCAGACAGCGAGCGAGCGACGATCGGGCAGTGCGCGAGGAGCGAGCGGCGAGCTAGGAGGCGGCGACGAGCTGCAGCGAGCTACGCGAGGAGCGAGCGAGCGAGCGTAGGAGGAGCGAGCTACCGATCGAGGGGTGCACGAGCGAGAGAGCTGGGAGGCAGCGACCAAGCGATCATCGAGCGAGCGAGGAGCGAGCGAGCGGGCGAGTCGGAGCGATCCAGCATCCAGACGATCCGAGTCGAGTCGAGCGAGCAGCAGGCACGGAGAGGGGATCGAGAGCGGGCCAGAGCGAGCGAGAGAGCGAGGAGAGAGATAAGGAGCGGAAGCGAGGATGCGCAGCGAGAGGAGAGAGCGAGCTAGCAGCGGGAGCGAGGGAGTGAGCGAGGGGCGAGGGCCGGGAGGGGAAGCGGGCAGCGCGCGAGGAGCGGGGCCAGGCGCCAAGCGAGCAGAGGCGAGCGATCGAGCGAGCGAGAGCAGCGAGCGAGCGAGGGAAGAGCAGGAGGAGCGAGCGAGCATAGCGAGCGAGCGGGCGGGCGGTGGAAGCGAGCGAGCGCGGAGGCGAGCAGCGAGCGAGCGGAGAGAGGAGCGAGAGCGAGCACGCGCGCGCTAGAGAGCAGGATCGAGCTAGCTCAGCCGAGCGAGCGAGCGCGGGAGGCGAGGCGAGCGAGCGAGCGAGCGAGGCGAGCGACGGCGAGAGAGCGAGCGAGGAGCCGAGCGGATGGAGTCGAGCGAGCGAGCGAGCAGCGAGTCGAGCGAGCGACTCTCGGCGACAGCGAGAGAGCGAGTAGCGAGCGAAACGAACGGGCTAGTGAGGAGGGTCGGTAGCGCTCGATCTATCGATCGAGCTGAACGTACGAGCAGAACTCGGCGATATATCTAGCGAGCGATCGATGAGCGGTCGAACTACGTGCGAGTCTAGATGGAGCGAGCGAGTCAGAGAGCCGAGGCGGCGAACGAAAGAGGGAGCGAGCGAGAGAAGCAGCGAGGCGCGTAGCGATGACGAAGCGAGGAGCTAGGCGAGGGAGAATAGCGAGAGTGGCGGAGAGCGGGAGCGAGAGAGCTAGCACGATCGAGCGAGCGAGGCGAGCCGTGCGAGAGCGAGAGAGAGAGCGAGCGAGTCGAGCTAGCGATGGAGCTAGAGAAGCGAGAAGCGTAGGAGTGAGCGAGCGAGCGATCGAGCGAGCGAGCGAGCGAGCGGAGCGAGACGAGGCGATAGATATCTATTATCAGTCTATCTATCTTTTTCCTATCATAAACGCTCGGCAGTCGCCCAAGAGGCTACTGGAATCCTGGGGTGGGTCTCGTGCAATCCACAGCAAACTCCAGAGACCAAAAAGGACGTCTCTCCTCTCCTTGTCATGCCTATTTTCAGACACAAGCTCTGGTATGCCCCTTCTGCTCAGCCCTCCGCCCACCCCTAGACCCCTAACACCATCGGCGTGTCTGCTCAAACCCTAACTCTGCCTTCGCCCCAACCCCCATATGATGTCACATACTCAAGGCCCCCCCTCGCATGGCCACTTCCCCCACCCTGCCCGGAAAGCCTAAAATGGCGGCACCAGCAGTTTCAGTTTGAGATTTCTGCAGTTTTAGTGGCAGAAGTAGTAAATGTTTGGAAACATGTGTGGCCTCATGGGTATTCTACTTGTATTGAGTTTTCCTCTTCTTTACTAGTTTTATTAGACTATGAGATAGATAGATTTGTTTTAACAACTTAAAAGGGAAACTGTGGTCTAAAAAGAGCAAGCTCACATCTTTCAAATGATCCGGGATCATGCTTCTAGCTGCAGTCTATCCAAAAGTTACCGCAGTGATTAATATTGGACAACACCAATCTTGGATCAGCTCAAGTTTAAGGTGGAGCTGCCATCCTGCTGGACCAGATCTGCTAAATCCTTTTTAAGGCTGTAAGCCACAAGCTGAAAATAGACAGGTTATGCAATAAAAGCTCTTCTCTTTTAATGGGGCAATTTGCCCCCAAAAATCCGCTCTTATTTAAAAAATTTGAAAGCTAACGTCTGATTGGTTGGGGCAACATTAGCACATTTAAACGATTAAGTAGAACTTTTTCTTGAATCTCCCTGAGAATTTTTTCTCTCTCCAAGGTTCCATAGGTAGAGGAGAAGACAGCAGAAACTAGAAGGAACAACAGATACGGGCTCTGGTTACATATTTTGATGATTTATAAAGATAATCTCTCCCACAACCACATCAAAACTTCCCTCGAAATGAAGGAGATGCAGGGGTGTTCCTCCCCCCTAGGCGTTTGGACACTTGGGAACAAACTTTTAAAGGCCGACTATTGGTAGACGGGTGGGCAGCACTGAAGCAGGTGTGGCCTCACCAGGAACAAAGCGTTGGATGTGGAGGGGGTTTGGTGTGGGGGCTGACTAACGATTGTTGGATGGAGGGCTGACTTAAACTGAGTGTTGGACTGGAGGGCTGACTTAACATGATATGGAGGGTGAAATGAAATTGCAGTATTGCAGGAAGGAAAGTTTTTTTGTAACTGGCTTTCAATGTTCTGCCAGGGGGGTGGGGTGTTGGACTGAGCCAAGTATGTTTCAGTTGCTTCATGTAGGGGAACCCCGGAGGGGGCGACACATTACCCACTGGAGGGGTAATTGGTTGGTGTTAAATATGGACATCACCGAGCTCGACCTTTATGACACTTTCATTTCCTAGCATGTAACGGCGCAGTGGGTTGAGGGTTTCAGATAAAACAACCATTCAAGCACAGGAATGGAACGTAGAAAAACCAAAGATGCGAAAATGAAAGGAGTGGTTTCGGAACGTATTTTTGAAGGTTCCGAACGTACGAGATATTTTCAGTAACCCTCGAGGTTCCTAACCTGAAAGTAGTTTCCAATTGTATTTTCAAGAGTTTATCGAAGGTACAGTGATTTATCCAATACTAAACCCTCGAAATACGTTCCAAGTTTCAAAATCCGCACAGTTGATCGGTTCCGACGCCAGAACATAACTCCGAAACCCGGGGTGTCTCTAATTAGTTCTGCTACATCGTATATTTAATAGAGATGTCCAAACTGCGAAAAAGATCCAGTCGTCGAGGAGGAAATCTCGTATTTCGAAAAATTTCGAAAGGAAATTTCGAAAAAGGAGCTAATCCTCGTAATTTCAAAATTTTCGAAAATAGTATGCCGAAAATACAAGAAATCGCGTTAATTTTCGAAATTTTTCGAAAAAAAATACGAGGAATCCGCGGTCGGTTCGGAGAGGTTCAGAAGGCGGAAAAATCCGGAAAAATCCGCCGTTCGCCGAAGGAATAATCCGCGACGGATCCGGGTTCGGATTTCGAACCGGCCATCCATAATTATTAAGGATGAAATAGTCAAAGTAAAGATACAATGGGCAATACTGAGAGTCCATGTGTGTGTTTGACCTGCCAGATGATCGTCACTTTATTATATAAGTTTAGAGGTTATTTAGATTTTTAGTACCGACAGGGCAGGACCTAACACCACAAGACACACCCACATTTTAGCCCTTCAAATTCAGGGAATTGTTGATCTGGTGCGCCTCTCCCTTGTCTAAGGGGAGAAGATTAGACTTTGCAACTGCAATAGCCTCCCTTCCCATTGGCTCAGACCCAGTACTATTGGAGATTTGGTGGAATGGAGGTTGGGGTTAAGACTAAGGGTTGGTATATATCTTGGTTTACGTAGGGGAGGGGAATTTGCCCTACAATCAGTTAACACATTCTACTGCTGGATAGCTTGTGATTAATGAGATTTCAGGAACATCAATTAACCAAGTACTAATGCGAAGCAAGAGTGTTTGCATTATAGTATATAGGATAATAACAGTACATTATAGCATATTATAATAGTAAAACTATCTTAGAACATTTTATTATAAGATTATAGCACATTTAAGTCCATTATAGTATAATTACAGTAGAATAATTATAGTGCTCATTACAGTATAAATTATAGTACATTATAGGCATTATATAATAGAAGATATAGTAAATTATTATAGAAATATGATAGCATAATATAATATTATTATCGTACAGTACTGTATATTATCGTTATAATAATTTATACAGTATAATATTAAGTACATTGGGTCGTAGAATATAGGATGGATTACAGTTAAGAATATAACATATCGTTTGTAATAATATAGGGTTATGTAGTGTATAATATTATAACATTATAGCATAACATATGTTTACAGAGGAGGGTTAAGAGGGGACGTGATGATGCTTGAAGGATCATACAGGGAATCAGCAGTTATTCTCCTCACAAACAGATTGGTCAGACAGAGACTTAGTTGCGTAGCAACCGAAATGAACACTCGCCTGTACCAAAGACCCAACTAAGATCCCCAAGGGAGAGTCTTCACCAGGCCACATTCCCTGCACGCACAGAAAATAAAAAGAAGGTAGTATAGAGGTAAGTAGTAGATAGGTAAGACAGGTAGGTAATCGGAGAGGGATAGAGAGGGTATATAGAGAGGGAGGGAGGGATGAGAGATAGGTCTAGCAGAGGTATAGAGGTAGGGAGGAGGTAGGGATATAGATTAGAAAGAGAGCGTAGGGGAGGATAGATAGGGATATGCGAGGGAAGAGAAGGAGGGAGGTATTATAGAGTACGGGATAGATGGGTACGGTATATAGAGAGAGGTATAGATGGGAGGGAGTAGAGAAGTAGAGTAGGAGGGAGAGAGGGTAGGTATATAGGTAGGTAGTGTGAGAGGGATAGAGAGAGGGATGGGAGAGGAGAGAGGGAGAGAGAGGTAGGTGGTGAGAGAGGAGGGAGGAGGTAGGGGAGATAGATAGAGTGAGGGTAGGGATATAGATAGGTATAGAGGTAGGGATAGGGAGAGGGATAGAGAGTAGGTATAAAGAGGAGGGATAGAGGTAGGTATATAGTAGGGTATAGAGGGGAGGCTAGAGATAGGTATAGAGGCAAGTTTTAGCTTGTCATCAGTTATAATCAGTGTTTAGCTAGGTCATCCGTTCTATCAGGTTTTTAGCTATGTCATCATTATAATTGATGTTTAGCTACGTCATCGTTATCATCAGGGTTTAGCTATGTCATCCGTTATAATCGGGGTTTAGCATGTCATCAGTTTATATCATGTTTAGGCTATGGCATCAGTTATATATCAGTGTTTAGCTATGCATCAGTTATATCGTGTTTGGTCTTCATCATTATAATTAGTGTTTAGCTATGTCCTCCGTTTAAATCAGTGTTTACCTTTGTCATCAGTTATAATCAGTGTTTAGCTATGTCATCAGTTATAATCAGTGTTTATGCTATGTCATCATTTATCAATCAGTGTTTAGCTATGTCATCATGTTATAATCGTGTTTAGTTTATGTCCTCAGTTATAATCAGGTTTGATGTCATCGTTATATCAGTGTTAGCTATTCATCAGTTATAATCATGGTTTAGCTAATCCATCAGTTATAACATGTTTAGGCTATGTCATCCTTTATAATCAGTGTTTAGCTTTGTCATCAGTTATAATCAGTGTTGAGCTATGTCCTCAATATACCTACCTCTATACCTATCTATATACCTACCTCTATACCTATCTTTATACCTACCTCTATACCTATCAATATACCTACCTCTATAGCTATCTATATACCTACCTCTATAGCTATCTATATACCTACCTCAATACCTAACTATATACCTACCTCTATACCTATCTATATACCTACCTCTATACCTATCAATATACCTACCTATATACCTACCTCTATACCTACCTATATACCTATCTATATACCTACCTCTATAACTATCTATATACCTACCTCTATACATAACTATATACCTACCTACCTATCTATATACCTCTCTATACCTATCTATATACCTACCTCTATATCTATCTATATACCTACCTCTATACCTACCTATATACCTACTGCTATACCTATCTATATACCTACCTACCTATCTATATACCTCTCTATACCTATCTATATACCTACCTCTATACCTATCTATATACTTACCTCTATACCTACCTATATTTTCTGTGCGTGCAGGGGGAATGTTGCATGGTGAGACTATTCCCTGGGGATCTTAGTTGGGTCTATTGGTAACAGGCAGTGTTCATTCTGTTGCTACGCAGACTAATTCTCTGTCTGACCAATCTGTTTGTGAGAGAATAAGGCTGCTGAGTTCCCTGTATGATCCTTACAGAGCATCACGTCCTCTTACCTCCTCTGTAAACTATATTGTTATGCTATAATGTACTATAATATTATACTACAATAACCTATATTATTACACTATAATGTACTATATTATTATACTGTAATATACTATAATATACTACAATGTACTTTAATATTATACTGTATAAATATTATTATACTATAATATACAGTAATGTACTATAATATATTATATTATGCTATAATATTCTATATAATTATGCTATAATGTTCTATTATAATATGCTATAATGTACTATAATATTATACTGTAATGAACTATATTATTCTACTGTAATGTATACTATAATGTACTGTAATGTGCTATAATATTATAATAAAAATGTTCTATATAGTTGTACTATTATAATATGCTATAATGTACTGTAATATTATACCAATATATACTATATAGCAAACACTTTGCTCGCATTAGAAGTGGTATAATTGAATGTCCATTAAATCTCATATAAATCACAATCCTAATCCAGCAGTAAATGTGTTAGACTGATGTAGGGCATCCCCTCCCCTAACAGTAACCAAGATAAGGACCTAAACCCTTAAGTTCTTACCCCAACCTCCATTCCAAATCTCCAAGAGTACTGGTCTGGCCATTCCTCTATACCTATCTATATACCTACCTCTATACCTATCTATATACCTTCCTCTATAGCTATCTATATACCTACCTATTTAGCTATCTATATACCTACCTCTACACCTATCTATATACCTTCCTCTATAGCTATCTATATACCTACTTCTATACCTATCTATATACCTACCTCTATACCTACCTCTATGCCTATCTATATATCTACCTCTATAGCTATCTATATACCTACCTCTATACCTACCTCTATACTTATCTATATACCTATCTATATACCTACCTCTATACCTATCAATATACCTACTTCTATACCTATATATATACCTACCTCTATACCTATCTCTATACCTTCCTCTATAGCTATATATATACCTACCTCTATACCTAACTCTATACCTACCTCTATACCTATCTATATACCTACCTCTATACCTATCTATATACCTTCCTCTATAGCTATCTTTATACCTACCTCTATACCTATCTAAATACCTTCCTCTATAGCTATCTTTATACCTACCTCTATACCTATCTATATACCTTCCTCTATACCTATCTATATACATACCTCTATACCTATCTATATACCTTCCTCTATAGCTATCTATATACCCACCTCTATACCTAACTCTATACCTACCTCTATACCTATCTATATACCTTCCTCTATAGCTATCTATATACCTATCTATATACCTACCTCTATAGCTATCTATATACCTACCTCTACACCTATCAATATACCTACTTCTATACCTATCTATATACCTACCTCTTTAGATATCTATATACCTACCTCTATACCTATCTATATACCTACCTCTATACCTATCTATACTATTATCTTCCATTCTATCCACGATCTATCTATCTATCGATCTATCTATCTAATCTATCTATTATTAATGTCTATCTATTATCTGTCCACTATCTATGTATCTATCTATTATCTATATATCAATTATCTGTAATCTATTATCTATCATCTATCTATCTATCTATCTATCTATCTATCTATCTATCATCTCTTATCTATCTATCTATCTATTAGTTATCTAACTATTTATCATCTGTCTATCTATCTATTATCTGTCCATTCTATCCATCTATCTATATATCGCTCTATCTATATATCTACTATCTATGCTCTCATAGCTATCTATAGGTCTGCTATCTATCAATCTGTCCATTATCTATTATCTACCTATGTACATTTGATATCTATCTATTAGCTATATATATATCTATCTATCTATCCGATCTATCTATTCTAATCTAGCATCTGCCTTCTATCTATCTATTATCTTTCTATCTATCTATCTATCTATTTATATTATCTATCTATAGGTCGATTATCACTCTGTCCACTATCTATCTATCTATCTATCTAGCTATGCTTATATAAGATCTATCTATCATCTATCTATCTATCTAGCGATGTCTAGACAATGCGATGTAATCTAATTATCCATCTATGATATTTTATAATATATCTTCTCTCTAGCATCTATCTATCTATGCTATATCGAGCATCTATCAGAATTCGATCTGTCTCGTCGATCGATCTACCTATGCCACTATCTAGCGAGCTAGCTAGGCGAGCTATCGATCTAGCGAGCTAACGAGCTATAAAGAGGCGGATCAGGATCGAGTCTAGCGACCTAGTCGGTCTCTCTATCTATCTATATGTGCTATCTATCATCTGTCCAGTATTTATCTATCTACCTATCCATTATCTATCGAGCGAAGCGTAGCGTAGCGAGCGAGCTGAGCTAGCATCTAGCGAGCGGGCTAGCGATCGAGCGACGAGCGATCGATCATCTATATCTAATCTGTTATCTATCTACCTATCTACCTATCGATCGATCATCTATGCTATATACCAATTGAGCATAATCTATCTATCTATCTATCTATCTATATATATCGAATATAATTCCCGGGCACACTTTGTTTGTGAAACCAATCCATCGGTATTCATACGTTTCGACGTCTCGAAGGACCGTCTTCGTCAGTACATGGTATATGGGATTGAGTGCATTTGAACCTGAAGATATATCTAATATATCTATATCTATCTATCTATCTATCGATCTATCTACTATCTAGGAGCGACGCGGACCACGAGCGTAGCGAGCAGAGCGATGCAGCGAGCGAGAGGAGCGACGACCAAGCGAGCAGCGGGCGAGCGATCGAGCGAGCGAGCGAGCGGGCGAAGCGAGCGATGCGAGCGAGCGACCATGCGAGGCAGCGGGCGAGCGAGGCGGAGCGAGCGATAGCGAGGCGAGCGAGAGAGCGAGCGGGCGAGCGAGCGAGCGAGAGAGGCGAGCAGCGAGAGAGCAGCGAGCGAGAGAGGCGAGGCGAGCGAGCGAGCGAGAGAGCGAGCGAGCGGCCGAGCGAGCAGAGCGAGCGAAGCGAGTCGAGCGAGCGAGCGAGAGCGAGCGGAGCGAGCGAGGCGAGCGAGCGAGGGGCGAGATGAGAGCGAGCGAGCGAGCGAGCGGAGCAGCGAGCGAGCGAAGCGGAGCGAGAGAGCGAGCGAGGAGGAGGAGCGAGCGAGGAGAGCGCGAAGGAAGCGCAGAGCGAGCGAGGAGCGATAGCAAGAGCGAGCGAGCGAGAGAGCGAGCGAGGAGGAGCTGAGCGAGCGAGATAGGCGAGCGAGGAGCGGCGAGCGAGCGATCCCCCGAGCAGACGATCGAGGTAGCGCGGTAGAGCGAGACGAGGAGAGAGGAGCGACGAGCTATAAGAGGCGGAGAGAGCGAGCGAGCGAGCGGAGCGAGGAGAGAGAGTAGCGGGAGCGAGCGAGCGAGCGAGGGAGAGCGATAGCGAGGAGCGAGCGAGCGAGCGTATCGAGAGCGATCGAGGATAGAGTAGCGATCGAGCGACTCGCGAGCGAGCGGATCGAGCTGAGCGAATAGGAGGAGGGAGAGTATATTGATCTAGCTACTACTAGATCGATGAGGATTTCTAATCAGTATTCTATCTATCTATCATTATAAATCGTAGCTTGTAGAGCAGCGATCTAGCTATATTCTATCTATTTATTTATCTATCTATCTTTTTCCTAATCCCATACCCTCTCGTCAGTCGCCAGAGTCTCCTGCATCCTGGGGGTGGTTCGTGCAAATCCCCAGCAAACTCCAGCGACCAAAAAAAGGACGTCTCTCTCCTCCTTGTCATGCCCTCTTTTCAGGACACAATGCTCTGGGTATGCCCCCTAACTCTTCCTCCGCCCCCGCCACCCCCTAAGAACCCCTAAACCCCCTAACTCTCGTGCTCAAACACCTGAACCTCTGCCTTCGCCCACCCCCATATGATGTCACATAGTAAGCCCCCCTCGCCATGCCCAACTCCCCCACCTGCCCGGAAGCTAAAATGGCAGTTTGAGAGTTGTCTGCCAGTAAGAAAGGTTTGACATGTGTTTGGCCTCAATGTGTATTTACTTGTATTAGTTGTCTTCTTTTACAGTTCTTATTATGACTTATGAGATAGATAGATTTGTTAAAAACCTTAAAAGGGAACTGGGTCCTAAAAAGAGCAAGCTCACATCTTTCAAATGATTCTCTGGATCATGCTTCTAGCTGCAGTCTATCCAAAGTTACAGCAGGTGTAATATTGACACCAGTACTTACGGATCAGCCTACAAGTTTAAGGTCGGAGCATAGCTGCCCTTCTGACGGACCAGTCTTCTAAATCCTTTTTAAGGCTAGCCAGTAGCCACAAGCCTGAAAATAGACAGGGTTAGTCAATAAAAGTCTTTCGTTTTAAATGGTGCTAATTTTGGCCCCCAACCAATCACTTTTGATTTAAAATTGAAAGCTAACGTCTTGATTGGTTGGGGCAAAAAATTAGCCATTTAAAAACGATAAGAACTTTATTGAATTCTCCTGAGTATTTGTTTTCTTCTCCATGAAGGGTGTCCAAAGGTTAGAGGAGAAGACAAGAAGAATACAGAATGAACAACCGATACTGGCTCTGTGTTTTAACTATTTTGAGTATTTATAAAGATAATCTCTCCTACATCAACATCATTATTGATAGTTAATTCCCGCTATGAAGGAGATGCAGGGTGTTCCTAGGGTTTTTTTGACACTTGGACCAACTTTAAATGCGAACTATTGGTAGACGGGTGGCCAGCACTTGAAGCAGTGTTGGCTTCACCAGGAACAAAGGCGTGGCATGTGGCGGTGAGGGGGTTGGTGGGCTCTGACTAACTGATTGTTGGACTGGAGGGTGATTACCAAACTGATTGTTGGACTGGAGGGCTGACTTAACACTGAGGCGGCTGAAAGCAGTATTGCAGGAAGGAGTTTTTTTTTAACTGACGGCCTTTCAAATGGTCGCAGGGTTGTGCACTGAGCAAGTGTTTCAGTTGCTTCATGGTAGGGGCACCCCGGAGGAAAATTACCCACTGGAGGTAATTGGGGGGTTAATATGACCGCACTGAGCTCTACTTAGACACTTTCATTTCCTAGCATTAACGGGCAGTGGTTTAGGGTAAGATAAAACATCCAAACCACAGGAAAATTGAACGTAGGAAAAACCCAAAGATGCGAAATGAAATGAGGGGTGTGGAACGTTATTTTTGAAGGTTACCGAACGTACGAGATTATTTTTCAGTAACCCTCGACGTTCAATAACCCTAAGGAAAGTAGTTTCCAATTGTATTTTCAAGAGTTACGAACGTACAAGGTGATTTATACAGAATAACCCTCGAAAAATACGTTCCAAGTTTCAAAATCCGCACAGTCTGACTCGGGTTCTACGACAGAACCATTGGATTTCGGAAAATGAGCAGTTTTACACACTCGAACCAGGGTCTATAATTAGTTCTGCTACATCGGTATATTATTAATAGAGTGTCCAAAACTTCGAAAATCCAGTCCGATCGAGGAGAAATCTCGTAATCGAAAATTTTCGAAAACGGAATTTTAGAAAAATAGAGTAATCCTCGTAATTTCAAAAAAAACAACAATTTCGAAAATACGTATTGCCGAAAATACAAGACATCGAGTAATTTTCGAAATTTTTTCGAAAAAAAATTACGAGTAGTAAAATCCGCGGTTCGAGGTTCAGAGGCGGGAAAGGAAAATCCGGAAAAATCCGCCGTTCGCGAACGCGAATATAAATCCGGACGGATCCGGGTTCGGATCTGCGAACGGCCATTCCCTAGTTATTAAGGCTGAAATCCGTCAAAAGTAAAAGATACAAATGGTCAATACTGACGTCCATGTGGTGTTTGACCCTTGCCAGATGATCGTCACTCTATTATATAAGTTTAGACGGTAATTAGATTTTAGTACCCAGGGCAGGACCTAAACCACAAGACCTCACCCACATTTTAGCCCTCAATATTCCAGGGATATTGTGATCTGGTGGTTGCCTCCATCCATTGTCTAAGGGGGAAGAGAGACTCTGCAACTGCAACTACTCCCTTTTCCCAGTGGCAAGACAAGTTCCTCTTGGAGATTTGGATGGAGGTTGGGGTAAGAAAATGAAGGGGTTTAGGTCCTTATCTGTATGGTTAGGGAGGGGATTTCCCTACAGCAGTCTAAACACATTTACTGCTGGAATTAGGTTGTGATTGATATGAGATTTAATGGGACATTCAATGATACACTCGAATGCGAGCAAAGGGTTTGGTATATAGTATAGATTGGATAATAGGTACAGGACCATGAGAGCATATATAATAGTACAACTATAAGAACATTGTTGTGTATTAGTAAGATATAGCCACATTACAGTACATTATAGTATACATTACGTTAGAATAATAGAGTCATTACCGTCTAAGATTATAGTTTACATTATAGCAATATTATAATCGAACAATTATAGGCCTAATTATACGAATATTATAGCAGAAATAATATTTAAGTACATACTGTATATTCTTAGTATAATAATATTTAAGACAGTTATAATATTAAAGTACATTGTAGTATATTATAGTATATTACAGTATAATATATCGTACATATAGCTGTAATAATATAGGTTATTGTAGTATAATATTTAGTACATTATAGCATAACAATATAGTTACAGAGGAGGTAAGCGGACGTGATGCCTTGTTAAGGATTATACAGGGAAACCTCAGCAGCCTTTAGTCTCTCGCAAACAGTTGGTTCAGACGCGGAATTGTTGCGTAAGGCAAACAGAATGAAACCACGCATGGTACCAATAGACCAACTAAGATCCCCAGGGAATAGTCTCACCATGCAACATTACCGAACGGAACAGAAAATATAGGGTAGGTATAGAGGTAAGTATATAGATGGTATAGAGGTAGGTCTTAGATAGGTCTAGAGAGGTATATAGATAGGTAGGTAGGTTATAGATAGGTTATAGCCAGTAAAGGTATATAGGTAGGTATAGGGTTAGGTATATAGATAGAATAGAGGGTAGGTATATAGATAGGGTATAGAGAGGTATATAGATAGGTAGGGGAGGTATCTAGGTATGTATAGAGGTAGTATATAGATAGTATAGAGGTAGGTAAAGATAGGATATAGGTTAGCTAGGTATAGAGGTAGGTATATAGGAGGTATATTGATAGGTATAGAGGTGAGGTATTATATAGATAGGTTTATAGAGGTAGGTATATAGTTAGGTATTGAGGTAGGTATAGTAGATAGCTATAGAGGTAGGTTATATAGATAGCTATAGAGAGGTAGGTATATTGATAGGTATATAGAGGTAGGTATAAAGATAGGTATAGAGGTAGGTATATAGATAGGTATAGAGGTAGGGTATATAATAGGTATAGAGGTAGGTATATAGATATCTATAGAGGTAGGTATATAGATAGTATAGAGGTAGGTATAGAGGTAGGTATATTGATAAGTATCGAGTTAGGTATATATATAGGAATAGATAAGTAAGAGGTAGGTTATAGAGGTAGGTATATAGACAGCTATAGAGGTGATATATAGATAGGCATAGAGGGCGTATGAGGTGGGATATTGATAGGTATAGAGGTAGTATATAGATAGGTATAGGGTAGGTATATAGATAGGGCTATAGAGGTAGGTTAGATAGATAGGGATAGAGGTAGGATAGAGGGTAGGTATATTGATAGGCATAGAGGTAGGATTAAGAAGAGACTGTTTAAAGATTAAAAGGAACATGTCAATGGAAGACGTAATCGCCGCAAAGGACAGTTTCAGGGGACATTTAACTTACATCTTAGCGTTGAATGAAAGGAGAAAAGTAAAGACAGGAATAAAGCTACAAATGGTAGATTGATGGGACCATGGGTATGTACTGAACGTTCTGCAGCCACTTGAAAGTAAAGACCATGATTCACTTTTTACCTGATGGTTAATTTCCATTGTGACCAGGAGCCACACGTTAACTCCATTAGGACAGTCTGATAACTTAAGGTTCGTAAACGTACGATTCTGTCCACAAATCCCATTCATAGTGTCGCGGCTGGTGTTAATTCTCCTGGTAGCTTAACGGGTGTGGACAGAATCGTACGGTCTACGGAAGCTTAACGTTACACTAATTATTAAAACTATACATTATAGCCAACAAAAATATGTATTAATGTCTATAATTCAGTGTTTTTTAGCTATGTCATCAGTTATAATCGGTTTGAGCTTATGTCATAAGTTATACTCATGTTTAGCTATGTATCAGTTTATAATCAGTGTTAGCTATTCATCAGTATAATCAGGGTTGAGCTATGGTCATTCAGTTATATCAGTGTGTAGCTATGTCATCAGTTTAATCCGTGTTTAGCTTTGTCATCAGTTATAATCAGTGTTTAGCTATGTCATCCGTTATAATAGGGTTTGGTTGAGCTATGTCATCAGTTATATCAGGGTTTAAGCACGTATAGATAATCAGTGTTTAGCTATGTCTCGTTTATAATCAGGGTTTACAATGTCATCAGTTATAATCCGGTTTTAGCTATGTCATCCAGTTATAATCGTTGTTAGCTTGTCATCAGTTATAACTCAGTGTTTAGCTATGTCATCAGTTATAAATTAGTTGTTGCTATGTCATCCGTTATATCATTGTTACCTTTGTCATCAGTTATTAATCAGTGTTTAGCTAGTCATCAGTTATTAATCAGTGTTTAGTAGGTCATCAGTTATAATCAGTGTTTAGATCATGTATCTGTTATAAATCAGTGTTTCGTTATGTCATCAGTTATTCAGGGTTTAGCTATGTATCAGTTATAATCAGTGTTAGCTATGTCATCAGTTAATAATCGTGTTTAGCTTGCCCATCGTTATAATCGAGTTTAGCTGATGTCATCTTTTAATCCAGTGTTTAGCTTTGTCATAGTTTATATCAGTTGTTTAGATATGGTCATCAGTTATACATCAGTGTGTAGCTATGTCATCAGTTATAATCAGGGTTTAGGCCTTGTCATCAGTTATAATCAGTGTTTAGCTATGTCCTCAGTTATAATCAGTGTTTAGCTATGTCATCAGTATCATCAGTGTTTTTTAGCTAGGTCATCAGTATAATCAGGTTTAGCTATGCATCAGTTATAATCAGGTTTAGAATGTCATCAGTTATAATCGTGTGTAGCTATTCATCAGTTATAACTAGTGCTTTAGATATGTCATCAGTCTAATCATGGTTAGCTATGTCATCAGATTATAATCAGGTTAGCTAGTATCCCGTATAACTTTTCCAGGTTTAGCTATGTCATCAGTTATAATCAGTGTTTAGCTATGTCATCAGTTATAATCAGTGTTTAGCTATGTCATCAGTTATAATCAGTGTTTAGCTTGTATAGTTAAATCAGGTTAGCTATGCATCAGTTATAATCAGTGTTTAGCTATGTCATCAGTTATAATCAGTGTTTAGCTATGTCATCAGTTATAATCAGTGTTTAGCTATGTCATCAGTTATAATCCTAGATGGACTGGATCATGGACACTAACCCTGTTTCCAAGGCGGATTTCTAAGGTCTAGGAAAATTTGTCGGAACATTTGTCCTGGCATATTAGTCCCTCCATGTGTACCCAGCCTAAAAAAGTGATCTCTATTTAAAATATAATATAAAGGGGCCTGCATTATTTTCAGCTGATTTATTGCTATGTTAAAATCTAATATCTTACTGCAGAATCTATGGCCTAGAAAGGGCCTTTCATAACTAGTGACATCATCTCATGTGACTTTAGCTGGAAGTTGGCAGGTCTGAATGATGCTCTTAATGCAAAGGATTGGGGGGGAGAAAGGTGGGGCAGCTTCCAGGATCGGACCATAGAAGAACTTTCTGTGGCTCAAGCTTAGAATTTATTGCTGATCTCTGCAATGGTTTAACCAAATCAGTGGTATAGCGCGCCTCTAATTAGTATGAGCCGGGTGCACAGATCGGGGGGTGCGGCAAGAAAGGGGGGGGGGAGCACAGACGGCGACTCGCAATCCGAGAGAAGACCGTCGAACCGAGCGCGTAGACCGGCGGAGAGCGATGCGAGAGACCTGACCGGAGACCGAGCGCGAACGGCCGCGCGGACGAGGAGAGCCCGACAGCTGAGGACCGAAGCGTATGTACCGACCGCGATACCGGGAGAGACCGACCGCGAGACGCGCGCGAGACCGGCCTGCAGTAGGAGCGCTGAGAGGAGACCGACCGCGAGACAGAGCGAGAGACCGACAGCGAGACCGAGCGCGAGACCGGCCGAGAGAGCTAGTCGATGATACCGAACCTCGGAGACTAACTCGATACGACCGCGAGAACCGAGAGCGTACGGTCTCTATAGCGAGCTATAGACCGACCTCTGAACCTAGCGTGCGAGACCATACCGCTATAGCTATATATTATACCTACCTCTATACCTAACTCTTACCTCCTCTATACCTATCTATATAACTTGCCTCGATAGCGATCGATATACCGACTCTCTATACCTAACGCGATGACCGAACTGTGATACGATCATCTACCTACCCCTAATACCAACTCTATACCTAACTCTATACCTATCTACTATACATACATATATACCATACTAGATACGTTCTCTATAGCTATCTATATACACTACCTCGATACCTATCTCTATACTCCTCTATAGCTATATATACTCACCTCTATACCTAAAACTCCTATAACCTAACTCTAGACCGTTATATATACCTACCTCTAACATATCCTATATTACCTTCCCTCTATAGCTATCTTTAGACCTACCCTCTTACCTATCTCTTACCTTCCTCTATAGCTTCTTATACCTACCTCTATACATAATCTAATACATACCTCTATAGCTATCTATAGTACCTACCTCTACACCTATCTATATACCTCCCTCATACCATATCTAATACCTACCTCTATGTACCATATATATACATTCCTCTATAGCTATTATATACCTACCTATTAGCTATCTATATACCTACCTCTACACCTATCTATATACCTTCCTATATAAGCGATTCTATATACCGCTTCTTACCTATCTAATACCTACCTCTATACTACCTCTATGCCTATCTATATATCACTCATAGCTATACGATATGACATACCTCCTATACCTAACTCTATATTACTATATACCTAATATATATACCTACTCTAACTACCAAATACCTACGTCTATACCTATATATTAACCTACCTCTATACCTTATCTCTATACCTTCCTCTATAGGCTATATATATCCTACCATCTATATCCGAAATCTATAACCTACCTCTATACATATATATATACCTAACCTCTATAACCTATCTATATACCTCCTCTATAGTATCGTTATACTACCTCTATACGATTAAATACCGTCCTCTAAGATATCTTTTAGACCTGACCTCTAGACCGAATCTATATTACCTCCTCTATACCATTAGATTACAGACCTCTCTGACCTATCTATGATACTTCCTCTATAGATATTCCTCTTACCCACCGCTAGACCTAACTGTCTGATACCTACCTCTAATACCTATACTATATACCTTCCTCGTAGTATGTAGATACCTATCGAGAGACCTACCGCTAGAGAGAGGAGAGACCGACCGTATACACTATGCAGATACCGCCTGCGAGACCGAGCTATCGACCGACCGCGTGAGATAGTGATAACCTCCGAGATACCGAGCTGAGACAGAAGCTCGATATAATGAGCTTATAGACCGACCGCGATACCTAGCGGGATACCTACCGAGAGACGAGCAAGAGACAGACCGCGGATACAGACCTCAACGCTAGCTATATACGTACTCTGATAGCTATCTATATACCTACCGCATACCTAGCTGAGATACGACCGCGGACCTAATCAATCTACCCTACCTCTATATACTACCCGCAGGCCGAGCGAGAGAGCGACCGAGGAGAGCGGGCGAGGAGACCGGACGCGAGACCGACCGCGGAGACGGGAGCGAGAGACGAGCGAGAGACCGGAAAGGCGAGACTGAGCAAGGAGAACAGACCGAGCGAGACCGACCGACGACCGAGCGAGAGACGAGATCGGTGGGCGGGAGAGAGAGCGAGAGACACCGCGAGGACCGAGGAGAGACCGACCGCGAGAGCCAGCGATAGGACAAGACCCGCGATTACCGAGCGGTAGAACGACCGCGAGACAGAGCAAGAGACCGACGCTGAGACCGAGCGAGGACCGGACCGCGATAGCTAGCGAGAGACCTGACCTCAATTACCAAACTATAGACTCCGCCGACCGCAGCGACCGAGCTGAGGGGAGAGACCGACCGACTAGAGCCCGACAAAGAGACGACCGCGAGAGACGACCTCGAGAGCCTACATAAGAGGAACGATGCGAGGATAACCGGACCGCGAGAACGAGCGATGAGACCCTATCCGCGAGACAGAAACGATAGACCCGACGACCAGCGAGTAGACCGCGAGATACCTAGCTGAGAGACCGGACCTCGATATGCTATCTATACCTACCTCTATTGAACTTACCTATATACCTACGGCGTTTATACCGATCTAATACCGACCTACGAGTCTATATACCTCTATACCTCTTAACTAATCTCTATCCTCCTCTTATACCCCTACTCTGATTACTATTTTACCTTTACTCTTACCTTCTACCTTTTTATTTTCTGTGCGTGCAGGGAAGGTGTGCCTGGTGAGACTTTCCTGGGGATCTTAGTTGGGTCGATTTGGTAACAGGCGAGTGTTCATTCTGTTGCTACGCAACGATTCTCTGTCTGACCAATCTGTTTGTGAGAGATAAGCTGCTGATTCCCTGTATGATCCTACAGAGCATCACGTCACTCTTACCCTCCTCTGTAAACTATATTGTTAGCTATAATGTACTATAAATTATACTACACATAACCTATATTATTACACGATAATGTACTATATTATGTATACTGTATATCCTAAATATACTACAATGTACTTAATATTATACTGTATAATATTATTATACTATAATATACAGTAATGTACTAGTAATATATTATATTATGCTATAATTTCTATTAATTATGCTATAAGTTTCTATTATAAATGCTATAATGTACATAATATTTACGTAATGAAACTATATTATTCTACTGTATGTATACTATAATGTACTGTAATTGGCTACAATATTATAATAAAATGTATATGATAGTTGTTACTATTATAATATGCTATAATGTACTGTATATATAACAATATATATATATAGCAAACACTTTGCTCGCATTAGAATGGTATAATTGAATGGCCTTTAATCTACATAGAATCACAATCTAATCCAGCAGTAAATGTGTTAGACTGTGTAGGGCAAATTCCCCTCCCCTAACAGTTAACCAACCGATTAGGACAGAAACCCGAAGTTCTTACCCCAACCTCCATTCCAAATCTCCAAGAGTACTGGTCTGGCCAATGGGAAGGGAGGCTAGTTGCAGTTGCAGAGTCTATCTTCCCCTTAGACAAGTGGAGGAGGCAGCACCAGATCAACAATATCCCTGGAATATTGAAGGGCTAAAATGTGGGTGAGGTCTTGTGGTTTAGGTCCTGCCCTGGGTACTAAAAATCTAATTACCTCTAAACTTATATAATAAAGTGACGATCATCTGGCAAGGGTCAAAACACAACATGGACTCTCAGTATTGACCCATTTGTATCTTTTACTTTGACGTATTTCATCCTTAATAATTAGGGATGGCCGGTTCGCAGATCCGAACCCGGATCCGTCGCGGATTTATTCCGTTCGCGAACGGCGGATTTTTCCGGATTTTCCGCCTTCTGAACCTCCGAACCGCGGATTACTCGTATTTTCGAAAAATTTCGAAAATTACGCGATTTCTTGTATTTTCGGCAATACGTATTTTCGAAAATTTTTGAAATTACGAGGATTACTCATATTTTCGAAAATTCCGTTTTCGAAAATTTTCGAAATTACGAGATTTCTCCTCGAGCGGACTGGATTTTTCGAAGTTTGGACATCTCTATTAATAATATAACGGATGTAGCAGAACTAATTAGAGACCCGGGTTCGAGTGTATGTTCTGTCGGAACCGATCAGACTGTTCGGATTTTGAAACTTTGGAACGTATTTTCGAGGGTTATTATTGGTATAAATCACCTTGTACGTTCGATAACTCTTGAAAATACAATTGGAAACTACTTTCTAGGGTTATTGAACCTCGAGGGTTACTGAAAATAATCTCGTACGTTCGGTAACCTTCAAAAATACGTTCCAAACCCTCATTTCATTTTCGCATCTTTGGGTTTTTCTACGTTCAATTTCCTGTGGCTTGGAATGTTTTATCTGACCCTAAACCACTGCCCGTTAATGCTAGGAAATGAAAGTGTCATAAGTAGAGCTCAGTGAGGTCATATTAACCCAACCAATTACCTCCAGTGGGTAATGTTTCCTCCGGGGTGCCCCTACCATGAAGCAAACTGAAACACTTGCTCAGGGCACAACCCTGCAGAACATTTGAAAGGCGGCAGTTAAAAAAAAACTTCCTTCCTGCAATACTGCATTTCAGCCCTCCAATCAGTGTTAAGTCAGCCCTCCAGTCCAACAATCAGTGTTAAGTCAGCCCTCCAGTCCAACAATCAGTTAGTCAGCCCACCACACCCACCTCCACATGCCACGCCTTTGTTCCTGGTGAAGCCACACCTGCTTCAAGTGCTGCCACCCGTCTACCAATAGTCGGCATTTAAAAGTTGTTCCAAGTGTCAAAAACCCTAGGAACACCCCTGCATCTCCTTCATAGCGAGGGAAGTTTGATGTGGATGTAGGAGAGATTATCTTTATAAATACAATCAAAATATGTAACACAGAGCCCAGTATCTGGTTGTTCATTCTAGTTCTCTGTCTTCTCCTCTACCTATGGACACCTTAGGGAGAGAGAAAAAAATATCAGGGAGATTCAATAAAAGTTCTTATCGTTTTAAATGGTGCTAATTTTGCCCCAACCAATCAGACGTTAGCTTTCAAATTTTAAATAAGATCTGATTGGTTGGGGGCAAAATTAGCACCATTTAAAACGATAAGAACTTTTATTGAATAACCCTGTCTATTTTCAGGCTTGTGGCTACAGCCTTAAAAAGGATTTAGAAGATCTGGTCCAGCAGAGGGCATGCTCCGACCTTAAACTTGGAGGCTGATCCTAAGTACTGGTGGTGTCAAATATTACACTGCGGTAACTTTGGATAGACTGCAGCTAGAAGCATGATCCAGGAATCATTTGAAAGATGTGAGCTTGCTCTTTTTAGGACCACAGTTCCCTTTTAAGGTTTTAACAAATCTATCTATCTCATAAGTCTAATAAGAACTGTAAAAGGAAGAGAAACTAAATACAAGTAGAATACACATGAGGCCACACATGGTCCAAACATTTACTGCAGAAATCTCAAACTGCCATTTTAGGCTTCCGGGCAGGGTGGGGGAAGTGGGCATGGCGAGGGGGGGCCTTGACGTATGTGACATCATATGGGGGTGGGCGAAGGCAGAGTTAGGGTTTGAGCAGACGCAGAGTTAGGGGTCTAGGGGGTGGGCGGAGGGCGGAGGCAGAGTTAGGGGGCATACCAGAGCATTGTGTCTGAAAAGAGGGCATGACAAGGAGGAGGAGAGACGTCCTTTTGGTCGCTGGAGTTTGCTGTGGGATTGCACGAGACCACCCCAGGATTCAGGAGACTCTGGCGACTGACGAGAGGGTTATGATAGGAAAAAGATAGATAGATAGATAATAGATAGATATATAGATAGATAGATAGATAATAGATAGATATATAGATAGATAGATAGATAGATAGATAGATAGATAATAGATAGATATATAGATAGATAGATAGATAATAGATAGATTATATAGATAGATAGATAGAAGATAGATAGATGATAATAGATAGATAGATAGATAATAGATAGCTATATAGATAGATAGAAGATGATAATAGATAGAATATAGATAGAATAGATAGTATATAGATAGATTTAGATTATGATAGATAATAGATAGATAGTATAGATAGAGTAGATAGATGATCGATGTATAGATAGCTGATATGAGAGTATACTAGATAGCTGGATAGATAGGATAGAAGATAGATCAGAAGATAGATATAGATAGAATGGATATATAGATAAGAGAGATAGTATAAGACTAGACTATATAGATAGATAGATAGATAGTCGATATTGATAGTATAGACAGAATATGATAGAATAACTAGCTAGATATATAGAGAATGAGATAGATAGATAATAGATTAGAATTATAGATAGATAGACTAGATAGATAATAGGAAGAGATAGATAGATAGATAGATAGCATAGAAGAATCGAGCTAGATAGCATAGCATAGATTAGATAATAGTAAGATAATAGCTAGGTAATAGATAGATAATGTAGATAGAGAAGATATAGATTAGGATAGATAGAGACTAGAAGAAATAGAAGACGTAGATAGATAGATGAGATAGAGATATTAGTAGATAGATAGATTAAGCTAGATGATAGTATCGATGATAGATAGACATAGATAGATAGCGGATAGAGATAGATCGAGATAGATCAGATAGCCTAGATGATAGATAGAAGACAGAGAAGATAGTAAGATAGATTAGAAGCTAAGATAAGAGTATAGAGTAGATAGATAGATAGATAGCGACAGAGCTCGATAGATAGAACGATAGATAGAAAAGATGCTCGAGATTGTGATAGATAGAAGATAGATAGAGTCGATGATAAGATAGGATAGTGATAGATAGGTTAGTAGATAATAGATTAGATAGATAGAAGCTAGAAGTTATTAGATAGAATATTATGTTATAGTCTATATAGATTTATATGTTCAGGTGTCAAATGCACTATCCAATTGACATGTTACTGATGCAAGCCCCTCATGCGAGACGCGAAACGTTGAATAAGATTGTAGATTGGTTTCACAAGACAAAGGGTGCCCGGGACATTCATTATCGATATTATAGATGACGATAGACCTAGTATTCGATAAATATGTAAAATGATGGTAGAATAGATAGATGGCTCGATAGATAGGCTAGAATAGGTAGCTAGATAAAGATAGATAGATGATCAGGTAGATAGATAGATAGATAGATAGACAGATTAGATAGATGATGTAGATAGATAGATAGATAGATAGATAGATAGATAATGGATAGGTAGATAGATAGATAATGGACAGATGATAGATAGACATATAGATAGATAGAGAGACAGATAGGTAGATAGATAGATAATAGATTACAGATAATTGATAGATAGTTAGATAGATAGATAGATAGATAGATAGATAGATAGATAGTGGATAGTAGATAGATAGAGAGACAGATAGATTATAGATAGATAGATAGATAGATAGATAGATTAGCTAGATAGATAGAAGGAGAGGAGAAAGACTTTCTAGATTATTAAGTATATATATTGAAGCCTAATGGATAATAGTCATTTTATTACAGTGATATCTATACCCTTGCTATGCCGTCTGCCCATTACTCGGGGTAGATCTTAGGTATTTGAAGATAGATAGATAGATAGATTTAGATAGATAGAAGATCAAGATAGATCGATAGCAGTAGATAGTAGAGAGATAGTGGACAGTGATAGATAGACAGATAGAGTAGATAGATAAGATATGATAGATTAGATAGATAGACTAGATAGAAAAGATAGATATAGCATAGATAGAAGGATTAGATGGATAGATAGATTAGATAGATTAGATTAGATGATAGATAGATAATAGATAGATAGATTAGATAGAATGGTCAGATAGATAGATAGATAACAGATGATAGATAGACAAGGAGATAGATGGAGATAGATAACTAGATAGATATGATAGTCCGATAGATAGTAGATGGATAGATGAGATTAATGATAGATAGGCAAGATAGAATAGGTAGATAGATAATAGATAGATTAGATAGATAAGATGCATGATAGGCAAGATAGAACTAGATAGCATAGATAGATAGAGATTAGATAGATAGCTACAGATATGATAGATAGATAATTAGATAGATAATAGATAGATGCAGAAGTTAATAGATAGTAGCATGATAGAATAGATAGATAGAATCAAGTATTAGATAGATAGATAGATAGATAGATGATAGGATTGTAGATAGTGATAGAATAAGATAGAGTACGATAGAAGAAGAATTACAGGTTAGTAGATAGATAGATAGATAGATAGATAGATAGATTGTAGATTAGATAGATAGATAGTAGATATAGATAGATATAGCTAGATAGATGAGTAATAGATAGTATAGATAGATAGATAGATAGATAGATGTACGAAAATGATAGATGAGATAGATAGATATAGATAGAGTAGATGCGAGATAGAAGATATAGAGAGAGTAAGATAGATGATAGATAGATAGATAGATAGATAGATAGATGCAGTAGAGAGTAGATAGATTAGATAGATGAGATAGTAGATGATGATAAAGACGTAGATGAGTAGATAGGTTAGAAGATAGTAGAATAATAATACGCTCGTGGAGGATAGATAGATCGATATGATAGGATAGATAGATAGATAGATCATAACCCGATATATATAGATATAGATAGATAGATATGATAGATAGATAGATTAGATAATAGAATTGATAGATAGATGATTAGAATTGGTAGGTAGCTAGATAAATAGATAGATAGATAATAGCTAGATAAGACCAATAGATATAGAGAGGTATTATAGATAGGTTTTAGATAGATAATAGATGGATGGTTGGATAGATAGAAGATTAGATAGATAGATGGATAGAATTGATAGATGGATAGTAGATAGATAGATAGATAGATAATAGATAGATGATAGATAAATACAGGATAGTGATATACAGCATAATAAATAGGTATAGATAACGAAGATAGATAGATAAGTACGCATAGAAAAATGACATAGTAATGGAGAGATAGATAGCTTGATAGTTGATAGATTGATAGAGAGATAGATAGACAGATAGATAGATGGGATAGTAGATAGATAGAATTGATTATAGATAGAAAGCTAATAGATGATGATAGATGTAGATAGATAGATGATAGATTAGATAGCTAGATAGATGATAGATAAGATGATATTGATAGATAGATAATAGTAGATCGATAGGTATCTAGATAGATAGATATATGATAGATCATAGATACAATAATTGATATAGATAATAGATAGATAGATAGATAGATAGTGGACACAGATGATAGATAGATATAAGATAGATGATAGATAGATAGATAGAATAGATGATAGATAAGATAGATAGATAGATCGATAGATAGATCGATTTAGATAGTAGATGATAGAAATTAGATTACGATAATTGCTATATAGATAATAGATAGATGATGATATGGGAATGAGATAGATAGACATATAGATAGATCGATAGATAGATAGATAGATAGATAGATAGATAGATAGATGGATAGATGATAGATGGATAGATTGGATAGATGGGTAGATAGCTAGATAGCTAGATAGATAGATAGATAGATAGATGATAGATTGGTAGATCGATAATAGAAGATAGATTAATAGATAGATGATGTAGAGAGATTAGAAACGAGGAGAAATAAGATTTATAGGATATATATATGGATACATAGTAGATTACCTATTAATTGATAGGATAGATTAGATATGGATAGGTAGCTAGATAGATCGATAGATAGATAGAGATAGTAATAGATTACCAGGATTAATGATATTAGATAATATATAGATAGACACAGTAGTGGACGATGATTAAGATATTAACATATAGATAGATAGATAGAGCGATTAGATAGATAGTACATAGAGATAGATAGATAGATAGATAGATTAGAAATGTAGAGAATAGATTACAGATATTGATATATAGATATAGATAGATAGATAGATAGATAGATAGATAGATTAGTGGACAGGTTGGGTGTAGATTAGAATCTAGATAGATGATAGATGGATGGAAGTGCTGATGGATAAGAAGATAGATAGTTAGATTAGGCTAGAAAGATAGTAGAGGATAGATAGATGATAGATAGATAGACAGATAGATGATAGATAGGTAGATAGATAGGTAGATAGATAATAGATGGATGATAGATAGGTAGATAGAGAATAGATGGATGATAGAAAGATAGATAGATAATAGATAGATAGATAGATATATGATAGATTGGTAGATAGATAATAGATAGATAGGTAATAGATAGATAGACAGACAGATGATAGATAGGTAGATAGATAGGTAGATAGATAATAGATAGATAGATAGAAGATAGATAGATGGATAGATTGATAGATGGATAGATAGATAGATAATAGATAGATGATAGATAGATAGATAAATAACAGATAATGGATATACAGATAATAAATAGGTAGATAACGACAGATAGATAGATAGATAGATAGATAGAAGGATAGATAAATGACATATAATGGATATACAGATAATGGATAGATAGATTGATAGATAGATAGATAGATAGATAGATAGACAGATAGATAGATAGATAGATGGATAGATAATAGATAGATTGATGATAGATAGAAAGATAAGAGATAGTAGATAGATATAGATAGATAGATAGATAGATAGATAGATAGATAGGTAGATAGATAGATAGATAGATAGATAGATAGATAGATAGATAGACAGATAGATGATAGATAGGTAGATAGATAATAGATAGGTAGATAGATAGATAGATAGATAGATAGATAGGTAGATAGATAAATGTCATATAATGGATATACAGATAATGGATAGATAGATTGATAGATTGATAGATAGATAGATAAATAGATAGATAGACAGATAGATGGATAGATAGATAGATAGATTGATGATAGATAGAAAGATAATAGATAGATGATAGATAGATAGATAGATAGATAGATAGATAGATAGATAGATAGATAGATATAGATAAATAGATATAGATAGATAGATAGATAGATGATATATTGGTAGATAGATAATAGATAGATAGATCGGTATATAGATAGATAGATAGATAGATAGATAGATAGAGAGAGAGAGAGATAGATTATAGATATATAGATAGATAATAGATTACATATAATAGATAGATAGATAGATAATGGATAGGTAGATAGATAGATAATGGACAGATGATAGTTAG
>CM033470.1:18442690-18502690 GCA_019447015.1 Hymenochirus boettgeri | reverse complement strand
GGTCTGAGACAAAGACCGAAACGTCGTTTTGTGTGCTGCTTATGGAATAAAAGTTAAAGATTTTTTTCAACAAAAAATAGATAGATAGATAGATAGATAGATGATAGATAGATAGATAGATAGATATATAGATAGATAGAAAGATAATGGAGAGATAGATCAATGATAGATAATAGGCAAATATATAATGGATGGTTAGATAGATAGATATTAGATAGGTAGATAGATAGATAGATAGATAATGGATAGATGACGAGATAGATAGATAGTAGATAGATAGACAGATAGATAAAAATATGTAAATAGATAGATAGATAATAGATGGATGATAGATAAGATAAAGTAGGTCGATAGATAGATAGATAGATAGATAGATAGATAGATAGATAGATAGATAGATGATAGATTAGTAGATAGTTAATGATAGATAGATAGATGATAGTAGATGTATAATAGATAGATAGAGATAGATGATTAGATAGGAAATAGTAATAGATAGATAGATAATAGGATAGATTACATAGATAGATAGATACATAGATAGATAATACATAGATAGATAGATAATAGATAGATACATAGATAGATAGATAGATAGATAGATAGATAGATAGATAGATAGATAAGTAGTAGATAGAGAGATAGATAGATAGATAATAGATAGATACATAGATAGATAGATAGATAGATACATAGATAGATAGATAGATGACAGATAATGGATATACAGATAAAGGGGCCCATACACGATGCAATGAAAATGATTTTAATGCACAATCTGGCATTAATAGGCAGATACGATGTGTAAGATGTAAATTGTTGCATGAATAAATGTGTGCTAGAAAGCAACCAATTCACCAATATGGGCAGATTTCATTGTTGTCGATAGTGTAATATGGCGGAAATGACGAATGTACAAAGCACATTTTGGGGTCGAGGTCTCGAATGGTAATGAAGAATGAAGTAATTTGCGATTGTGTTTGCTGATTTTTTCTTTATATTTTATTTGCTAATGAATTCGATGTGTGTTCGTACATCAATGATGCGCCTTGTTGTTGTCATGTGTCACACTCTTGCCATCACACATTGCCATCATAAAATATGTCACACCTCGACGGTCATGGCCCAAATGTACATATCCTCTATTCAACCCTCCAGACGGTGTCATGTACCAATCACACATTGCCACATAAAATATACACTCTATGGTCTCACACCTTCCCAGACTAGATAATAGATAGCTAGATAGATAGATAGATAGATGATAGATGGTAGATAGTAATAGATAGATAGATAATATATAGATTGACAGATAGATGATAGTGGGTAGATAGATAGGGTTAGATAGATAATAGATAGATAGATAGAAGTAGTAGATGGATAGATGGAGGATAGAGGATAGATAGATAGATAATAGATAGATGATAAATAGATAGATAGATAGATAGTAGATAGATAGATAGATAGATGATAAAATGACAGATAAGTGGATATACAGAATAAAAAAGGTAGATAACAACAGATGATAGATAGATAAATAGATAGTATAAATGGACATATAAGGATATTACGATATGGATAGAGATTATAGATTGATAGAGATATATAGATAGATAGATAGATAGTAGATAGATAGATATATAGATAGATAGATAGATAGATAGATAGACAGATAGAGGATAGATAGATAGATAGACTGATGGTAGATAGAAAGATAATAGATAGATGATAGATAGATAGATAGATAGATAGATAGATAGATAGATAGATAGATAGATAGATAGATAGATAGATAGATGATATATTGGTAGATAGGTAACAGATAATAGATAGATAGATAGATAGATAGATATAGATAGATAGATATAGATAGATAGATAGATGATATAGTGGTAGATGAGATAGATAATAGATAGATAGATCGGTATATAGATAGATAGATAGATAGATAGATAGATAGATAGATAGATAGAGAGAGAGATAGATTATAGATATATAGATAGATAATAGATTACATATAAGAGATAGATAGATAGATAATGGATAGGTAGATAGATAGATAATGGACAGATGATTAGTTAGACATATAGATAGATAGAGAGATAGATAGATAGCTAGATGGATAGAATAGATAGATAGATAGATAGATAGATCGATAGATAGAATGGGTAGATGGATAGATGGACAGATAATAGATAGATTGATAGATAGATAGATAGATAGAAAGATGATAAATAGGTAGATAACTAATAGATAGATAGATAGATAGATAGATAGATAGATAGATAGATAATAGATGATAGAAGATAGATAGATAGGATGATAGATAATAGATTACAGATAATTGATATATAGATAATATATAGATAGATAGATAGTGGACCAGATGATAGATAGACATTAGATAGATAGATAGATAGATAGATAGATAGATGGATAGATGGATAGATGGATAGATGGATAGATGGATAGATGGATAGATAGATAGATAGATAGATAGATAGATGATAGATTGGTAAATAGATAATAGATATATAGATAATAGATAGATGATAGATAGATAGACAGATAGATGATAGAATGTAGATAGATAGGTAGATAGATTTGGTAGAGGATTAATAGATATATAGATAGATAATAGATAAATAGATAGATAGATAGATAGATAGTTAGATAGATAGATAGTAGATAGATAGATAGATAGATAGATAGTAGATAGAGGACAGATAGATAGATAGATAGATAGATAGATAGCTGATAGATAAAGATAGATAGATAGATAGATGATAGATTGGTAGATAGATAATAGATAGATAGATAATAGATAGATGATAGATAGATAGACAGATAGATGATAGATAGGTAGATAGATAATAGATGGATGATAGATAGATAGATAATAGATAGATATAGATAGATAGATAGATAGATAGATAGATAGATAGATAGATGGATAGATAGATGATAGATGGGTAGATAGATAGGTAGATAGATAATAGATAGATAGATAGATAGATAGAAGATAGATAGATGGATAGATGGATAGATGGATAGATGGATAGATAGAAGATAATAGATAGATGATAGATAGATAGATAGATAGATAAATGACAGATAATGGATATACAGATAATAAATAGGTAGATAACAACAGATAGATAGATGATAGATAGATAGATAGATAGATAGATAGATAGATAGATAGACAGATAAATGAATATAATGGATATACAGATAATGGATAGATAGATTGATTGATTGATAGATAGATAGATAGATAGATAGAAGATAGATAGATAGATAGATAGATAGATAGATAGATAGACAGATAGATTGATAGATAGATAGATAGATAGATAGACTGATGATAGATAGAAGATAATAGATAGATCATAGATAGATGGATAGATAGATAGATAATAGATAGATAGATAGATAGATAGATAGATAGATAGATAGATAGATAGATAGATGATATATTGGTAGATAGATAATAAGATAGATAGGTATATAGATAGATAGATAGATAGATAGATAGATAGATAGATAGATAATAGATAGATAATAGATAGATAATAGATAGATAGAAAATAGATAGATGATATATAGATAGATAAATGACAGATACTGGATATACAGATAATGAGTAGTTGATAGATAGATAGATAGATAGATAGATGAGAAATAGATCTGATAGAAATAGGCAGATTATATGGATAGATAGATAGATATGAATATAATGGATAGATAGATAGATATATTGGTTAGATAGATAATAGATAGATAGATAATATATAGATGATAGATAGATAGATAGATAGATAGTGGAAAGATAATGGATAAATGATAGATAAATAGATAGATAGATAGATAGATAGATAGATAGATAGATAGATAGATAGACAGAGATAGATAGGTAGATAGATAATAGATAGATAGATAGAAGATAGATAGATAGATTGATAGATGGATAGATAGATAGATAATAGATAGATGATAGATAGATAAATAACAGATAATGGATATACAGATAATAAATAGGTAGATAACGACAGATAGATAGATAGATAGATAAATGACATATAAGGATTACAAGATAATGGATAGATAGATTGATAGATAGATAGATAGATAGATAGATAGACAGATAGATAGATAGATGGATAGATAAATAGATAGATTGATGATAGATAGAAAGATACTAGATAGTAGATAGATATAGATAGATAGATAGATAGATAGATAGATAGATAGATAGGTAGATAGATAGATAGATAGATAGATAGATAGATAGATAGATAGATAGATAGAAAGACAGATAGATGATAGATAGGTAGATAGATATAGATAGGTAGATAGATAGATAGATAGATAGATAGATAAATGTCATATAATGGATATACAGATAATGGATAGATAGATTGATAGATTGATAGATAGATAGATAGTAAATAGATAGATAGAAGATAGATAGATGGATAGATGGATAGATAGATAGATAGATTGATGATAGATAAAAAGATAATAGATAGATGATAGATAGATAGATAGATAGATATAGATAGATAGATAGATAGATAGATAGATAGATAGATAGATAGATAGATGATATATTGGTAGATAGATAATAGATAGATAGATAGATAGATAGATAGATAGATAGATAGATAGATAGAGTAGGTAGAAGATAGATAGATAGAAAGAGAGACATATAGATTATAGATATATAGATGGATAATAGATTACATATAATAGATAGATAGATAGATAGATAATGGATAGGTAGATAGATAGATAATGGACAGATAATAGATAGACATTAGATTGAGAGAGAGAGATAGATAGATAGATAGATAGATAGATAGATAGATGGGTAGATGGATAGATGGACAGATAATAGATAGATTGATAGATAGATAGATAGAAGATAGATAGATAGAAAGATAATAATAGGTAGATGATAGATAGATAGATAATAGATGATAGATAGATAGATAGATAGATAATAGATGATAGATAGATAGATAGATGATAGATAATAGATTACAGATAATTGATAATAGATAATAGATAGATAGATATATAGATAGATAGATAGATAGTGGACAGATTATAGATAGACATATAGATAGATAGTAGTAGATAGATAGATAGATGGATAGATGGATAGATGGATAGATGGATAGATGGATAGATGGATGGATAGATAGATAGATGGATAGATGGATAGATGGATAGATGGATAGAGATAGATAGATAGATAGATGATGATAGATTGTTTAATAGATAATAGATATATAGATAATAGATAGATGATAGATAGATAGACAGATAGATGATAGATATGTAGATAGATAGGTAGATGGATAATAGATAGATAGATAGATAGATATATAGATAGATAGATAGTTAGATATATAGATAGTAGATAGATAGATAGATAGATAGATTAGAATAGATAGATAGATGAGATGATAGAAATAGATTGTAGATAGATAATAGATAGATAGATAATGATAGATGAAGATGACAGATAGATGATAGATAGGTAGATAGATAGGTAGATAGATAGATAATAGATAGATGATAGATAGAAGATAGATGATAATAGGTAGATAGATAGGTAGATAGATAATAGATGGATGATAGATAGATAGATATATAGATAGATAGATAGATAGATAGATTATAGATTGGTAGATAGATAATAGATAGATAGATAATATATAGATAGACAGATAGATGATAGATGGGTAGATAGATAGGTAGATAGATAATAGATAGATAGATAGATAGATGGATAGATTGATAGATGATATAGATAGATAGATAATAGATAGATGATAGATAGATAGATAGATAGATAGATAATGGAGAGATAGATCAATGATAGATAATAGGCAAATATATAATGGATGGTTAGATAGATAGATAGATAGATAGATAGATAGATTATAGATAGATAGATAATAGATTACAGATAATTGATATATAGATAATAGATAGATAGATAGAAGATAATAGATAGGTAGATAGATAGATAATGGATAGATGATAGATAGATAGATAGATAGATAGATAGATAGATAGATAGATAGATAGATAGATAGATAGATAGATAGATAGATAATAAATATGTAAATAGATAGATATAGATAATAGATGGATGATAGATAAGATAAGTAGGTAGATAGATAGATAGATAGATAGATGATAGATTAGTCGATAGTTAATAGATAGATGATTAGATAGATAGATAGATAGATAGATAAGTAGATAGATAAATAGATAGATAGATAGATAGATAGATGATAGATAGATAGAAAAATAATAGATAGATGATAGATAGATAGATAGATAGATAGATAGATAGATAATGGAGATATAGATCAATGATAGATAAGAGGCAGATATATAATGGTTATTAAGATAGAATGATAGATAGATAGATAGATAGATAGATAGATAGATAGATATAGATGGCTTGAGAAAGGTCTGAGACAAAGACCGAAACGTCGCTATCTGTGTGCTGCTTATGGAATAAAAGTTAAAGATTTTTTTCAACAAAAAATAGATAGATAGATAGATAGATAGAGATAGATAGATAGATAGATAGATATGATAGATAGATAGATAGATAATGGAGAGATAGATCAATGATAGATAATAGGCAAATATATAATGGATGGTTAGATAGATAGATAGATAGATAGATAGATAGATAGATAGATAGATAATGGATAGATGATAGATAGATAGATAGATAGATAGATAGACAGATAGATAATAAATATGTAAATAGATAGATAGATAATAGATGGATGATAGATAAGATAAGTAGGGGATAGATAGAAGTAGATAGATAGATAGAAGATAGATAGATAGATAGTGATAGTTAGTAGATAGTTAAGATAGATAGATAGATAGATTAGTAGATAGTTAATAGATAGATGATAGATAGATAGATAGATGATAGATAGGTAAATAGATAATAGATAGATAGATAATAGATAGATACATACAATAGATAGATAGATAATAGATAGATACATAACATAGATAGATAGATAATAGATAGATACATAGATAGATAGATAGATAGATAGATAGATGATAGATAGATAGATAATAGATAGATGATAGATAGATAGATAGATAATAGATAGATACATAGATAGATAGATAGATAGTACATAATAGATAGATAGTGACAGATAATGGATATACAGATAAAGGGGCCCATACACGATGCAATGAAAATGATTTTATGCACAATCTGGCATTAATAGGCAGATACGATTGTGTAAGATGTAAATTGTTGCAGAATAAAATGTGCTGCTAGAAAGCAACCAATTCACCATATATGGGCAGATTTCATTGTTGTCGATAGTGTAATATGGCGGAAATAACGAATGTACAAAGCACATTTTGGGGTCGAGGTCTCGAATGGTAATGAAGAATGAAGTAATTTGCGATTGTGTTTGCTGAATTTTCTTTCATATTTTATTTGCTAATGAATCTCGATGTGTGTTGTACATCAATGAATGCGCCTGGTGTTGTCATGTGTACCGCATCACACATTGCCATCATAAAATATTCACTCTATGGTCTCACACTTCCAGACTGTGTCATGTGTACCACATCACACATTGCCATCATAAAATATACACTCTATGGTCTCACACCTTCCAGACTGTGTCATGTACCACATCACACATTGTCATCATAAAATATACACTCTATGGTCTCACACCTTCCAGACTGTGTCATGTACCACATCACACATTGCCATCATAAAATATACACTCTATGGTCTCACACCTTCCAGACTGTGTCATGTGTACCACATCACACATTGCCATCATAAATATACACTCTATGATCTCACACCTTCCAGACTGTGTCATGTACCACATCACACATTGCCATCATAAAATATACACTCTATGTTCTCACACCTTCCAGACTGTGTCATGTACCGCATCACACATTGCCATCATAAAAAATACTCTATGGTCTCACCTTCCAGACTGTGTCATGTACCGCATCACACATTGCCATCATAAAATATACACTCTATGTTCTCACACCTTCCAGACGTGTCAGTACCGCATCACACATTGCCATCATAAAATATACACTCTATGGTCTCACACCTTCCAGACTGTGTCATGTACCACATCACACATTGCCATCATAAAAATATACACTCTATGGTCTCACACCTTCAGACTGTGTCATGTACCGCATCACACATTGCCATCATAAAATATACATCTATGTTCTCACACCTTCCAGACTGTGTCATGTACCGCATCACACATTGCCATCAAAATAACACTCTATGGTCTCCAACCTTCCAGACTGTGTCATGTACCGCATCACACATTGCATCATAAAAATACACTCTATGGTCTCACACCTTCCAGACGTGTCATGTACCGCATCACACATTGCCTCATAAAATATTAACACTATGTTCTCACACCTTCCAGACTGTGTATGTACGCATCACACATTGCCATCATAAATATACACTCTATGGTCTCACACTTCCAGACTGTGTCATGTACCGCATCACACATTGCCATCATAAAATATACACTCTATGGTCTCACACCTTCCAGACTGTGTCATGTACCGCATCACACATTGTCATCATAAAATATACACTCTATGTTCTCACACCTTCCAGACTGTGTCAGTACCGCATCACACATTGCCATCATAAAATATACACTCTATGGCTCACACCTTCCAGACTGTGTCATGTACCATATCACACATTGCCATCATAAAATATACACTCTATGGTCTCACACCTTCCAGACTGTGTCATGTACCGCATCACACATTGCCATCATAAATATACACTCTATGTTCTCACACCTTCCAGACTGTGTCATGTACCGCATCACACATTGCCATCATAAAATAACTCTTTGGTCTCACACACTTCCAGACTGTGTCATGTACCGCATCACACATTGCCATCATAAAATATACACTCTATGTTTCAACACCTTCAGACTGTGTCATGTACCGCATCACACATTGCCATCATAAAAATACACTCTATGGTCTCACACCTTCCAGGACTGTGTCATGTACCACATCACCATTGCCATCATAAAATATACACTCTATGGTCTCACACCTTCCAGACTGTGTCATTGTACCGCATCACACATTGCAATCATAAAATATAGAACTCTATGGTCTCACACCTTCCGACTGTGTCATGTACCACATCACACATTGCCATCATAAATATACACTCTATGGTCTCACACCTTCCAGACTGTGTCATGTACCACATCACACATGCCATCATAAAAAATATACACTCTATGGTCTCACACCTTCCAGACTGTGAGCTCTGCTTTTTCCAGGAAGTTGTTTGTTTGACACTCCAGGATTGAGTTGGAAGACATTTGTGAACAATCATCCATACACATAAACAATTTTATTGTAGCAGATAACAATTTTCCATCTGACAGACCCCCTTCAGATTCAATCAGATCTTCTCAATTTAATTGCACCAGACTTTATCTATACCATTAACGATACAATTGATGTACAATCGTGGAGTTCGTACAATGATTGTACAACAAAATTGCATAGTGTATGGGGCCCTTTAGGGATAGATAGATTAGACAGATAGATGATAGATAGGTAAATAGATAATAGATAGATAGATAGGTAGGTAGGTAGATAATAGATAGATAGAAAGATGATAGATAAATAGATAGATAGATAGATGATAGATAGATAGATAGATGATAGATAGATAGATAGATAGATAGATAGATAGATAGATAGATAGATAGATAGATAGATAGATAAATAGATAGATAGATAGATAGATAGATAATAGATTAGTAGATAGTTAATAGATAGATGATAGAAGATAGATAGATAGATAGATAGATAGATAGAGAGATAGATAGATAGATAGATAGATAGATAGACAGACAGACAGACAGACAGACAGATAGATAGATAGATAGATAGATAGATAGAGCATAAATGAACTCAATGTCCAAGGATTACTTACCCAGTTATCTCTTTATCCTTCCCCAATCGACTTAAAGACTAAATCCCAATATACCCTTTATAGTACTGCCATATATTATTTCCATTATACCCATGTCCCCCTACCGTGAACCTCTAATACTAACATGTTTTATTATTTTATTATTTTTTGTTTGCTTTGGCAATGTCAAAATGTAAATTGATCCTGCCAATAAAGCTCTTTTAGATTTGATTTGATTTGATTTGATAGATGTAAAAATGATAGATAGATAGATAGATAGATAGATAGACAGATAGATGATAAATAGGTAAATAGATAGACAGATAATAGATGGATGATAGATAGATAGATAGATAGATAGATAGATAGATTGATATATAGATAGATAGGTAGGTAGATAATAGATAGATAGATAGATGATAAATTAGTAGATAGTTAATAGATAGATGATAGATAGATAGATAGATAGATAGATAGATGATAGATAGGTAGATAGATAGGTAATGGATAGATGATAGATGATAGATAAATAGATAGATAGATAGATAGATAGATAGATAGATAGATAGATAGATAGATGATTAATAGATAGATAGATTGATAGATAATAAATAGGTAGATAGATAATAGATAGATAGATAGATAGACAGACAGACAGACAGACAGACAGATAGATAGATAGATAGATAGATGATAGATAGAAAGATAATAGATAGATGATAGATAGAAAGATAGATAGATAGATCGATATGTAGATAGATAGATAGATAGATAGATAGATAGATAGATAGATAGATAGATAGATAATGGAGAGATAGATCAATGATAGATAATATGAAGATATATAATGGATAGATAGATGGATAGATTGATAGATAGATAGATAATAGATGGATGATAGATAGATAGATAGATAGATAGATAGATAGGTAGATAATAGATAGATAGATAGATAGATAGATAGATAGATAGATAGATGATAGATTGGTAGCTAGATAATAGATAGATAGATAATAGATAGATGATTGATAGATAGATAGATAGATAGATAGACATATAGATAGATAGATAGATAGATAGATAGATAGATAGATAGATAGATAGATGATAGATGACAGATAATGGATACATATATAATGGATAGGTAGGTAGGTAGATAGATAATGGATAGATGATAGGTAGACATATAGATAGATAGATAGATAGATAGATAGATAGATAGATGATAGATAGATAGATAGATAGATAGGTAGATAATAGATAGATAGATAGACAGATATATGATAGATTGGTTGATAGATAATAGATAGATAGATAATAGATAGATGATAGATACATAGATAGATAGATAATAGATAAATAGATAGATAGGTAGATAGATAGATGATATATAGATAGATAGATAGATAGATAGATAGATAGATAGATAGATAATAGACGGATAGATAGATGATAGATAGATAGATAGATAGATAGATAGATAGATAGATAGATAGATTGATAGATGATTGATTGATAGATAGATAGATAGATAGATTGATCGACATATAGATAGATAGATAGATAGATGACAGATAATGTATACATATATAATGGATAGGTAGGTAGGTAGATAGATAATGGATAAATGATAGATAGACATATAGATAGATAGATAGATAGATGATAGATAGATAGATAAATGGATAGATAGATAGATAGATAGATAGATAGACAGATAGATGATAAATAGATAGATAGATGATAGATAGATAGACAGATAGATGATAAATAGATAGATAGATAGGTAGATAGATAGATAGACAGATAGATGATAAATAGATAGATAGATAGATAGATAGATGATAAATAGATAGATAGACAGATAGATGATAAATAGATAGATAGATAGATAAATAGATTGATAGATAGATAGACAGATAGATGATAAATAGATAGATAGATAGATAGATAGATAGATAGATAAATAGATAGATAGATGATAGATAGACAGATAGATGATAAATAGATAGATAGATAGATAGATGATAGATAGATAGACAGATAGATGATAAATAGATAGATAGATCATAGATCCCTATAGTTCCCTATAGCAGGTGAGCCTCTAATGACTTATTCCAGTTTATGTTCCTTTGTAGTGGACAGCAGTTGCTTGGTAACTAGTGCTTCATTCATCTTTTAAAGATCACGGAATATTCTAAAGACCCGGACATCAGGCCCAGGAATCTGGATGAAATCCATGTAACACGTTCACTTCTATGGAAGGAGCTGAAATAAATAACATTTTCATGTATTTATTGTTTTTCCTTTCAGGACATCCTGATAAAGTAGAATATTTGTTTTAATGACTGAATAACTAGAAGGAAAGAAATTCTAATACTGGGGAGATGTTAGTGTATTTAGAAATAAAATCCATGTCTGTGTCTATGGAGCCATTAGTGCCTGGCAGTACATTTATTATATTTGTTTGAAAGGTGGACTGAGCAAAAATAAGTTTGGGTAGGAGGTCTAGAAAACACATGTAGGACTATGAGTTCTAGAGGTAGGGGGTCTAGAAAACACACGTGGGAGGTCTAGAAACACATGTAGGAGGTCTGGAAAACATCTAGTGGGTAGGAGGTCTAGAAAACACATGTAGGAGGTCTGGAAAACATGTAGAGGGTAGGGGGTATTGAAAACACATGTAGGGGGTCTAGAAAACATGTAATGGGTAGGAGGTCTAGAAAATATGTAAGGGGTCTAGAAAACACATGTAGGAGGTATAGAATACACATGTGTGAAGTCCAGAAAACATGTAGGAAGTCCAGAAAACACATGTAGGTGGTCTGGAAAACATGCAGTGGGTAGGAGGTCTAGAAAACACATTTAGGAGGTCTAGAAAACACATGTAGGAGGTCTAGAAAACACATGTAGGACTAGGAGGTCTAGAAAACATGTAGGGAGTATGAGGTCTAGAAAACACACGTAGGAGGTCTAGAAAACACACGTAGGAGGTCTAGAAAACAAATGTAGGGGGTCTGGAAAACATGTAGGGGGTCCAGAAAACACATGTGGGATTAGGGGGTCTAGAAAACATTTAGGAGGTAGGAGGTCTAGAAAACAAGTAGGTGATGTGTGGACAAGAAAACACATGTAGAAGGTAGGAGGTCTAGAGAATATGTAGGCGGTCTAGAAAACATGTGTGGGAGGTCTAGAAAACACATGTGGGGAGTCCAGAAAACACATGTGGGAGGTCTAGAAAACATATATAGGAGGTCTAGAAAACAAATGTGGGGGGTCTGGAAAAATGTAGGGGATCCAGAAACACATGTGGGATTAGGAGGTCTAGAAAACATTTAAGAGGTAGGAGGTCTAGAAAACAAGTAGGTTATGTGTGGACTAGAAAACACATGTAGAAGGTTGGAGGTCTAGAGAATATGTAGGCAGTCTAGAAAACACGTGTGGGAGGTCTAGAAAACACATGTAGGTAGTCCAGAAAACACATGTAGGTGGTAGGCAGACTAGAAAACACACATAGGGGGTCTAGAAAACATGTAGGCGGTAGGAAGTCTAGAAAACACATGCAGAAAGTAGGAGGTCTAGAAAACATGTAGGAGGTAGGGAGTCTAGAAAACACATGTATTAGGAAGGAGATTTACTGTACTGTATACTGTACACCATACTGTATGCTGTACTGTATGCTACTTTACTACTATACTGTATTTACTGTACAGTATACTAAATACTGTACTGTATGGTATACTATCTACTTTACTATATACTGTACTATACTGTGGAGATACAGGGATGGGCTGGGTGGTCCACCCTTGCTGTTGGGTGGTGTAATGTACTTTACACCGCACTATCAGGGTTAATTAATAAAAGTTCTTATTGTTTAAACTGGTGCTAATTTTGCCCCAACCAATCAAATTTTAGCTTTCAAATGTTAAATAAGATCTGATTGGTTGGGGCAAAACTAGCACCATTTTAAACGATAAGAACTATTATTGAATCTCCCTGTGTATATTTTATACTGTTCTATAAACTATACAATGAATTGTGCAATATACTATCCTATGCACTATACTGCATACTGTACTACATGCGCTACTATTTACTGTTCTGTACTATATACTTTGTACAGTACCATGTACTAGTTTATTTACTACAAGACATTAAGCCTGTTACATTAACTGGTGCTAGACACACAAAACCACCACCACCATTTTTCTGGGCCACTCACAGATAAGGCAACTGAGGATTTATCAAAACAAGTTTTGTACAAAGGTTAACACTATCATACAGGTACTTCTGAGTTCCCCTGCTCAGAAACAAGGAAGAATCCCCTAGGGGTACGACCTCATCAATAATAAATACAGATAGTATCCTGCTAGTGGCACACACACAAAATATAAAAACCAATATCTCTAAAATATAAATTTAATACATCATATCTTAAAATTCAGAAATATACAAATTATAAAAGTCTCTTATAGGGAATAATATGGCTGGCCAGCCACAATCAATACACATAAATAGTAAACCCCCTAAATAAAATAGTTGCAGGTACCCCACCTAAAGGTACAGTGAATTAGAATATAATATCCACCGTAACCATATGTGGGAATATCATATACGGGCTGTGTAACCAATAATGATAGCCAGAGGAAGTATAGCCCCTAGCAATGAGTGTAGGAGCTACAAAACGTCTATGTAATGTTCAAAAAAAAGTCTCGTAAGTGTGCGCACACTGTATCAATAAATGTTCAGGACGGGTGGAGCTGGTAATACAAACAGTTATACTGCACCGTCGTTCTAGTTGTAGTCGGAGAGTGAGACAATCGTTCCCCACTGGTCCCCCGGACGTAGCAGGTCCGTGGCTCGCTGAGCAACTTGGAATCCAGTGATGTATGATGGTAAGTAGTTCAGTACGGCAACGTCCCCTCACCTCCGTAACCACCAATTATTGGTGCTTGGAGAACCCTTTTTCAATTTTGGGACAATCCTTCGGGCAAGCAACCCCTTTTCCTATCCAGCTCACACCGGGTCCTGGAACAAACACTAGGAGCAAGACCCAAAGAGATAGTTAGTGAATACGGAGACAAGGGGGGAATATGGACGAGGGGCCAAAAAAGGAGGGAAAAGGAACACTTGTTAGAAGGGGAAAAAAAAAAAATCTAATGCTGAGAAACAAGATAGACAGTTTATGACATTAGAAGAGAAGATCCCCAATGAAGAGTTGAAACTTAAAGGGATTTTCAATTTGTCTAATAGGAGTCTTAACGGAGCAGAAGCCTCTCTTTTGGGAAAAGGGCTTAAATTCGCCCCTAAACAATCATCTGATAAGTTTTAAATATATATAGGACTTCAAAAATTTTTAAGATCTCTAAGTCTTAAAAAATATTTTCTAAATGTGGACAGAGAAAAAGAATATAGGATTAAGCAATCTTAAAATGTACAAAACATAGGAAACCCCTCTTCGGAATCACATTACATGATCTATTTATCGAACCAGAGTCGGTCAGTAATACATCATTCAGACCCAGGTCAGTGTTTAATCCGGTAGGTCTAAGGGGTACTTCAGTGGAGATTTTTGGAGCTCTGGTAGAGAAAGATATTAAGGAATTAAATACCAAGAAGGGAAAATATGATGATAATTTGACCCTTATGGAAAGAAAAGTATTAAAAATATTAAAGAAAGACAGTGATATAGTGATTAGAGCCGCGGATAAAGGAGGGGGAATTGTCATACAAAACAGGGAAACATATATTAAAGAGGCCTTCCGACAATTGGGAGACGCTAATACATATCGTAAAGTGGGATGCAACCCTATAAATAAAATTAATGGTCTTTTGAAAGAAGTTCTTTGGAAAGCTAAAGAAAAAGGCATTATTTCTAAAAAGGAATTTGAATTCATATGGATACCTAAACCCAAATTACCTATATTTTACCATCTACCCAAAATACACAAAAACCTGGAGGACCCACCAGGAAGACCTATTATTTCTGGGATTGGCTCCCCAACGGAAAACCTGTCAAAATTTGTAGATTTTTTTCTGGCCCCAGTAGTTAGGAGATTACCCTCCTATTAAAGGGATACAATGGAGGTAATTACTACACTGGGGGATGTGACATGGGTACCCGGATATATTCTGGTCACACTAGATATTACATCTCTGTATTCAGTTATCCCTCATGAAGAGGGGAAGGAGGCCTCCAGATATTTCCTATCACAGAATGGAGAACTTGATGAGGTATTGGTAAATTTTATAATAACGTGTATCGATTTTATTTTGCGTAACAATTGTTTTGGGTTTGAGGGTGACCACTATATCCAGCAGACGGGTACTGCAATGGGTACGATTTTTGCGCCCAGCTATGCTGGATTATATGTAGGTCACTGGGAGGATAAGTGCATCTGGGGTGCCAAAAAACATCCTAATTGCCTCTATTGGAAGAGGTATATAGATGATATACTCCTTATTTGGAGTGGCACCCCAGAGGCACTGGAAGAATATCTGACCTATATAAATCAATCTAACGGATCCCTCAAATTCCAGAGTAGCCATAGTCATGAGAGCATAGTCTTTCTTGACCTTAAGATCGAGGCGGAAGAGGACAGGCTGTCGACTAGTACTTCCTTTAAAGAAGTCGATAATAATACATATATAGAGTTCGACAGTGCCCATAAAAGATCATGCTAGAGGGGATACCGATAGGACAAATGCTTAGACTGAGAAGGAATTGCTCCACTAGAGAAAAGTTTTTGGAACAAGCGAACTTTGTTGGAAACAGATTTAGGGAAAAGGGATACCCTAGCTTATGTGTGGATCAAGCGATTGAAAGGGCGAGTAAAGTAAAGAGAGAAAAGCTACTTAAACCCAAGGAAGGTAAAAAGGAGAGGGGAAAGAAATATAGGAATAGACCTGCTATAGTATTGGACTTTAATAAAGAAAGTGGGAAAATCAAAAATATTTTTAAAAAACATTGGGCTATTCTACGGAATGATAAAGACTTGTCGGGGATTATTGGAGAGGGCCCTAGAATAATTTATAAGAAACCTAACACTTTGAAAAATTCACTATCACCCAGCCTACTCAGTAAGCCAGACGGGGCGATGGATAGAGATTTAAGTTTGAATACCCTTAGGGGGATGTTCAAATGTGGGAAATGTATAAACTGTAAATATGTAGGAATAGAAAGGGATTATATTTATATTAATAAAATAGAGCACAAATGGCATATGTTTTATAATTGCCAATCACTGAATGTGGTTTATGGGATTAAGTGCCCTTGTAATAAATGGTATATAGGGAAAACACATAGGAAACTCACTGTGAGAATAGGGGAGCACAGGAGAGCAATCACTTCCCATAAGAATCCGACCACTATAGGGGATTGTATGGGACATTCTCAGTATATTTATGAACACTTTAAGACTAAACACGAATCATCTTTTGAAGGTGCGAGGTTCATGGCATTAGGGGGACTAAATAGGATTTTTTTTGTGAGGGGGGGTGATGGTGATAGGGAATTATTGAAATTAGAGCAACGCCTTATATTTTCTTATTCTAGTTTACAACTAATCGGTCTAAATGACCATATAGAGTTAGCCACTTTTCTATAACTGCTCCCCTCTGTGTACCCCCTTTTTTCCTTTATGGGCTAAGATATGTGTCTGCCATAAGGGCGGGTATATGGAGAGGAAAGGGGGAGATTACCTCTCTCCCAGATCAGAATCATAACAATGAATGTTAAATGTATTCAATAAAATCTTATTATGGGGCTGTAATTAAGTAACCACATCTAAATTTTTTGGGGCTTTTGAACGATAACAACGAGTGTAGGTGCAGCCTATAAAAGGACAGAAGTTTGAGGCACACGTCACGCCTGACGAAGCTTGTGACAGCGAAACGCGTAGCGGAAGTGACGTGTTTGTTCCAGGACCCGGTGTGAGCTGGATAGGAAAAGGGCTTGCTTGCCCGAAGGATTGTCCCAAAATTGAAAAAGGGTTCTCCAAGCACCGAATAATTGGTGGTTACGGAGGTGAGGGAGTCGCTTACTGAACTACTTACACATCATACATCAGGATTCCAAGTTGCTCAGCGAGCCACGGACCTGCTACGTCCGGGGGACCAGTGGGGAAGATTGTTCACTCTCCGACTACAACTAGAACGACGGTGCAGTATAACTGTTTGTATTACCAGCTCCACCCGTCGAACATTTTTGATACAGTGTGCGCACATTACGGACTTTTTTTTGAACATTACATAGACGTTTGTAGCCCTACACTCATGCTAGGGGCTATACTTCCTCTGGCTATCATTATTGGTTCACAGCCCTATATGATATTCCCACATATGGTTACGGTGGATATTATATTCTAATATGTACCTTTAGGTGGTGGGGTACCTGCATATTTTATTAGGGGGTTACTATTTATGTATTGATTGTGGCTGGCCAGCCATATTATTCCCTATAAGAGACTTTTATAATTTGTATATTTCTGAATTTTAAGATATGATGTATTAAATTTATATTTTAGAGATATTGGTTTTTATATTTTGTGTGTGTGCCACGAGCAGGATACTATCTGTATTTATAACTGAGGATTTATCCAGCCTCTGGCCTGTTCTGCACACGTGCATAGGTCAACCAACCGCCATTTCATCTTGCACAAGCAGAGCAGCATTATTCAGGGACAACACGGAGGCACGGACACAGCAACTAAGCTTTATATACAGGATATTTAGTACTATATACCAGTACAATATACAATCATGCTCAATTAAAACATTGCTCTGTTTAAATTACAGTTCTTGAAATATCCCCTAGAGGGAGCTAAATTTACATTTACAATAATGCACAGTTCATACCAAACAAAAGCCTGGGAGGCTTTGCAGCACAGGTGATACAAATGTTACATCTTGGAATAAGAGTAACACATATTCTGTAAGATATTAGGATATCTCTTTCTAGCAAACAGTGTTAAGATTTACAGTGCAGTAGTGTGAAGGAAGACTTACACTGGAAAACATAGATTTTTAGGGATTTTAATCCCTGATTGTACAGCTCCCCCTACTGTTACTATTTGGTATAAATAGGAGAGAATGTATGTCTGCTGTCTTTCTCTTGTAATTGAATTCAATACATAATATCAGCACTGCTGGTTGTGTATTATATGGGAGATATCTGCCCTGAGTTAACCACAGGTGCGTGACATAAATCTCTATTTTAAATAATGGTTCTGACCGCTCATTTACCATTGCAGTGTTAATTATGGAACGTTATTACACCTGGTGTTGTTATTGAGTTTAATATTCGCTATTTTGTTTGTTATTGCGTTCAATATTTAACGGTATCAATGCTTTATAAATCTATCTATCTATCTATCTATCTATCTATCTGTCTGTCTGTCTGTCTGTCTGTCTATCCTCTATCTATCTATCTATCATCTATCTATCTCTATCTATCTATCTATCTATCTATCTATCTATCTATCTATCTATCTATCTATCTATCTGTCTGTCTGTCTGTCTGTCTGTCTATCTATCTATCTATCTATCTATCATCTATCTATACATATACTATCTATCTATACTATCTATCTATCTATATCTATCTATCTATCTATCTTATCTATCATCTATCTATCTATCTATTTGTCTATTCATCTATTATCTATCTATTATCTATCTATCCTTTTCTATCGATTCATCATCTATCTATCGAAATCATATATGCAGTGCAGTGAAGAATGCTCTGATTTGAATGTGGGGGAGACCAAACAGCAACTGCATCCACGTATGGCCAAGCACAGAAGAGCCAATTCCTCGGGTCAGGACTCAGCCGTGTATCTGCATCTTAAGGATAAAGGACATACCTTTGAAGATTGTAATGTTAACATATTGGCGAAGGAACGTGAACTGGTTCAAGAGAGGTGTTAAGGAGGCCATTTATGTGAAAATAAAAGAAACCAAGCCTAAATAGAGGTGGGGGGGTTTCGACACCAACTGTCTGCCATGTACAATGCTGTTTTAACACCTTACTCTGGGCGTTCCTATAACACCTCTTAGCCACTATGCAATCACACCCTTAACACCTGGCTGTGATATGCTAATTGGGATTTTCCAGGGTACATAATTGCCACAGATTCCTGTAACAAGTCACGAAACTGAAAGCCATAGGCGTGAGAGACACGAAACATTTCAAGAACAAACTCAAGTCCAGGGAGCGTAAGAAGTACAACAGATATCATCTATCTAGTCGGAATCTATCTATCTAATCTATCTACTAATCAGGCGTCTAAAATCGTATCATCACGTCTATCTACGTACGTATCTATCTATCTTTCTACGACACGTACGACAATTCATCTATCCATCCACATCTATCATCTAGCTATCTATCTAGCGTTTAATCATCTAATCTATATCAAACCCCAATCATCTATCTATCTATCTCTGATCTATCTATCTATCTCTATCTATCTATCTATTCTATCTATCTATCTATCATCAAATCAAATAAAAAGAGCTTATTGAACAGGATCAATTTACATTTTGTCATTGCAAAGCAAACAAAATAATAAGTAATAAAACATGTTAGTATAGAGGGGTTCACAGCAGGGATAATGTGAATCAATAGATAAGAATTATATGGACAGTATTATTAGGGGTATATTGGTGTTTTCAGTCCTGAATTAACAATGGGGAAGGATATAAAGGGGATATACTGGGCAAGTAGTCCTTGGACATTAAGTTTATTTTAGCTCCTCTCAGTCTGTGAAATGCGTTACATAGTGTGCCCCAATATTTACTGTGGTCTCCTCTCTCCCAGTTTTCTCTCTTCATCTAGCAGCTTTATCTAAGTCTGGAATAAAGTCCGACAGCATCTTGAAATGGGGGTCCCATATTGCTTGCGTTTTGGGGCAGTGTAGGAAGTGAGTCTCATCTTTTGTTTACATAATCAAACAAAAAAGAAAAACAGGGTAGTGTGAGGAATATAAAGGGTTCAGTCCTAGGAATAACATAGATATGGGTATGATTGGACAGGTAGTCTATGGTATAATTGGAATATAAAGGGTTCAGTCCTAGGATATAATTAGTAGGGATTATGGTGTATGATTGGACAGGTAGTCCTATGGATATAATATGGGATAAAGAAAGGTTAAGTCCTAGATATAACATTCGGTTATGGGTCATGATTGCAGGTGTCTATGGATATAATTGGGGAATTAAAGTGGTCAGTCCTGGATTATACAGTAGGATATGGGTATGATTGGACAGGTAGTCTTATGGATATAATAGGGGATATAAAGGGGTTCAGTCTAGGATAACAGTAGGGATATGGTGGATGATGACAGGTAGTCTCATGGATATAATATAGGAATAAAAGGTTTCAGTCCTAGATATAACGTAGGGATATGGGTATGATTGGACAGGTATAGGACTAGGATATAATATGGGGGTTAATAAAGGGGTTCAGTCCTATGGATTATACCAGTAGGGATGGGTATGATTGGACAGGTAGTCTATGGACTATAATTGGAATTAAAGGGGTTCAGTCCTATGATATAACAGTAGGGATATGGGTATGATTGGATGGTAGTCTTGGATATAAATGGGGATATTAAAGGGTTCAGTCCTAGGATAAACAGTAGGGATATGGGTATATTGGACAGGTTAGTCTATGGAATAATATGGGGGATAATAAAGGGTTCAGTCTAGGATTATAACAGTAGGGATATGGGTATGATTGACAAGGTAGTCTATGGATATAACTAGGGGAATATAAAGGGTTCAGTCCTGGATTATAACAGTAGGATATGGGGTACTATTGGACAGGTTAGTCTATGGATATATATAGGGGAATATAAAGGGTTCAGTCCTAGGAATATACAGTAGGATATGGGTATGATGGACAGGTAGCCTATGGATATAATATGGGATATAAAAGGGTTCAGTCCTAATATATAACAGTAGGGATATGGGTATGATTGGACTGGTAGTCTATGGATATAATATGGGGATATAAAGGGTTCAGTCCTAGGATATAACAGTAGGGATATGGGTATGATTGGACTGGTAGTCTAGGAGGATAATATGGGGATACAAGGGTTCAGTCCCTAGAGATAATCAGTAGGGATATGGTATGATTGGCAGGTAGTCTATGGATATAATATGGGGATATAAAGGTTCAGTCCTAGGATATAACAGTAGGGATATGGGTAGATGGGACAGGTAGTCTATGGATATATATGTGGGAATATAAAGGGGTTCAGTCCATAGGATATAACAGTAGGGAATATGGGATGATTGACAGGTAGTCTAGGATATAATAGGGAATATAAAGGGGTTCAGTCCTAGGAATTAACAGTAGGGATATGGTATGATTGGACAGGTAGTCTATGGATATATATATGGGATATAAAGGGGTTCAGCCTCCTAGGATATACAACAGTAGGAGGATAAATGTGGTATGATGAAAATTTTGAGGGTAGTCCCTATGGATTTATATATGGGGATATAAAGGGTCAGTCCCTAGGATATAACAGTCTAGGGATATGGGTATATTGGACAGGTAGTCCCTATGGGATATAATATGGGGATATAAAGGGTTAAGTCCTAGGATATAACAGTAGGATATGGGTATGATTGGACAGGTAGTCTTGGATATAATATGGGGAATATAAAGGGGTTCAGTCCTAGGATATAACAGTAGGGATGATGGGTATGATGGAAAGAGTCTATGGAGATAATATGGGGATATAAAGGGTTCAGTCCTAGGATATAACAGTAGGGATGTGGTAAGATTGGACAGGTAGTCTATGGATATATATGGGAATTAAAGGGTTCAGTCCAGGATTATAAACCAGTAGGGAATATGAGTATGATTGGACAGGTAGTCTATGGATTAATATGGGAATATAAAGGGTTTCAGTCCTAGGATATAACAGTAGGATATGGGATATGATTGGACAGTAGTCTATGATATAATATGGGAATATAAAGGGTTTCAGTCCTAGGATATAACAGTAGGGATATGGGAATGATTGGACAGGTAGTCTATGGATATAATATGGGAATATAAGGGGTTCAGTCCTAGGATATAACAGTGGGATAGGGTATGATTGGACCGGTAGTCTATGGATATAATATGGGAATTAAGGGTTGTTAGTCCTAGGATATAACGTTAGGGATATGGGTATGATTGGACAGGTTGTCTATGGATATAATATGGGAATATAAAGGGGTTTCAGTCCTAGGATAAACAGTAGGGATATGGGTATGATTGGACAGGAGTCTATGATATAATATGGGAATATAAAGGGGTTCAGTCCTAGGATATAACAGTAGGGAAATGGGGATATTGGACAGGTAGTATATGGATATTAATATAGGAATATAAAGGGGTTCAGTCCTAGGATATAACAGTAGGGATCTGGGTATAGATGGACAGGTAGTATATGGATATTATATAGGGAATATAAAGGGGTTCAGTCCTAGGATATAACAGTAGGGATAGGGTATTGATTGGACAGGTAGTCTATGGATATAATATGGGAATATAAAGGGGTTTCAAGTCCTAGGATATAACAGTAGGGGATATGGGTATGATTGGAAGGTAGTCTATGGATATAATATGGGAAATAAAGGGGTTCAGTCCTAGGAACAAACAGAGGATATGGGTATGATGGACAGGAAAGTCTATGGAATATAATAGGATATAAAGGGGGGTTACGTCCTAGGATTAACAGTAGGGATATGGGTATATTGGACGAACGGAGTCTATGGATAATATGGGGAATAAAGGGGTTCAGTCCTAGGATAGACATAGTAGGGGATATTGGGTCTGATTGGACAGTAGTCTATGGAGAAATAATAGGAATATAAGGGGTTCAGTCCTAGGATATAACAGTAGGATATGGGTATGACTTGGGACAGGAAGTCAATGGATATAATATGGGGGATATAAAGGGGTTCAGTCCTAGGATATAACAGTAGGGATATGGGTATGATTAGACAGGTAGTCTATGGATATAATATGGAATATTAAAGGGTTCAGTCCTAGGATCTAACAGTGGGGATATGGGTATGATTGGACAGGTAGTCTATGGATATAATATAGGAATATAAGGGATTCAGTCCTAGGATATAACAGTAGGGATAATGGGTATGATTGGACAGGAAGTCTATGGATATAATCTGGGAATAAAGGGGTTCAAGTCCTAGGTATACCAGTAGGGGATGGGGTATGATTGGACAGGTAGTCTGTGGATATAATATAAGGAAATAAAGGGGTTCAGTCCAAGGATATAAACAGTAGGGATATGGGTATGATGGACAGGTAGTCTATGGATATAATATGGGGATATAAAGGGTCAGGTCCTAGGATATAACAGTAGGGATTGGGATATGATTGGACAGGTAGTCTATGGATATAATATGGGATATAAAGGGTTTCGAGGATCCTAGGATATAACCAGAGGGAATAGGTTATGATTGGACAGGTAGTCTATGGATATATATAGGGAATATAAAGGGGTCAGTCCTAGGATATAAAATAGGGATATGGGTATGATTGGACAGGTAGTCTATGGATATAATATAGGAATATAAAGGGGTTCAGTCCTAGGATTAAAACAGTAGGGATATGGTATGATGGACGGAGTCTATGGATATAATATGGAATATAAAGGGGGTTCAGTCCTAGGAGATAACAGTTAGGGATATGGGTATATTGGACAGGTATAAGGTCTATGGATATAATATGGGATATAAAGGGGTTCAGTCCTAGGATATAAAGTAGGGGTATGGTATGATTGGACAGGTAGTAATGGATATATTAATATAGGATTAAAGGGTTCAGTCCTAGATATAACAGTAGGGATATGGGTATGATTGGACAGGTAGTCTATGGATATAATATGGGATATAAAAGGGGGTCATCTAGGAGATATAACAGTAGGGATATGGGTATGATTGGACAGGTAGTTATGGATATATATAGGAATATAAAGGGGTTTCAGTCCCTAGGATATAACAGTAGGGATATGTTATGATTGGACAGTAGTCTATGGATATAATATGGGGATATAAAGGGGGGTTCAGTCCTAAGATTAACAGTAGGGATATGGGTTATGATGGACAGGTAGTCTATGATATAATATGGAATTAAAAGGGTTCAGTCCTAGGATCTAAAAGTAGGGATGGGTATGATTGGAAAGGAAGTCATGGTAGAAATATGGGAATATAAAGGGGTTCAGCCTAGATATAACAGTAGGGATATGGTTATGAATTGGACAGGTAGTCTATGGATATAATATGGGAATATAAAGGGGTTCAGTCCTAAGATATAACAAGTTAGGGATATGGGTATGATGGAAAGGTATATGGTATAATATGGGAATATAAAAGGGTTTCATCCTAGGATATAACAGTAGGGATAGGGGTATTATGATGGACAGGTAGTCTATGGATATAATATGGGAAGATAAAGGGTTCCCAGTCGTAGGAATATAACAGTAGGGATATGGGTATGATGACATGAGTCTATGGATATAAATATAGATATAAAGGGGTTCAGTCCTAGGATAAACAGTAGGGATATGGTATGATTGGACAGGATAGTCTATGGATATAAATAGGAAATAAAGGGGTTCAGCTCCTAGGATATAACAGAGGGATATGGTATGTGATTGGACAGGAGTTATGGATATCATATGGGAATATAAGGGGTTCAGTCCTAGGATTATAACAGTAGGGATATGGGTTATGATTGGCAGGTAGTCCTATGGATATAATATGGGGAATTAAAGGGGTTCAGTCCTAGATATAACATAGGGATATGGGTATGATGGACAGGTAGTCTTGGATATATATGGGAAATAAAAGGGGTTCAGTCCTAGGATTAAACAGTAGGGTGATATGGGTATGATGACAGGAAGTCTATGGATATATATGGGGAAATAAAAGGGGTTCAGTCCTAGGATATAACAGTAGTGGATATGGGGTATGATTGGACAGGTAGTTCTATGGATATAATTATGGGAATATAAAAGGGTTCAGTCCTAGGATATAACAGTAGGGTGATAGGGTATGATTGGACAGGTAGGTCTATGGATATAATACTGGATATAAAGGGTTCAGTCCTAGGATATAACAGTAGGGATATGGGTTGATGTAGACAGGTAGTCTATGGATATAAATAGGAATATAAAGGGGTCAGTCCTAGGATTTATAAAACAGTAGGATTGGGTATGATTGGACAAGGTAGTCTATGGATAAATTATGGGGATATAAAGGGTTTAGTCTAGGATATAACAGTAGGGATATGGGTATGATTGGACAGGATATCTATGGTATAATATGTAGAATATAAAGGTTCAGTCTAGGATATAACAGTAGGGATATGGGTAGATTGGACAGGTAGTCTATGGATATAATATGGGATATAAAGGGTTCAGTCTAGGATAACAGTAGGGTATGGGTATGATTGGACAGGTAGTCTATGGATTATAACATGGGAATATAAAAGGGTTCAGTCCTAGGATTATAACAGTAGGGATATGGGTATGATTGGACAGGTATAGTCTATGGATATAACAATGGGAATATAAAGGGTTGGTTCAGTCCTAGGATATTTATAACAGTAGGGATATGGGTTATGATTGGGAATAGGGTAATCTATAGGATATAACATGGGAATATAAAGGGTTCAGTCCTAGGATATAACAGTAGGGATATAGGGTATGATTGGGCAGGTAGTCCTATGAATATAAATGGGAAATAAAGGGTTCCGTCTAGGATATAACAGTAGGGAATGGGTATGAGTGACAGGTAGTCTATGGATATAACATGGGAATATAAAGGGTTCAGTCCTAGGATATAAAGTAGGATATGGTATGATTGGACAGGTAATCTAGGATATATATGGGAATATAAAGGGGTTCAGTCCTAGGATAAACAGTAGGGATATGGGTAGATGTGGACAGGTAGTCTATGGATATATATGGGGGATAAAAGGGGTTCAGTCCATAGGATATAACAATAGGGGAGATGGGTATGATTGGACAGGTAGTCTGATATAAATGGAATATAAAGGGGTTCAGTCCTAGGATATAACAGTAGGGATATGGTATGATTTGGACATGTAGTCTATGGATATAATATGGGATATAAGGGGTCGTTCTAGATATATAACAGTAGGATATGGGTATGATTGGACAGGTAGTCTATGGATATAATATGGGAATATAAAGGGGTTCAGTGTCTAGGATGATAAACAAGTAGGGTATGGGTATGATTGGACGGTAGTCTATGGATATAATATAGGGAATATAAAGGGGCTTCAGTCCTAGGATATACACAGTAGGGCTTGGGTATGATGGGACAGGTAGTCTATGGATATTAATATGGGAATATAAAGGGTTCAGTCTATGGATATAACAGTAGGGATATGGGTTATGATTGGACAGGTACGTCTATGGATATTATACATGGGAATATAAAGGGTTCAGTCCTAGGATATAACAGTAGGGATATGGGTAGATTGGACAGGTAGTCTATGGATATAACATTGGAATATAAGGGTTCATTCCTCGGATATAACAGGGGGATATGGGTATGATGGACAGGTTAATCTATGAGATAATGGGAATATAAGGGTTCAGTCTGGATATAACAGTAGGGATATGGGTATGATTGACAGGTAGTCTATGGATATAAATGGGAATATAAAGGGGTTCAGTCCTAGGATATAAACAGTAGGATATGGGTATGAGTGGAAGGGAGTCTATGGATATAAATAGGGAATATAAAGGGTTCAGTCCTAGGATATAACAGTAGGGATATGGGTATGATTTGACAGGTAGTCTATGGAATAAATGGGAATATAAAGGGTTCAGTCCTAGGATTATAACAGTAGGGATATGGGGTATGATTGGACAGGTCGTCTGGATTAATATAGGAATATAAAGGGGTTAGTCCTGGATATAACAGTAGGGATTGGGTATGATTGGACAGGTAGTCTATGGATATAATAGGGGATAAAAGGGTTCAGTCCTAGGATATAACAGTAGGGATATGGGTATGATTGGACAGGTAGTCTATGGATATAATATGGGGAATATAAAGGGGTTCAGTCCTAGGATATAACAGTAGGGATATGGGTATGATTGGACAGGTAGTCTATGGATATTAATATGGGATAAAGGGTTCAGTCCTAGGATATAACAGTAGGGATATGGGTATGATTGGACAGGTAGTCTATGGATATAATATGGGGATATAAAGGGTTCAGTCCTAATATATAACAGTAGGGATATGGGTATGATTGGACTGGTAGTCTATGGATATAATATGGGGATATAAAGGGGGTCAGTCCTAGGATATAACAGTAGGGATATGGTTAGATATGATGATTGACGGTAGTCTATGGATATAATATGGGGATATAAAGGGTTCAGTCCTAGGAGATAAAGTAGGATATGGGTATGATGGGACAGGTAGTATGGATATAAATGGGATATAAAGGTTCAGTCCTAGGATATAACAGTAGGGATAATGGGTTGATTGAGGACAGGTAGTCTAGGATTATATATGGGGGATATAAAGGGTTCAGTCCTAGGATATAACAGTAGGGATATGGGTATGATTGGACAGGTAGTCTATGGATATAATATGGGGATATAAAGGGTTCAGTCCTAGGATATAACAGTAGGGATATGGGTATGATTGGACAGGTAGTCGAATGGAATAAATATGGTGGGATATAAAGGGTTAGTCCTAGGATATAAAAACGTAGGGTATGGGTATGATTGACAGGTAGTCTATGGATATAATATGGGGAATATAAAGGGTTTACGTCCTAGGATATAACAGTAGGGATATGGGTATGATTGGAAAGGTAGTCTATGGTATAATATGGGGATATAAAGGGTTAGTCCAGGATATAACAGTGGTATGGGTAGATTGGACAGGTGTCTATGGATATAATTGGGGAATAAAAGGGTTTCGTCCTAGGATATATAACAGTAGGGGTATGGGATGATTGGACAGGTAGTCTATGGATATAATATGGGGATATAAAAGGGTTCAGTCTAGGATATAACAGTAGGGATATTGGGTAATGATTGGACAGGTAGTCTATGGAATTAATATGGGAATATAAAGGGGTTCAGTCCTAGGATATAACAGTAGGGATTAGAGGTATGATTGGACAGGTAGTCTATGGATATAATAGGGAATATAAAGGGTTCAGTCAGGATATAACAGTAGGGATATGGGTATGATTGGAAAGGTAGTCTATGGATATAATATGGGAATATAAAGGGGTTCAGTCCTAGGATATAACAGTAGGGATATGGGTATGATTGGACAGGTAGTCAATGGATATAATATGGGGAATATAAAGGGGTTCCGTCCTAGGATATAACAGTAGGGATATGGGTATGATTGGACAGGTAGTCTATGGATATAATAGGGAATATAAAGGGGGGTTCAGCTAGGATATAAACAGTAGGGATATGGGTATGATTGGACAGGTAGTATATGGATATAAATGGGAATATAAAGGGGTTCAGTCCTAGGATATAACAGTAGGGATATGGGTATGATTGGACAGGAAGTCTATGGATATAATAATGGGAATTAAAGGGTTCAGTCCTAGGATATAACAGTAGGAAATGGGTATGATTGGACAGGTTAGTTCATGGATATAATATGGGATATAAAGGGGTTCAGTCCTAGGATATAACAGTAGGGGATAGGGTTATGATTGGACAGGTAGTTATGGATATAATATGGGAATATAAAGGGTTCAGTCCTAGGATATAACAGTGGGATATGGGTATGATTGGACAGGTAGTCTATGGATATAATATGGAATATAAAGGGGTTCAGTCCTAGGATATAACAGTAGGGGTATGGGTATGATTGGACAGGAAGTCTATGGATATAATATGGGATATAAAGGGGTTCAGTCCTGGATTAAACAGAGGGATTATGGGTATATTGGACGCGGAGTCTATGGATATAACATAGGAATATAAAGGGGTTCAGTCCTAGGATATAACAGTAGGGAGATGGGTTTGATTGGACAGGAAGTCTATGGATATAATATGGGAATAAAGGGTTCAGTCTAGGATATAACAGTAGGGATATGGGTGATTGGACAGGTAGTCTATGGATATAATATAGGAATATAAAGGGGTTCAGTCCTAGGATATAACAGTAGGGTATGGGTATGATTGGACAGGAGTCTATGGATATAATATGGGGAATAAAGGGTTCAGTCCTAGGATATAACAGTAGGGATATGGGTAGATTGACAGGGTCTGGATATAATATGGGATATAAAGGGTTCAGGCCTAGGATATAACAGTAGGGGATATGGGTTATGATTGGACAGGTAGTCTATGGATATATATAGGAATATAAAGGTTCAGTCCTAGGATATAACAGTAGGGATATGGGTATGATGGCAGGTAGTCTATGGATTTATAAATGGGGACATAAAAGGGTTCAGAGTCTAGGATATAACAGTAGGGATATGGGTATGATTGGTAGGTCGTCTATGGATATCTAATAGAGGAATATAAAGGGTTCAGTCCTAGGATTAGATAAACAGTAGGGATATGGGTATGATTGGACAGGTAGTCTATGGATATAATATGGGGATAAAAGGGTTCGTCCTAGGATATAACAGTAGGGATATGGGGATGATTTGGAAAGGTAGTCTATGGATATATATGGGAATAAAAGGGTTCAGTCCTTAGGATTATACAGTAGGGATATTGGTTAGATTGGAAGGTAGTCTATGGATATAATATGGGAATATAAAGGGGTTCAGTCCTAGGATATAACATAGGGGATAGTGGGTATGATTGGACAGGTAGTCTAGGGATCAATATAGGATATAAATAAAAGGGGTTCAGTCCTAGGATATAACAGAGGATGGGATATGGGTTATGATGGAAGGTAAGTTATGGATATATATGGGAATATAAAGGGTTCGTACTCTAGGATATAACAGTAGGATATGGGTATAATTGGACAGGTAGGTCTGATGGATATAATATGGGAATATAAAGGGGTTCAGTCCTAGGAGATAACAGTAGGGATGGGTTGATTGGACAGGTATATTAGGTAGGATATAATATGGAATTTAAGGGTTAGTCCTAGGATATTAACAGTAGGGATATGGGTATGATGGACAGGTAGTACTGATGGATATGAATATGGGAATAAAAGGGTTCAGTTCCAAGGATAACAGTAGGGAGATGGGGTATGATGGGAAGGTAGTCTATGGATATAATATGGGATATAAAGGGTTCAGTCCTAGGATATAACAGTGGGATATGGGTATTGATGGACCAGTAGTCTATGGATATAATTGGGAATATAAACGGGGTTCAGTCCTAGATATAACAGTAGGGCTGTATGATTGGGAACAGGTAGGTATGGATATAATATGGGATATAAAGGGTTCAGTCCTAGGAGTATACAGTAGGGATATGGGTTGATTGGACAGGTAAGTCTATGGATATAATATGGGAATATAAAGGGGTTCAGTCCTAGGATATAACAGTAGGGATTGGTTATGATTGTTGGACAGGTAGTCTATGGATATAATAGGAATAAGGGGTTCAGGTTGCCTAAGATATAAACAGTAGGGATATGAGTATGATGGACAGGTAGTAGTCTATGGATATAATATGGGGATATTAAACGGGTTCAGTCCTAGATATAACAGTAGGGATATGGGTATATTGATGGACAGGAGGTAGTCTATGGATATAATATGGGAATATAAAGGGGTTCAGTCCTAGGATATAACAGTAGGGTATATGGGTATGATTGGAAAGGTTGTCTATGGATATTATATAGATATAAAGGGGTTCAGTCCTAGGATATAACAGTGGGTATGGGTATGATTGGAAAGGTAGTCTATGGATATAAATATAGGGGAATATAAAAGGGTTTCAGTCATAGGATTATAACAGTAGGGTATGGGTATGATTGGACAGGAGCTATGAGGAATATAGGGGATATAAAGGGTTCAGTCCTAGGATATAACAGTAGGGATATGGGTTATGATTGGACAGGTAGTCTATGGATTATAAGAATGGGAATATAAAAGGGGTCAGTCCTAAGATATAACAGTAGGGATATGGGTTATGATTGGCAGGTAGTCTATGGATATTAATATGGGATATAAAGGGGTTCAGTCCTAGATTAAACAGTAGGATATGGGTTATGATTGGAAGGGTAGTCTATGGATTAATATGGATATAAAAGGGTTCAGTCTAGGATATAACAGTAGGGATATGGGTATGATTGGACAGGTAGTCTATGGATCATAATATGGGGAATTATAAAGGGGTTCAGTCTAGGATATAACAGTAGGGATATGGTCTGATTGGACAGGTAGTCTAGGATTATAATAGGGAATTAAAGGGGTTCAGTCCTAGGATATAACAGTAGGGATATGGGTATGATTGGACAGGTAAGTATGGATATCAATATGGGGATATAAAGGGGTTCAGTCCTAGGATATAACAGTGCGGGAATGGGTATGATTGAGAAGGTAGTCTATGGATATAATATAGAATATAAAGGGGTTCAGTCCTAGGAAGTATAACAGTAGGGATATGGGTATGATTGGACAGGTAGTACTATGGATTAATAGGGATATAAAGGGTTCAGTCCTAGGATATAACAGTAGGGATATGGGATGATTGGACGGTAAGTCTATGGATATAATATGTAGAATAAAGGTTCAGTCCTAGGATATAACAGTAGGGATATGGGTAGGATTGGACAGGTAGTCTATGGATATAATATTGGGGATATAAGGGTTCAGTCCTAGAAACCAGCAGATCGGATAGTAGGATATGGTGTATGTTGGGACAGGTAGTCTATGGATATAAATGGGAATATAAAGGGTCAGTCCTAGGATTATAACAGTAGGGATATGGGTATGATGGACAGGAGTCTATGGATATAAATGGAATCATAAAAGGGGTCAGTCCTAGGTATATAACAGTAGGGATATGGGTATGATTGGACAGGTAGTCTATAGATATAAATGGGAAATAAAGGGTTCAGTCCAGGATATAACAGTGAGGATATGGGTATGATTGGCAGGAGTCTATGATAAACAGGGAATATAAAGGGTTCAGTCCTAGGAACCTACGTGTAGACAGGTAGGGATATGTTGTGTATTGATGAGACAGGTAGTCTATGGATATAATATGGAATATAAAGGGGTCAGTCCTAGGATATAAAAGTAGGGATATGGGTATGATTGGACAGGTATAGTCTATGAGATATAACATGGGAATATTAAAGGGTTCAGTCCTAGGATATAACAGTAGGGATATGGGGTATGATTGGACAGGTAGTCTATGGATAAATATGGGGATATAAAGGGGGTTCAGTCCTAGGATATAAACATAGGGATATGGGTATGATTGGGACAGGTAGTCTATGGATATAAAATGGGAATATAAAGGGGTTAAGTCCTAGGATATAACAGTAGGGATTGGGTATGATTGGACAGGTAGTCTATGGATATAATATGGGGATATAAAGGGTTCAGTCCTAGGATATAACCGTAGGGATATGGTGAGTGATTGGACAGGTAGTCTATGGATATAATATGGGATCATAAAGGGTTCGTCTAGGATATAACAGTAGGGATATGGGTATGATTGGGACAGGTAGTTATGGATATTAATAATGGAATATAAAGGGTTCAGTCTAGGATATAACAGTAGGGATATGGGTTATGATTGGACAGGTTAGTTATGGATATAATATGGGAATATAAAAGGGGTTCAGTCCTAGGGATATAACAGTAGGGATAGGGTATGATGGACAGGTAGGTCTAGGATATTAAATATGGGGAATATAAAGGGGTTCGTCTAGGATAGAACAGTAGGGATATGAGTTATGATTGGACAGGTTAGTCTATGGATATAAATGGGAAATAAAGGGTGTCAGTCCTAGGATATAACAGTAGGGATATGGGTATGATTGGAAGGTAGTCTATGGATATAATATGGGGAATATAAAGGGTTCAGTCCCTAGGAAGTAACAGTAGGGATAGGGGTATGGATTGGACAGGTAGTCTATGGAATAATCATGGGATATAAAGGGTGTCAGTCAGGATATAACAGTAGGGATATTGGGTATGATTGGACAGGTAGTCTATGGATATAATATGGGAATATAAAGGGTTCAGTCCTAGGATATAACAGTAGGGATATGGGTATGATTTGACAGGTAGTCTATGGATATAATATGGGAATATAAAGGGGTTCAGTCCTAGGATATAACAGTAGGGATATGGGTATGATTGGACAGGTAGTTATGGATATAAGTATGGGAAATAAAGGGTTCAGTCTAGGATATAACAGTGGGATATGGGTATGATGGACAGGTAGTCTATGGATTAAATGGGAATTAAAGGGTTCAGTTCCTAGGATATCAACGTAGGGATATGGGTATGATTGGAAGGGTCTATGGATATAATATGGGAATATAAAGGGGTTTCAGTCCTAGGATATAACAGTTAGGGATATGGGATGATGGGACAGGTAGTCTATGGATATATATATGGGAATATAAAGGGTTCAGTCCTAGGATATAAACAGTAGGGATATGGGTATGATTGGACAGGTAGTCTATGGATATAATATGGGAATATAAAGGGTTCAGTCCTAGGATTAAACAGTAGGGATATGGGTATGATTGGACAGGTTAGTTATGGATTAAAATGGAATATAAAGGGTTCAGTCCTAGGATATAAACAGTAGGAATGGGTATGATTGGACAAGGTGTCTATGATATAAATGGGAATAAAAGGGTAGTCCATAGGATATAACAGTAGGGATAGGGTATGATGGACAGGTAGTCTATGGATAAATGGGAATATAAAGGGGTTCAGTCCTAGGCTTATAACAGTAGGGATAGGGTATGATTGGACAGGTAGTCTATGGATATTAATATGGGAATATAAGGGGTTCAGTCCTAGGATATAAAACAGTAGGGATATGGGTATGATTGGACAGGTAGTCTATGGATATAATAGGGAATATAAAGGGGTTCAGTCTAGGATATAACAGTAGGATATGGGTATGATTGGACAGGTAGGTCTATGGAATAATATGGGATATATAAAGGGGTTCAGTCCTAGGATTATACAGTAGGGATATGGGTTGATTGGACAGGTAGTCTATGGATATAATATGGGATATAAAGGGGTTTCGTCCTAGGATATAACAGTAGGGATATGGGTATGATTGGACAGGTGTCTATGGATATATATGGGGAAAAGGGGTTTCAGTCTCAGGATATAACAGTAGGGGACTATGGGTATGATTGGACAGGTAGTCTATGGATATAATATGGGAATATAAAGGGGTTCAGGTCCTAGGATAAACAGTAGTGGGTATGGGTATGAGACAGGTAGTCTATGATATAATATGGGGAATATAAGGGGTTCGTCCTAGGATATAAACAGTAGGGATAGGGTATGATTGGACAGGTAGTCTGATGGATATAATATGGGGATATAAAGGGTTTCAGTCCTAGATATATAACAGTAGGGGATATGGGTATGATTGGACAGGAAGTTATGGATATAATATAGGAATATAAAGGGTTAGTCTAGGATTTATAACAGTAGGGATATGGGTATGATTGGACAGGTAATCTATGGATAATAGGGGATATAAAAGGGGTTCAGTCCTAGGATATAACAGTAGGGGATATGGGTATGATTGGACAGGTAGTCTTATGGATATAACATGGGAATATAAAGGGTTCAGTCCTAGGATATAACAGTAGGGATATGGGTATGATGGGCAGGTAGTTAGGGATATATAAATATGGGAATATAAAGGGTTCAGTCCTAGGATGATAAAACGTAGGGAAATGGGGTATGAATTGGACAGGTAATCTATAGATATAACATGGAATATAAAAGGGTTCGGTCCTAGGATATAAAAGTAGGGATAAGGGTATGATTGGGAAGGTGCTATGGATAAATATGGGAATATGGGGTTCAGTCTAGGATATAACAGTAGGGATAGGGGTATGATTAGACAGGTAGTCTAGGATATTAATATGGAATAAAAGGGGTTCAGTACTAGGATATAAAAGTAGGATATGGGTATGAGTTGGACAGGTAAGTCTATGGATATAATTATGGGAATATAAAGGGTTCGGTCTAGGAATAAACAGTAGGGATATGGGTTATGATTGGACAGGTAGTCTAGGATTAGATATGGGGAATATAAAGGGGTTCAGTCCTAGGATAAACAGAGGGATATGGGTTAGGATTGGACAGTAGTCTATGGATATAATATAGGAATCTTAGGGGTCAGGCCTAGATATAACAGTAGGGTATATGGGTTATGATTGGACAGGTCGTCTATGGATATATATAGGAATATAAAGGGGTTCAGTCCGAGATATATAACAGCAGGGATATGGGTATGATTGGACAGGTAGTCTATGGATATAATATGGGAATATAAAGGGGCGTTTCAGTACTAGGATTATAACAGTAGGGATATGAGTTATGATTGGACAAGGTAGTCTATGGATATAATATGGGATATAAAGGGGGTCAGTCCTAGATAAAACAGTAGGGATATGGGTATGATTGGACCAGGTAGTCTATGGATATAATTGGGAATATAAAGGGTTCAGTCCTAGGATATAACAGTAGGATATGGGTATAGGATGGACAGGTTAGTCTAGGATTATAATATGGGGATATAAAAGGGGGTTCAGTCCTAGGATATAACAGTAGGGATTTTATGGGTATGAGTGGACAGGTAGTCTATGGATATAATATGGGAATATAAAGGGTCAGTCCTAGGATATAACAGTAGGGATATGGGATAGTTGGACAGGTAGTCTATGGATATAATATGGGAATATAAAGGGGTTCAGTCCTAGGATTATAAACAGTAGGGATATGGGTTATGATTGGACAGGTAGTCTATGGATATAATATGGGAATATAAAGGGTTCAGTCCTAGGATATAAACAGTAGGGATATGGGGTATGATGGAACAGGTAGTCTAGGATATAATTATGGGATATAAAGGGTTCAGTCCAGGATTATAACAGTAGGGATATGGGTATGATTGGACAGGTAGTCTATGGAATAATATGGAAATTAAAGGGGTTCAGTTCCTAGATATAACAGTAGGGATATGGGTATGATTGGAACAGGTAGGTCTAGTAGGGATATACTGGGGAATATAAAGGGTTCAGTCTAAGGATATAAAAACAGTAGGGATATGGGTAGATGAATTGGACAGGTAGTCATGGATATAAACATGGGACTTAAAGGGGTTCAGTCTTAGGGATATAAATCTAGGGATATGGGTAGGAGTTGGACAGGAAGTCTATGGCTATTAACATGGGAATACTAAAGGGGTCAGTCCGGGATATAACAGTAGGGCTATGAGTAGGATTGGACAGGTAGTCTATGATATAACAGGGAATATAAAGGTTGCAGGTCCAGGATTTAACAGTAGTGGATTAAGGGTATGATTTGGCAGGTAGTCTATGGATATACATGGGGATATAAAGGGTTCCAAGTTCCTAGGATTTATACACAGTAGGGATATGGGTATGATTGTGACAGGTAGTCTAGTGGATATTTACTAACATGGGAATATAAAGGGTTCAGTCCTAGGAATAACAGTAGGAATTAGGGGTATGGTGGCAGGTAGTCTATGATGATAACATGGGAATTATAAAGGGTTCAGTCATAGGATGATACGTAGGGATATGGAGGATTGGGACCGGTGTATATGGATATAACATGGGAAGATAAAGGGGTTCAGTCCTAGAGATATAACAGTAGGCTTCTGGGTATGATTGGACAGGTCGTCTAATGGATAGAATAGGGGAAATTATAAAGGTTCTTCCTAGGATATAACAGTAGGGATATGGGTCTGATGTGGACAGGTGTCTTGGATCTTCATATGGAATCTTACCGGGTTCCAGTTTAGGTATAAAACAGTTAGGGTTATGGTTATGATTGGACAGGTAGTCTATGGTATATATAGGAATATGACAAGGGGTTCAGTCCTAGGATCTACGTAGGGATAGGGGATGATGTCTGATTGGCCAGTTTTAAGTTATGGCACTAAATATGGGAAGATTCAAGGTTCAGTCTAGGATATCACCAGTAGGGATAGGGGTTATGATGGCCCGGTCGTCTATGGCTCTCATCTGGGAGATAACGGGTTCCGTCTAGCGTATTGATAAAATTACGGATAGGGTTCTGGTGGAAGTCGTCCTATGGATCCTCATCTGGGCATATCCAGGGTTCCGTCCTTGGATCTCCCAGGAGGGATCTGGTATGATGGACCGGTCGTCTATGGATCTACTATGGGACTATAACGGGGTTGCAGTTCTAGGAGATAACGTAGGGTTGGTTATGGGTCTGATTTGGACAGGTGGCTATGGATAGAATATAGGAAATAAAAGGGGTTCAGTACGAGGATAGAACAGTGGGATGGGTACTGATGGGACAGGGTAGTCTAGGGAGATAACAGGGGAAGATAAAGGGTTCAGTCCTGGATATCACCGTAGGGCTCTGGGTCTTGGATTGGCCGGGTAGAGTTAGGATCTAATATGGGATATACAGGGGGTTTCCGTCCTCGGATATACCAGTAGGGATATGGGTTGATTGTGACAGGTAGTCCTGCTATCCTAGGAATATCCGGGGGCAGTGTATAGGAGATAAACGTAGGGTATGGGTATTTGAATGTGGTGGGACAGGGAGGCGAGGGATAGATTAGAGGAATATAAAGGGGGGTCAGTCCTAGGATTATAACAGCATAGTGGATATGGGTTATGAGTGGACAGGTAGTCTAGGATATATATGGGGATAGAAAGGGGTTCAGTACTTCGGATATAACAGAGGGATCGGTATGGGGGACAGGTAGTATATGGTATACTCTGGGCACTAAAGGGGTTCAGTCTAGGAGATAATAACATTCGGATTGGGTAGTTGATTGGAAAGTGTCTAGGATACAATGGGCACTAAAAGGGTTCAGTCCTGGATCTACACCGTCGGTATGGGTCGATTGGCAGGTTCCGTATCTGGATACACATGGGAAATCACGGGTTCAGTCCTAGGGCATAAACCGGCGGGATAGGGTTTATGATTGGACAGGTAGTCTATGGATATACCTGGGACATATTAAGGGTTCAGTCCTAGGATATAACAGTAGGGATATGGGTTTTATTATTGCAGTAATCATAAAATAACATGGGATATTAAAGGGTTCAACCTATCTATCTATCTATCTATCTATCTATCTATCTATCTATCTATCTCTCTATCTATCTATCCAGTGGCGTAACTAGGAATCACGTGGCCCCCCAGTGAAACTATGATGGGGCCCCTATCCATGCTTTATCCACAGTGGTTTGGTCTGGGAGGAGGTTATATCTGTCATAGGAAAAATTAAAAGATGGGCCCCCTTGGCTCCTGGGCACCCCTGTGGTTGCTCCCCCTTGTAGTGGCACCCCTGCATCTATCTATCTATCTATCTATCTATCTATCTATCTATCTATCTATCTATCTATCTATTCTATCTATCTATCTATCTATCTATCTATCTATCTATCTATCTACTTGTGAAGGTTCTCATTCATCCAGGTCATGGTATATCTGTTGTATTCAATTAGATCAACTGGACTTGAAGTTTAGTTCTTGAAGACGTTGTGCTAGTCATCCGACTGGCTTTCTCAATCAGAATGACTTGTACAAGAATCTGTGGCAATTATGTACCCTGGAAAATCCCAATTAGCATATCACAGCCAGGTGTTAAGGGTGTGATTAGATAGTGGCTAAGAGGTGTTATAGGAACGCCCATCTATCTATCTATCTATTATCTATCTGTCATCTATCTATCTATCCATCCATCTATCATCTATCTATCTATCTATCTATCTATCTATCTATCTATCTATCTATCTATCTATCTATCTATCTTTTTATCTATCTATCTCTATCTATTAATCAATCAACCTATCTATCTATCTATCTATCTATCTATCTATCTATCTATCTATCTATCTATCTATCTATCTATCTATCTTTTTATCTATCTATCTATATCTATTAATCAATCAACCTATCTATCTATCTATCTATCTATCTATTGTCTACTCCCTACCCCCTCCCCGGGTTCAGCCCCCGATGCAGTGGTGGGAACCAGAATCTCTTTCCTCCAGATCCGGAGCTTTCCTAACTAACCACAACGTCCAGGGATGGTCTGACCCCCCAACACCGCCTGAACTTCCCCTTGCACCACTGAGCAACGTGTCCAGGAGGGTCCATTTGGAACTTTCACTGATCTGGAATTCTAAACCCCACAGGGAGTCACATGGCTGGGTGAGTGGGGACCAGAGGTGTCCCATGCGGGGAAGTTAGCAATGAGTACTGTGGTCAGCCAGGGCCCTATAATTCATCACCCCTATCTGCTGGCAGACCCCCCTAAACCCCATAACTGAGGGTCCCCACTATCCTCCCCTTTATACTGTATGGGTCAAAATGTGGCCACCTCCAAACTGATCTTCCCTTTACGGATCATCCCCAGCAGCATATCCAGGACACGTGCAAGTGGCACCACCAACCCTGAGTACACTAGTTGGCTCAACCTGTGCATCAGACCCCAGTGGCAAAATCAACTTCCTGTCTATGGTGGATAATACTGGAAGGGGACTGTGCGGGGGTAATAACATGAGTTTACTGATTGCACACCACCCCAGCAGGTAAGTAGGGTTGGTATGTGCCTGTCAATTGCCACCCACATTGGTTGTGGGGGATGGATCAGACCATTGGTCAGTAGGTGTAAATGTGATACATCGGTATTATGGTCAAGCAACGTGTTCCTGGTAACTGGTTACCGTAACTTGTAGTTTACCGATGTATTTCGTGTTACCTGGAAAGTAATATGCTTTGGGATTCCACAATTGTGTTTCAAACTATCAGGATGGCAACTCCAAAACATTTACCAGTAACAGAATATGATTTGGTAAATCACTTTCGAGGTGGTGTGTGGGTTGGGTGGAGCTAATGATGTTCAGCTGGAACAGGGAAAGTATTAATATTAAAGGGAAGGGGCTGCCACACTGGTTACAAACGTTTCCCTGCAAGTGGAATTTAGTCTCTGTTTGTAAACTTTACCTCATTGTAATGTTGGCTTGATTCGTGCAGAATCCTACAGCTCTCCCATAAACTGCTGGCATATTCAATCCATCATATGGGAACCCAAATACAGCCCCCAACATTGCTCTAGACACAGCTTGGCAAACCCCATGGCCCAGGAATAATATTGTATACATGATCAGTTTTTGAATAAGTTTTACACACGGTTCCGTGTGATCCTTCACGCTGGTCACATGACCCCCTACATTGTGTGATATTGGATTCCATGTACTGTGACATTTCTTTGCTTTTATATCGTAAGGGGAATGTTCTTCTGTGACATTGTTTCATCATTTTAGGAGACAATGGTCTGTTGAACTCTAGCTTTTGGCACTACAACTCCCATCATGCACTTAGGTCCCCCTATGTGCGTTTCTTACTGATTTTCTGCCTTGGCATTTTTGATCTAAATCTGCAGAACGTCGTACAGTTTGGGTGGTTTTCAACACGTCGTTCGTGTTGTGGACGAAGAAACCATCCATGTTACAGCCCAAACCAACCAATACAGTGGAAAATGTCAGTTGGTCGGAGCCAATTTTGGGATGGTGTGTAGCCGCTTAAGTTTGTCCTTATCTTTCCTGCTGCTTATCTGTACATTGAAACACAAAACAATTCCTAGTGGAACAGACAAACCTGTTAAAACGGACCCTCTCATGGTCATGGGTGTGATTGTCTAATCTGCTAATCTCTGTATTGAGCCTCTGTACATTGTCATTACCTGTTAGGCTGGATACACATGGAGGGGACTATTTGTTCCGGGTAATGTTCGTCAGTCGTCGCCAAATTCGGCGAACGATTGATCGTGCGTTCCCATAGGGAACTGAAGATCGATCGGCATTTCCCATCATGTCCGACTGGTCATATATTCGTCCGACCGCGGTTGGCGCGTCCACACCGCCGATATTTTCACCCGACTGAAAGTGCAGTGAATCGGCGGTCAACCAAATATCTGCTGGTGGTATCCAGCCAAGTCCTTCAATCCCTTCGTAGTCTTTGGCTTCTGTACAGTAGTTGCATGTAGCAGTGACCTAGTGTGGGATTTTACACGGATATTGGCTGAATAATGGGACTTAATTAACTTAATTGATTTCAATTTGCAATCATACATTGTATGATCTCTAGGTGTGTGGGTGTAAGGTGTTATAGCGCTATGGACCCAGTTAACTGCCTGACCTGATCATTTGATGTGAAATTTGCCTCCGCGTTAAGGTCATTTGTGATGCAAGATTCCGGGGACGCATGCGATTTGCAAAAAAATGGTACGCATTTGCGCTCAAAAAATGGAGCTTAAGTGTGCCACCACCTAACGGATCGAAAAAGTGCGTTTGTAAATGTGAAGAAACGCACTAGTGAGGCATTTGGTCTTTACTGGACTAACCTTTAAAGTTTCCCCTTTAAATGAGCTGCACTAATGAGACTATTGAGAATGCTTGCACAGGATGTGCTAAGATTCAGGTTCAATTTCATCATCATCCCACACTGCAGCTCTGTAATATGTATTTCATAAGTGTAACTATTAAAGTTGTGATATTGAGAAACTACATTACACCAGGCTTGCTAAGATCAGTTCACTTTATTATCTCCCCCTGGCACTCTGCCTCCACTATGTTGTTCTCTTTGGAAACTCATGGTTCTGAGTTTTGGGTTGAACTTCATTAGTTCGCACAATCTCTCCTTGAGCTGAAGCTACCTATTGTATGCCAGACCGCAATGCGCGCCCGACATACTACCGGTGCACAACCTGCTAGTATTCTAACACCAAAGTCTCTGGCAAGGGAGTTTGGAAGCGGTTATAACACTGACCACACACTGTACAAACGGTTCAGATGAGACTGGAATCTGTTCTCAGCAAAGCTACATATTCAGTTTTGCAGCTTCCAACCACTAACTGGAAACAGAAATGTAATTATAGAGCTGACAGGGATGTAGCCACAAGGTCAGTGCAAACGGGAGTAACTTAACCACTGAAAACAGTCGTAGATTGCAGAATCTTACCATAACAATTAACCCAGTAATAATCTGGTGAAGGTGACTAGTTCAATCAATGAGGGAAATTAACACGTTATGTATATTTAACTAAAACACCACACAATCTCTTCACTGGTGATAAGTTCGAATTCTGACCCCCTCCTCCTATAGCCGCAGCTCCTCATTGAGCATTCTCATACACAGTGGTTTCATGTTAATATAGGATTCACTAACTCCGCCTGACGGATGAAAAAACTGCTAGATGAATGTTCACTTAAAATTTTTGGGAGTGCGTTTGATACATATACTTGTGTGTTAACGGAGAAGGCAACATATTTCTTACTTTGTGATATCCCTACACTCCTACTTTAGTCACGTACCCAACACAATACAAGATGAACATGCCCCTTTTTTTTCCCGTAGATCAAAGATAGAGCAGACCAGTTCAACATAATGTAAAGCAAGGGAAGGTTTGAATATTGGCTATTTTTTCAATGGATTACTAGTATATTATATACCATATTACCAATAGGACTGGCTAACAAGATGTTGTTTGTTTAATGCAATTTAGTGCATCAACAGAACAGCATTGCGTTGCAATCTAATCTGTTTGATGGTTGTGGCACGAACCAAAAACTCTTTGATGGCTTAACAAACCCTAGAACATCTTTGATTGGCTACAGGCCTTTCTGCTGTTAGCACCTAATTACATGTGTGGGTAGATCTGATCTTTTCCCCTGTTTAACCCTCTGTATAACCCAGATCTACTAGGTTAATAAAACTTGCGGAATGTTGTTTTGAGTTCTGAAATTGTTGGATAATCCACCCATAATCCTCGTTCAGGCCATAGTAAAATGGCACATAAGCCTCAACATTTATCATCACACAACCACCTGGGTTTAAGATAAAGTTCAAGTGGACAGGTTCTGTCAGATGTGTCCTGGTAATAACTGCCAGACCTTTCATTCAAAGTGGAATTATCACCTGTAATCTTTTTTTCCCATCAAATCCTAGTACAGTGTGGCGCTCACCTTCTGCATGCTGAATGAATGCACCGTGCAAGGTGAAAGGGCTGAGGAATTTTTTTTTATAGATTTTGGTTTTATGATTCATAACTTTAAAAGGGCATCACCTTTAACAGTACTGGTGAATTTGTCCGTTATCGACCCTGTTCCCAACTGCTATTATACCAGTTTATTACATGGCATTTGTAACCAATTATTAAATCATAAGTTCTATTCTTTCTGGATCAAAGCTATTCTGCCTGCTCCTCGCTCATGAGCTTGTTAAGCTTGAGCAGTGCAGGTAAACGTCAGTCAAATCATTGCTGTGATGTCTGCAGTACAGGCTTTTAGACATTAAATAAAGAGAGAACGGCGAGTGGCAGAAAGGAAATTTGGGAATGTTCCTGGCCTACATTCCAGTCATGGGGATCCAATTCCACAATTTATCAGCTGAAGGCTTAAAACTTCAAAGCCCGCATGTCTACCAGGGACACCTGATTTTCAGTGATAATCAAGATTCTGTGGACCTTATACCTCATTAATCTGGTGCATGTGTCTGTGTTCTGGGTCCCATTTATTTAGAGGAGAGTCTGTAGGGACATTCAACATTTTGTTTAGTTTAACTAGTGTAACTTTGCACCGTGCATAAAAATAAGTTACAATAAAACAAACCAATTTATCATCACGGTCGTATTCAAACGGTTCAAATATTACAAACAACCAGGTACTATGGTAATGTTTTTATCCAGACAGCCTTCCTCAACCAGGGGCCCCCGGGAGGTTGACATGGGGTCCTCAAGAGGACAAACTGATGGTACTCAGCTGTTTTGATGAATATGTTATTTATTAATGTTCTAGATGTGAATATGTTGTTAGTGTATTGATATCTGAGAGCATCAATAGAAAATAAGTACGTATATTACTCGAGTATAAACCTGTAAAATCCTGACAAAACCGAACTTGTTTTATACTCGAGAGCCAGTCCTTTCAGTTGAATCTGGAAGCCACTGCTCACTCCCAGCTCCCTATACTGGCACGTTGGCTGATGTCACTGCCCGGCGCATGAGAGTGGACGTCTCCCGGCGCTTCAGTATAGGGGAGCGTGGGAGCCGAGCGACGGCTGCCTGATTTGATTAACGGTACTTGCCCCCCAGAGCTGGAGCAGGGAAAGCGCTACAGGAGATTTTTGAGCCACAAAGGTACACCACTGAACGGGGGGGAAGGTGAGGGTCAGAGTTTGACTACAATCCAGCTACTGAAAACTGCTGGGATGTGTTTTGCCAAACATGCTCGAGTGCAAGGCCGTCTAGTAGTCTTTTTAAATGGACACATGAGAAGTTTCCATACAGTAATACGCCATTTTCAGTATGGGACTACTGCTGGGAATTCGCTGTCAATTTAACGGGCAAGCCTCAAAACAATCAGAATCAGAATGGCAGCTAGGTGTGAAATTTACATTACATATGACATCATAAGAAAGTGTTATAAAGACATACGTCCATCTAATCCAACCTTTTACCCTACCATAATGTCTGTATAACAGTTTCATAACAGTGATTGAGGTGGTATAAAGACATACGTCCATCTAATCCAACCTTTATAACCCTGACCCATAATGTCTGTCAACAGTTACATAGTAACTATATTGGAGGTTGTTATACAGAATACATCCATCTAGTCCAAAACCCTTATCCCTACCACATAATGTCTGTATAACAGTTACATAGTAAACATATTAGGCGGTTGTATAAGAATAGTCCATCTATCCAACTTTATACCCTACCTAATGTCAGATAACAGTTACATAGTAACATAGTATTGGAGTGTGTATAAAGACATAATCCATCTAGTCCAACCCTATACCCCTACCCAATGTCTATATAACAGTTAATATTAAATAGTATGTGAGGTTGTATATAAGACGTACGTCCCTCTAATCCAACCTTTATCGCCTAACCATATGTCCTGTATGAACAAGTTACATAGTAACCATCGTATTGGAGGTGGTAATAAAGACATACCCAGTCTGTCCAACCTTTTATACCTGACCCATAGTCGGTATAACAGGTTACTAGATAACCAGTATGGAGGGAGGAGGGAAAGACCTATGTTTTATCTAGCCACAACCTGGTATACCACTACCTAAGGTCTGTTAAACAGTTACATAGGAACAACGTATTGGAGGTTGTATCGAAGACATATGTGGTTACTAGCCAACCTGTATACCCACCCATACTGTCTGTATAACAGTGACATATACATGTTTGAAGGTTGGATAAAAACGGCTCAGCTACAACCTTTATACCCTAACCCATAAGTCTCTAACAGTAGATAGCACTAGATGGGAGGGAAAAGACATACACCTCTAGTCCAAAACCTTTATACCTACCCATAGATGTGCTCGTATGAACATTACGTAGAACAGAGGATGTGGAGGTAAAAGAAGACGTCCGTCTAGTCCAACCTTTATGACCCTCCCCATAAGGCGAAACAGGAAAAGGAACCAAGAGGATTGGAGGTGTGATAAAGACAACGTCCCATGCTAAGTCCCCTTTTAGCCTACCCATAGTATGCTCCTACAGGGACAGTAAAAATAGATTGGCAGGTTGGTGGATAAAGACAGCACCATCTAGTCCAACCGGGTACGACCCGAGGTCTGCATGAGCGAGGACAGGGGCGATAGAAAGGAGCCGCATGCAAGATCCCTCCAGATGTGTAGACACCGGTACAATAGTAACATCGTATATGGAGGTGGTATTAAAGAATACGTGCCAGCTGCGGCACATTAACCCTACCATGAAGGCAGGGAAACATTACAAGTGACATGAGGAGGGAGGGGGATAAAGACAGACGTCATCTACGCAACACCGTATGACCCTAACCCAATATGTCTGTTATACAGGACATAGTAACATAGGATGGAGGTGTCATAAAGACATACGTCCATGCGTGCCAACCTTTGGAGACCCTACGCATGAAGGGCTGTATAAACAGTACTAGAACATAGATGGGAGGTTGTAAAAGAACATACGTCCAATCTAGTCCAACCTGTATATACCCTACCCATAATGTCTGTATAACAGTTTACAAGTAACAATAGTATTGGAGGTTCTATAACGCATACGGCCTTCTAGTCCAACCTTTATACCTACCCCAGAATGGTTTTTTTTCCTGTAATAACAGTTACACATACAACATGTATTGGCGGTTACTATAAAGACATACTCCATCTAGTCCAACCTTTATCTACCTACCCGATGAATGTCTGTCTAACAGTTAACATAGTAACATAGTCTATTGGAGTGTTTTAAAGCAAATACGTCCATCTAGTCCAACCTTAATCCTCACCCATAAGGTCTGTATAACCAGTGTCATAGTAACATAGTATTGGAGGTTTGTATATAAGACATACCCATCTAGCTTCCACCTTTATACACCCTACCCATAATGTCTGTATACATACATAGAAACAGTGCATGGAGGTTGTATAAGCAACATCCCATTCATCTAGTCCAACTTTATACCCTATCCATAATGTCTGTATAACAGTTACATAGTAACTAGTATGTGGAGGTGTTAGAAGACCTATACGTCCCATCTAGTTCCGACCTTTCTACCCACCCTAGGATGTCTTGATAAACAGTTACCTAGTAACATTAGTATTGGAGGTTGTATAAGACATACGTCCATCTAGTCCAACCTTTATACCCTACCCAATGTGTCGAACAGTTACATCAGTAACATAGTAATTGGAGGTTGTATAAAAGACATACGTCCATCTAGTCCACCTTTATACCCTACCCATAATGTCTGTTAACAGTTACATAATACATAGTATGGAGGTTGTATAAAGACATACGTCCATCTAGTCCAACCTTTATACCCTACCCTATGTGTGTATACAGGTTACATAGCAACATAGTATTGGAGGTTCTATAAAACAATCGTCCATCTAAGTCACCTTTATAACCATACCCATATGTTGTATTAACAGTTACATAGCCAAATAGTATTGGAGGTTATATAAAGGGACATACTCATCTAGTCCAACTTATAACCCTACCCTAATGTCTGTATAACGAGTTACATAGTAACATAGTTGGGGAGTTTAAAGACATACGTCATCTAGTCCAACCTTTATAAACCCTACCTATGTCGTTAAACAGTTACATTAACATAGTATTGGAGGTTGTATAACAGAACATACGTTCCATCTAGTTCCAACCGTTATACCATACACCATAATGTCTGTATAACAGGTTTACATAGTAACAGTAGTAATTGGAGGTTTGTATAAAGACATACGTCCATCTAGTCAACCTTTTAGCCCTACCCAAATGTCTGTATAAACAGTACATAGTAACATAGTTTTGAGTTGTATAAGGAACATTCGTCCATCAGTCCAACTTTATACCCACCATAATGTCTGATATACAGTAACATAGTAACACTAGTATTGGAGGTTGTATAAAAGACATAACGTCCATCTAGTCCAACCTTTACTAATACCCACCCATAATGTCTGTATAACAGTTACATAGACAAGGCTATGGAGGTTGTATAAGACATAACGTCCATCTAGTCCAACCTTATACCCTACCCAATGTCTGAATAACATCAACTAGTAACATGATAGGAGGTGTAATAAAGACATACATCCATCTAGTCCAAACCTTTTACGCCTACCCATATGTTGTATAACAGCTACATAGTAAAATGAGATGGGAGGTGTGTAAAAGACATACATCCATCATTCCACCTTATCCCTACCCATAATGTCTGTATAACAGTTACATAGTAACATAGTATTGAGGGTGTATAAAGACAATATCCATCTACGTCCAACACTTTTATACCCTACCCTAATGTCTGTATAACAGTTCAATAGTAACATAGTATTGGAGGTGTATACGACTACATTCATCTAGTCAACCTTATCTACCCGTACCCATAATGTCTGTAGAACAAGTGACTAGAACATAGTATTGGAGGTTGTATAAGACATACATCCATCTAGCCAACCTTTAATACCCTACCCTAATGTCGTATAACAGTTACATAGTAACATAGTACTTGGAGGTTGGCGATAAGACTAGTGAGCCATCTCTCCAACTTTAACCCCTACCCATAATTCTTGTATAAGCGTTTACTCAGTAACACTAGTATTGGAGGTTTGTATAAAGATATACTATCCATGCTATCCAAACTTTATACCCTACCCATAATGTCTGGATAACAGTTAACATAGTACATATATTGGAGGTTGTATAAAGTTACCGTCACATCTAGTCCAACCTTTATACCCTACCCATTGCGTCTGAAACAGTTACATAGGAACCTAGTATTGAGAGTTGGATAAAGACATACTGGTCCATCTGCCAAACCCTTTGTTATACCACTACCCGATATGTCTGTATAACAGTTACATAGTACATAGTGATTGGAGTGTATAAAGGACATATCGTCCATCTAGTTCCAACCTTTATACCTACCCATAATGTATGTATAACAGTTACATAGTAACATAGTATTGGAGTGTATAAAAGCTAACGTCCATTATACAACCTTTATAACCCTCCCCTAATGTCTGTCTATAACAGTTACATAGTAACATAGTATTGGAGGTTGTATAAGACATACGGTCCATCTAGCATCCAACCTTTATACCCACCATATGTCTGTCTAAACCAGTTACATAGTAACATAGTATCTGGAGGTGTATAAAGACTATACGTCAGCTAGTCCACCCTTTATAACCTACCCATAAAGTCTTCTAACAGTTACATGAGGTAACATAGGATGGAGTGTATAAAGACATACGTCCATCATATCCAACCTTATACCCGTACCATAAACTGTCTGTTAACAGTTAATAGTAACACGTATGGGGAAAAGGGGTTGTATAAGACACTAACGTCATCTCTAGTCCAACATCTTATACCCTACCCATATGTCGTTAAAGTTACAATAGTAACATAGTATTGGGTTGTATAAAGCATACGTCCACTCTAGGCTAACATTATACATAACCCCATAATGTCTATAACCGTATACATAGTAACGATTGGAGGTTGTATTTACACATACGTGATAGCCGTTAGCCTAGATCAAATGCGTTAGGTTACAGGTAACATATTGATGTCGAGGTACTCCTCTAGTCCAATCTTTATACCTACCAATGTGGTCTGTATAACAGTTTCATAGTAACATAGAGATGGGAGGTTGTATAAAGGAGGTACGTCCATCTTCCAATCTTTATACCTCACCCTAATGTCGTATATACAGTTAATAGTAACATAGTATTGGAGTTATATTAAAGACATCGCCATCTAGTCCAACATTTATATCTACCCATATGTCTGTATAACAGTACATAGTAACATGATGAGGATGTATAAAGCAATTATGTCATCTTACTCCAACCTTTAACCACTACCCATAATGTCTGTAAGACAGTTACATAGTAAAACATAGTACTTGGAGTTGTATAAAAAGACATAGATCCATCTAGTCCCAACCTTATTACCCTACCCATAATGTCTGTATAACATTACATAGTAACATAGTATGGAGGTTGTATAAAGACATAACGTCCATCTAGTCAACCTTTATAACCCTACCCATAATGTCTGTATAACAGTTCCATCGTAACCACGTATTGGAGGTTATATAAAGACAACGTCATCTGTCCAACCTTTATACCCAACCCCTAAGTCTGTCAACATTTTACAATAGTACATATTATTGGAGGTTGTATAAAGACATACTCCATCTGTCCAACCATTTATTTTTAACCCTACCATAATGTCTGTATAACAGTACATAGACACTAGTATTGAGGTTGTATAAAGACATAGTCCATCTAATCCAAACCTTTTATACCCTACCCATATGTCTGTCTAACAGTTAAATAGTAACATAGTATTGAGGTGTATAAATACATACTCAATCTAATTCAACCTTGTATACCTACCCATAAAGTGTCCTGTATACAGTTACATGTATAATAAGTATTGGAGGTTGTAGAAGACATGCATCCATCTAGTCCACCTTTAGAATACCCTACCCATAAGGTCTGTTAACCTTACACTAGTAAACATAGTATTGGAGGTGTATAAAGGACATATGTTCATCATCCAACCTTATTACCCTGATCTAATGTCTGTATTACAGGTTATCATAGTAACATAGCATTGGAGGGTGTGTATAAGACATACGTCCATCTAGTACCCAACTTTATAAACCCTACCCATAACTGTCCTTATACAGTACATATAACAGTAGTTTGGGGTTGTATAAGACATACGTCCATCTAGTCCCAACCTTGATCACCTACCCATAATGTCTGTATAACAGTTACATAGTAACATAGTCTTGGAGGTTGTATACAGACAATGTTCATCTAGATCAACCTTTATACTTATACCTACCATAATGTCGGTCATTACAGTTACAAAGTAACATAGCATTGGAGGTGTATAAAGACATACGTCCAATCTAGGTCCAACCTTTATACCCTACCGATAAGGTTCTTATAACGTTTTACATAGTAACATAGTATTGGAGGTTGTATAAAGACTATCGCATCTATCCAACTTTGATACCCTACCCATAATGTCCTGTATAAACAGTTACATGTACATAGTCTTGGAGGGTGTATAAGACTAATACGTCCTCATCAACTTTCACAACCGTTTTATAACCCTACCCTAAGTCTGTATAAAGTACATAGTAACATAGTATGGAGGTTGTATAAAGACAATACGTCCATCTAGTCCAACCTTATATACCCTACCATAATGTCTGGTATAACAGTTACATAGTAAACATAGTATTGGAGGTTGTATACAGACAATACGTCCATCTAATCCAACCTTTATCCCTACCCAAATGGTCTGATACAGTTACATGAGAACATAGTTATGGAGTTGTATAGACATGCGTCCATCTAGTGTCCACACCTTATACCCTACCCATAATGTCCCGTTGATAACAGTACATGTAACAGAGTATTGGAGGTTGTATAAAGATATACTGTCATCTAGTTCACACTTTATACCCTGACCCCATATGTCTGTCTAACAGTTACATAGTAACATAGTATTGGAGGTTGTATAAAGAATAAGTCCACTTAGTCAACCTTTATACCCTACCCATAACTGTCTGTATACAGTTACAAGTGAACATAGTATGAGTGTTGTTATAAAGATATACGTCCACTCTCAGTCCAACCTTTTATACCCTAACCCATAATGTCTGGTCTAACATCATAGTAATAGAGTATGGAGGTTGTATAAAGACATAGCGTCCATCTAGTCAACCGTAAATACCCTACCCATAAGGTCTGTTAACAGTTTCATAGTAACAAGTATTGAGGTTGTATAAGACATACGTCTCTCTAGTCCAACCTTTATTACCCTACCCAAATGTCTGTTTTAACAGGTACATAGTAACAGAGTTGAGGTTGGTATAAAGCACATACGTCCATCTTAGTCCAAACCTCTTTATACCCTACCCATAAGTGTCTGTTTAACAGTTTACATAGTAAAATAGTATTGGTAGGTTGTGATAACAGACACTAGTCCATCTAGAGTCCCAACCTTTTATACCCTACCCTAAGTGTCGTAACAAGTTACATAGTAAACTAGTATTGGTGGTTGATAAAGATATACGTCCATCTAGTCCAACTTATATCCTACCATAATGTCGTATAACAGGTTACATGTAACATAGTATTGAGGTTGTATAAAGACATATTTCCATCTCGTCCAACCTTTATTACCTATCCATAATGTCTGTATAACAGTTACATAGTAAACCTAGTATTGGGGGTGTATAAAGACCATACGTCATCTAGTCCACACTTTATACCTACCCATAATGTCCTGTATACCAGTTACATAGTAACATAGTATTGGAGGTTGTATAAAGACATAACATCCCATCTATCCAACCTTTAGAATCTCACCCTAATGTCGTATAACAGTACATAGTAACATAGATTGGAGGTTGTATAAAGACATAAATGCCATCTAGTCCAACCTTTAACCCTACCCATAATGTCTGTATAACAGTTACATAGTAACATAGTATTGGAGGTGTAGATAAAGACATACGTCCATCTAGTCCAACCCTTTAACCCACCCATGTTTGTATTACAGTTACATAGTAACATGATTGGATGTCTATAAAGACTAAGTCCATCAGTCCAACCTTTATACCCTTACCCTGTTTGTATAACAGTTTACTAGCAACATAGTATGGAGGTTCTATAAGACATACGTCCATCTAGCAACTTTATACCCTACCCATAAGTACTGTTAACAGTACATAGTAACATAGTATTGGAGGTGATATAAACACATCGTCCATCTAGTCCAACCGTTTAGACCCGACCCATATGTCTGTTATAACATTACATGTACAATAGTATTGGAGGTTGTATCAAGACATACGTCTCCAATCTATCCAACCTGTATACCCTACCCATAATGTATGTATAACAGTTACATAGTCAACATAGTATTGGAGGTTTGTATAAAAACATACGTCCATCTAGTCCAACCTTTTATATCCTACCCATAATGTGTGTATAACAGTTACATAGAACATAATATTGGAGGTATATAAAGAATACATCCATCTAGTCAATACTTATTACACCTGACCCATAATGTCGTATAAACGAATACATAGCAACATAGTATTGGGGTTGGAGAATACAACGTCCATCTATTCAACCTTTCATACCCTACTCCATAAGTCTGGTATAACAGTACATATGTACATCAGATTGGAGGTTGTATTAAAGACATACATACATATAGTGCCACACCTTTTACCCTACCCATAATGTCTGTATAACAGTTACATAGTAACATGGTATTGAGGTTTATACAAGACATACATCCCATCTAGTCCACCTTTAACCTACCATAAGTGTCGGATAACATTTACATAGGAACATAGTATTGAGGTTACTATAAAGACATACATCCATCTAGTCCAACCTTTATACCATACCCATATGTCTGTATAACAGTTACATAGCAACATAGTTATTGAGGTTCTATAAAGACTGCGTCCACTCTAGTCCAACTTGATACCCCGACTCCCATGTTTGTATACGTTTCCATACAACTAGTATTAGGAGGTTCTATAATAGACATACACATCGAGTCAACTTTTACCCTACCCAGAATGGTCTGTATAACAGTTACTAGTAACATACGTATTGGAGGTTGTATAAAGACAATACGTCCATACTAGTCCAACCTTTATACCCTTTCCATAAGTCTGTATAACAGTTACATAGTAACCATAGTATAATGGAGGTTGTATAAAGAACTACATCCATCATCCACCCTTTATACCCTACCCATAATTCTGTATACAGTACATAGTAACAAAGATATTGAGTTTTGTATAAAGACTACGTCCATTCCTAGTCAACCTTGATACCCTACCCATTAATGTCTGTATAACCGTTACATAGTAACTAGTATTGGAGGGTTATAAAGATACATCCATCCTATCCAACTTTATATCCACCCATAATGTCTGTATAACAGGTACATATAACATGTATTGGAGGTTGTATCAAGAATACATCCATCTAGTCCAACCTTTATACCCTACCCATATTTCTGTATAAACAGTACATAGTAACATAGTATTGGAGGTTGTATAAAAGACAATACATCCATCTGTCCACCCTTTATTCCTACCAAAGTCTTATCAACAGTTACTAGTAAATAGTATTGGAGGTTGTAGAAAGACAGACGTCCATCTAGTCCAACCCGTTTGTTTTATATACCCTACCCCCATAATGTCGTATAACAGTTACATAGTAACATGTATTGGAGGTTGTATAAAGACATACGTCCTCTCTAGTCCCACCTTTATACCCTACCCATATGTCTGTCATAACAGTTACATGTAACATAGTATTGGAGGGTTGATAAAGACTACGTCCATCTAGTCCAACCTTTATACCCTAACCATAATGTCTGTATAATCAGTTACTAGTGAACATTATTGAGGTTGTATAAGACTCATCCATATAGTCCAATTTATACCCTACCCATAATGTCTGGTAAACCAGGACAGAGTAATAATAGTATGGAGGTTGTATAAGACATACATCCATCTAGTTCCACCTTTATACCCCCCATAATGTCTGTAATACGTTTACTAGTAAACATAGTATGGAGTTGTATAAAGACATACGTCCATCGAGTCCACTTTAACCTACCATAATGCTGTATCATCAAGTTACATAGTAACATGTATTGGAGGTGTATAAGAGACATACGTCCCTCTAGTCCGAACCTTTATACCCTTGATCCATAATGTCTGATAACAGTTTACATAGTAACATAGTATTGAGTTGTATAAAGTACATAAGTCCATCTATGTCAACATTGAGACCTACCATATGTCTGTATAACACGTAGCATAGTAACATATAATTGGAGGTTGTATAAGACAACGTCCATCAGCCCCTTTAGTACCCTACCCTAATGTCTGATAAACAGTTACATATAACATCGTATGAGGTTGTATAAAGACACTACATCATCTAGTCCACCTTTATACCTCTACCCATAATGTCGGATATACAGTGACATAGTGAACATAGTCATTGGAGGTTGTATAAAGACTACATACATCTAGTCCAACTTATACGCCTACCCCATAATTCCTGTATAACCAGTCATAGTTAAAAGTATGGATGTGTTTTATAAAGACATACATCCATTCTAGTCAATTTTATACCCTCACCCATAATGTGTGTATAACAGTTAGATAGTAATATAGATTGGAGGTGTTAAAAACATAAAGTACCATCTAGTCCACCTTATCCCTACCCTAATGTCGTTAGAACAGTTACATAGTAACATAGTATTGGGAGGTTTATAAAGACTACATCCTCTAGCCAACCTTTATACCCTACCCATAATGTCTGTATAACAGTCACATAGTAATAGTATTGGAGTTGTAAAAGACATACATCCTCGAGTCCAACCTTTTAACCCTACCCTAATGTCTATAACAGTCACATAGTAACAAGTACTATGGAGGTTTTAATAAAACATCTCTAGTCCAACCTTTGATACCCTACCCATAATGTCGTATAACGGTTACATAGTAACATAGTATTGAGGTTGTATAAAGACATACATCATCTAGTCCAACCCTTTATTATACCTGACCCATAAGTTCTGTTATAACAGTCACATAGTAACATAGTATGGTTGGGGGGCTTGTAAAAGACATACGTCCATCTATCCAAACATGTTATCCCAACCAAAATGTCTGTATACAGTTTAACATAGTAACATGTATTTGAGGTTGTATAAAGACTACGTCCATTAGTCCAACTTTACCTCCCCTACCCATAATGTCTGTATAAAACAGTTACACATAGTAACCATAGTATGGAGGTGTAAAGACTACGTCCAATCTAGTCAACCTTTACCCTACCCATACTGGCTGTAATAACAGTTACATAGTAACATAGTATTGGAGGTTGTTAAGACATACGTCCATCTAGTCCAACCTTTATCCCTACCCATAATGTCTGATACACATTTACATATAACATAGTATTGGAGTTGTATAAAGACATACGTCCAGCTCTAGTCCACCTTTAACCCACCTCCATAAGTCTGTATAACAGTTACATAGAACATAGGATTGAGAGTGTGTATAAAGACATAGTCCATCTGTAAAACCCACAACCTTTATACACCTACAGCCATTAATGTCGTATAACAGTATCCTCGTAACATAGTATTGGAAGGTTGTATAAAGAACCATCCATCTAGTCCAATCTTATTACCCACCCAAATTCCTGTATAACAGTACATAGTAAATATATTAGTGGAGTGTTTATAAAGCAATACATCCTCTATCCAACCTTATACCCTACCCATATGAATATCTGTATAACAGTTCCATAGTAACATAGTATTGGAGGTTTATAAAGACATACGTCCATCTATCCAACCTTTATACCCTACCCATAATGTCTGTTAACAGTTACATAGTAACATAGTATTGGAGGTTGTATAAAGACATACTCCATCTAGTCCAACCTTATACCCTACCCATAATGTCTGTATAACAGTTACATAGTAACATAGTATTGAGGTTGATAAAGACATACTTCCATCTATCCAACCTTATACCCTACCCATAATGTCGTATAACAGTTACATAGTAACATAGTATTGGAGGTTGTATAAAGACATACTCCATCAGTCCAACCCTTATACCCTACCCATAATGTCTATATAACAGTTACATAGTAACATAGTATTGGAGTTGTATAAAGACTACGTCCATCTAATCCAACCTTTATACCCTCACCCTAATGTCTGTATAACAGTTACATAGTAAACATAGTATTGGAGGTTGTATAAAGACATACTCCATCTAGTCCAACCTTTATACCCTACCCATAATGTCTGTATAACAGTTACATAGTAACAAGTATTGGAGGTTGTATAAAGACATATGTATCTAGTCCAACCTTTAACTACCCATAATGTCTGTATAACAGTTACATAGTAACATAGTATTGGAGGTGGTATAAAGACATAGTTTACTAGTCCAACCTTTATACCCTACCCATAATGTCTGTATAACAGTTACATAGTAACATAGTATTGGAGGTTGTATAAAGACATACGTCCATCTAGTCCAACCTTTACCCTACCCATAATGTCTGTTAACAGTTACATAGTACCATAGTATTGGGGGTTGTATAAAGACATACATCCATCTAGTCCAACCTTTATACCCTACCCATAATGTCGTATAACAGTTACATAGTAACTAGTATTGGAGGTTATATAAAGATATACGTCCTCAGTCCAACCTTTATACCCTACCCTAATGTCTGTATAACAGTTACATAGTAACATAGTATTGGAGGTTGTATAAAGACAACGTCCATCTAGTCCAACCTTTATACCCTACCCATAATGTCTGTTAACAGTTACATAGTAACATAGTATTAGGTTTGTATAAAGACATACATCCATCTAGTCCAACCTTTATACCCTACCCTAATGTCTGTATAACAGTTACATAGTAACATAGTATTGGAGGTTTATAAAGATCATACGTCCTCTAGTCCAACCTTTATACCCTACCCATAATGTCTGTATACAGTTCATAGTACATAGTATTGGAGGTTGTATAAGACATACGTCCATCTAGTCCAACCTTTATACCCTACCCATAATGTCTGTATACCAGTTACATAGTAACATAGTATTGGAGGTTGTATAAAGACATACGTCCATCTAGTCCAACCTTTATACCCTACCCATAATGTCTGTATAACAGTTACATAGTAACATAGTATTGGAGGTTTGTAAAAGACATACGTCCATCTAGTCCACCCTTTATACCCTCCCCATAATGTCTGTATAACAGTTCATAGTAACATAGTATTGGAGGTTGATAAAAACTACGTCCATCTAGTCCAACCTTTATACCCTACCCATAATGTCTGTAAACAGTTACAAGTAACATAGTATTGAGGTTTTATAAAGACATACGTCCTCTAGTCCAACCTTTATACCCTACCCATATGTCTGTATAACATTTACATAGCAACATAGTATTGGAGGTTTATAAAGACATACGTCCATCTAGTCCAACCTTTATACCTACCCATAATGTCTGTATAACAGTTACATAGTAACATAGTATTGGAGGTTGTATAAAGACATACGTCCATCTAGTCAACCTTTATACCCTACCCATAATGTCGTATAACAGTTACATAGTAACATAGTATTGGAGGTTGTATAAGACTACACCATCTAGTCCAACCTTTATACCCTACCCATAATGTCGTATAACAGTTACATAGTAACATAGTATTGGAGGTTGTATAAAGACATACGTCCATCTAGTCCAACCTTTATACCCTACCCATAATGTCTGTATAAAGTTACATAGTAACATAGTATTGGAGGTTGTATAAAGACATACGTCCATCTAGTCCAACCTTTAACCCTACCCATATGTCTGTAAATCAGTTACATAGTAACATAGTATTGGAGGTTGTATAAAGACATACGTCCATCTAGTCCAACCTTTATACCCTACCCATAATGTCTGTTAACAGTTACATAGTAACATAGTATTGGAGGTTGTATAAAGACATACGTCCATCTAGTCCAACCTTTATACCCTACCCATAATTGTCTGTATAACAGTTACATAGTAACATAGTATTGGAGGTTGTATAAAGACATACGTCCACTATCCAACCTTTATACCCTACCCATTGTTTGTATACAGTTACATAGAACATAGTATTGGAGGTTTAAAAGACTCTCCATCTAGTCCAACCTTATATACCCTACCCATAATGTCTGTATAACAGTTACATAGTAACATAGATGGAGGTTGTATAAGACATACGTCCATCTGATCCAACCTTTATACCCTACCCATAATGTCTGTATACATTTACATATTAACATAGTATTGGAGGTTGTATAAAGACATACGTCCATCTAGTCCAACCTTATACCCTACCCTAATGTCTGTATACAGTTACATAGTAACATAGTATTGGAGGTTGTATAAGACATACGTCCAGTATAAAGACATACGTCCATCTAATCCAACCTTTATACCCTACCCATGTTTGTATTACAGTTACATAGCAACATAGTATTGGAGGTTCTATAAAGACATGCGTCCATCTAGTCCAACCTTTATACCCT
>CM033470.1:18370993-18442615 GCA_019447015.1 Hymenochirus boettgeri | reverse complement strand
TACCCATAATGTCTCTGATACTTACCTACGTAAATAGTATTGGAGGTTTGTATAAAGAAATAGTCCATCTAGTCCAACCTTTGTACTATCCTACCTAATGTCTCGTATAACAGTTACTAGTAACATAGTATTGGAGGTTGTATAAAGACATACGTCCATCTAGTCCAACCTTTATACCGTACCATAACGTCTGTATATAACAGTTACATTACATAGTATGGAGGTTATAAAGACATACGTCCTTAGTCCAACCTGTTACCCTACCCATAATGTCTGTATAAACAGTTACATAGTAACATAGTATTGGAGGTGTATAAAGGGACATAGTCCATCTAGTCCAACCTTTATACCCTACCCATAATGTCTTTATAACAGTATATATTAACATTAGTATTGGAGGTTTATAAAGACATACGTCCATCTAGTCCACCTTTATACCCTACCCATAAGTCTGTATAAAGTTACATAGTAACATAGTATTGGAGGTTGTTATAGACATACGTCCATCTAGTCCAACCTTTATACCCAACCATAATGTTCTAGTAACACGTTACATCGTAACATAGTATTGGAGGTTGTAAAGCAATACTTCCATCTAGTCCAACCTTTATACCCTACCCAGTAATGTCGTATAAAGTTACATAGTAACATATCTATGGGTTGTATGAAGACATACGTCCCAATCGTAGTCCACCCTTTATAACCCTACCCTGCCTGTTCTGTATAACATTACATAAAATAGTATATTGGAGGTGTATAAAGACAACATATCTCTGTATCTCCAACTTTTTAAAAATTATATATTTAACATAAATTATTTAACTTTATAACTTAAAAATTATTTTATTAAATTATAATATTTAATTAATTTTAATTTTAAATAATCTATGTACTCCACCTTTTTTAATTTTAAAATATTAAAAATTAATAAATTAAGAATTTATTTATTAATTCAATTAATAAATTATAATTAAAAAAAAAAACAAAAATATAAAATGTCTATTAAATTAAAACATATTAATATATTATCTCATTAACAATCAAAAATACCAAAAAAGAGCTTTATAATATAATTTTTAGTTTACTAATTATATAATAAACTTATCACACAAAAATTTTACAAATTCATTTTTAATATCTCTCTTTTCTATAACCTTATACTTCTTATAATTAAAATTTTTATTTTAATATTACCACAAACTACTTAAGAACTTGTTACTTTAATTAATAATTAAATATATCAATATGGTTACAGCCTCCTACATTACATTAACCCTACCTAACAGTTGATCCGCGGAATCAACAAAAAAATCCTGAAAAAGGAAACAAAAAATCCTTCCTGACTACATAGCAATCAAAAGTATCCCAGATAACCAGAATACAGTATAGTATTAAGACCGAGTGTCTCAGTATTAGTTAGTAATTAGATCCTTATCCAGACCTTTTAAAGTCTATTTAATGAAACTTGCCATTACCACTCTGCTGGAAGACATTTCCACAGTTTTCCTCAACCTTCTCACTGTAAGACACCTATTCCTAACTGAAGATGAACGTCTTTTCTTCCACATTTAAAGGATGTCCACGTCCTCTGAATGACCTATTAGTGATCAAGTGCCCCAGAGAGTTTTATTGTATGGCCCATTAATATATTTTTATAAGTTATCCTATCTATTTGCAATATTGCTTTCCAATTAAACAGCCTCGCATTGTCTAATCACCTTCATAGTCAGCCCCTACATTCCCTTTATTAATTTAGTTATACTTGTCTAATCTGCCTGCAAGTCAAAGCCCCTCCATTCCCTCCTTTCCCCCCTCCCTCCCACCCTCCCCCCCCCCCCCACCCTCCCCCCCCCCCCGGGCGGCGGCGGGGGCCCCCCTTCCCCTTATCTAATTTAGTTATAACTTGTCTAATCTGCCTGCATGGTCAAGCCCCGTCCATTCGCCGTATTATTTTAGTTATAACTTTGTCTAATCTGTTTGCAATGGTCAAGCCCCTCCATTCCTTTTAATTTATTACTTGTCTAACTGATCGGCCTGCATGGTCAAGCCCCCCATTCCCTTATTTTTCGGTGATAACTTGGCTAACGCTGCCTGCCAATTGTCAAGCCCCTTCAGTTTTCCCCTTAGTATTAGTTATAAAGGGTTCTAATGCGGCCTGCATGGGCAGCCCCGCCAGGCCCGGATAAGAGGGTGAGACTGCTAAGCTGCCGGGCATAGGGCAACCTCCGACCCGTAGGAGGGGAGGTTAGAACGTGGCTAATCGGCCGCAGGGGTAAGCCCCGCCATTCCCCTTAGGTAAGGTTTATACGTGGGCTAATCTCCTGCATAGTCACCCCGCCAGGCCCCGTAGGAGGAGTGAGAACTTAGTCGAATCAGCGCTAATCAAGCCCCCCATCCCCTGAGGATGTTAGTGCGAACGTGGCGATCTCCTGCATGGTGAAGCCCCGCCTGCCCCTGAGGGACTTTAGGTATAAAGGGGGGCGAGCTGCCGGCATAGTCAGCCCCGCACAGGCCCCGTATTATGGGAGGGAGAACGGGGCGAAGCGCCGGCAGATTAAGCCCCAATGCCCTGAAGGAGGGGGTTGATACGGGTCGAATCGGCCGGCGAGTCAGCCCCGCCATGCCCCGGATGGAGGTAGGGGGATCACGGTGTCTAATGCGGCCCAGAGTCCCAAGCCCCCGCCATTCCCCGTATGATTTGAGTAGAACGGGCGAAAAGCTGCCGGCAGAGGCAAGCCCGGCGGCCCGGGAGGATGGGAGGGGAGAACTGGCCCGACGGCCGGCAGTGCAGCCCTCCAGGCCCCGGAGGAGGTGAGGGATAACGGGTCTAAGCGGCGGCGAGCAGCCCCGCCAGTCCCCTTATATGTTAGTTAAACGGGGCCGGAACGGCCGCCAGAGCAACCCCGCCATGCCCCGATGATTGTGAGGGAGAACGGGGCGAACGGCCGAGCAGCGCCAAGGCCCGCCAGGCCCGGAGTATGAGGGTCTAACGTGTCTAAGCGGCCCGGCAAGGCACCCTCCAGGGCCCCGGATGAGGGAGGATACGGGGCCGAGGGGCTGCGATCAAGCCCCGCCATCCCCGGAAGATGGGAGGGGGTAACGGGCTAAGCGCGGCCGGCAGGGCAAGCCCCGCCAGGGCCCCGGGAGTGGAGGGAGAAACGTGGCTAAGCGCCGGCAGAGCAAGCCCCGCCAGGCCCGGGAGGAGTGTGTGAGAACGGTCTAATCTGCCCGGCAATATTCAAGCCCCGCCAGCCACGATGAAGGGAGGGGAGGGAGACGGGGCGGCGACCGGCAGGGGCAACCCCGCCAGGGCGCCCGGGAGGAGGTAGGGGAGAACGGGGCTAAGCGGCCGCAGGGCAAGCCCCGCCAGGACCTGATTAATGAGGGATAACTGGGCGAAGCGGCCCGGGCGAGGGCACCCCCCAGTCCCTTAGTAATTAGGTATAACTGGGCGAAGCTGGGGCAGGGTCACGGCCCCGCCAGTCCCCGGGGGGGGAGAGACGTGTTCGAGCGGCCAGGCGAGCCAAGCCCGCCAGGCCGGAGAGGAAGGGAGGAAGAACGTGTCGAGCGGCCTGCAGAGGCCAGCGCGCCAGGGGCGCCGGCGGGAAGGGGAGGGAGAACTTGTCCAAGCGGACGGCACAGGCAAGCCCTCCAGCCCGGGAGGAGGAGGATAACGGGGCGAAGCGGGCGGCAGATCAAAGCCCCGCAGGCCCTGGAGGAGGGGAGGGAGAACGGGGCGAAGCGACCGCAGAGGCAGCCCCGGCAGCCCGGGAGGAAGGGAGGGATACGGGGGCGAAGCTGCGCAGAGGTCAAGCCCCGCCATTCCCTGAGGATGGGAGTGAGAACGGGTCTAGGGCCTGCATATGGAAGCCCCGCCGGCCCGGTAGTCAGGAGGGAACGGGGCGAGCGGGCGGCATAGGCAAGCCCCCACCCCGGGAAGAGGAGGAGAACGGGGCGAAGCGCCGGACAGAGTCAAGCCGCCCCAGGCCTGGTAGGAAGTTAGTGATAACAGCTAAGCGCCTGCCTAGCAAGCCCGCAGGCCTTATGATGGGGGGGAGACAAGGGCTAAAGCGGCCGCAGAGGGCAAGCCCCGCCAGGCCCCGGAGGAAGGAGGGAGAACAGGGCTAAGCGGCCGGCAGAGGCCAAGCCCCGCCATGCCCGGAGGAAAGGGAGGTCGAACAGGGCGAAGCTGGGCCTGCATAGGCACGCCTCTATGCCTTGTATGAAGGGAGTTATAACTTGTCGAAGCGCCGGCGAAAGCCCTCAGGCCCCGGAGGCAGGATATACCGGGGCGAAGGCCGGCCGGCAGAGGCAAGGCGCGCGAGCCTGTATGAGGTGAGGAGACGGGGCGAGCGGCCGGGGAGAGTCCAGCCCCTGCCAGGCCCGTATGATTGAGTGAGAAACCGGGGCGAAGCGGCCGGCCTAGGTCAAGGGCCCGCAGGCGCCTATGAGGGGAGGGATAATTGGCTAAGCGCCTGTAGAAGGCAGCCCCGCGACCCCCTGAGAAGGGTAGGGCGTCCAGGGGAAAGAGGGATCACGATCGCAACCACCAGCAGCCGGAGGGGGCCTGAACCAACGAGGCCCGACAAGGTCCCGAAGACATGTCCCATCTCCTAATCCCCACAACCCAAACCGCATTTCATTTACTTAAACCTTTCAAGATTCTTCCCGGCTCAATTTCTACTTCGGCTTTGGTGTGAACTGCAGTTCGTTCTTCATTGGGATATGGCCATTAGTCATGTCCGGATTTCGATGTTAAGGATTATGGCCATTACAGATCGAGCCTCCTTTGCTGCTGTGCATGCTTGGAACTAACCGCTTGCAATAGCAGCAGTGAGTAGGCCATGCCAGCGAGGATCAGGGTTTTGTAAGTAATTATCTGAGCCTGGGAGCTCTTTTGAAAGGTTAAGTAATGACCATCGTCTACATGACTTTTCCTGCCGCTCTGCTCTGGAACTCTCTTCTCAATTTCTAATCGACGTCGCCATCACTTCAAATCCTCAAATGCCACCTCAAACTCACCCTCTTCAGGCAAGGTTACATCTGGACCCTGGAAACTCTACCTCTTACTAGACCTCACAGACCCGACTAGTTTTATACTCCACTGACAACTTAGTTTACGATACTGATCTGTCACCTTATGTCCCTCATCCCCATCTCCTCGAGACCTGTAAGGGTACAATCTGGAACCTGACACTCCTACCCTCTACTGACCCACACAGACCGACTAGTTTAATCCACGACAACTTAGTTACAGATACTGTCGTATCACCTTATTTCTCACCCAGCTCTCTCTACTGTAAATGGTTACAATCTGGAACCTGGACACTTCTACCCTCTTACGGACCCATCACAGACTGACTAGTTATAATCCCTGACAACTTAGTTACAGATACTGTCTGTCACCTATGTCTCATCCCCATCTCTCTAGACTGTAAGTTACAATCTGACCTGGACACTGTCTATCTACCCTCTCTTACTGACCCATCACACGACCGCTATTATAATCCAACTACAACTTCGTTACAGATACTGATCTATCACCTTAGGGCCATCCCCATCTCCTCGAGAACTGTAAGGTTACAATCTGGACTGGAACCCTTTCTACCCCTCTTCCTGACCCTCACAGACCGACTAGTTATAATCCACTGACAACTGTAGTTTACGATACTGATCGTCACCTTATGTCTCATCCCCTCTCCTCTAGACTGTAAGGTTACAATCCCTGGACCTGGACACTTCTACCCCTCTTACACTGACCATCACGAGACCGACCAATAGTTATACTAATTCCCCCCCACTGACAACTTAGTTACAGATACTGTATCTTCACCTCATGTCTCATCCCCATCTCCTCTAGACTGAAGGTTACAATCTGGACCTGGACACTTCTACCCCTCTTACTGACCCATCACAGACCTACCTAGTTAATATCCATGACAATTAGTTTACAGCTACTGATCTGTCACCTTATGTCTCATCCCCATCCCTCGATACTGAAGTTACAATCTGGACCTGACACTTCTACCCCTCTTACTGACCTAAAAAAACCCCTCCAGACTTAACGATTATAATCCACTGACACTTAGTACAGATTCTGATCTGTCCTTATGGTCTCTCCCATCCTCCTCAGACTGTAGTTACAATCTGGACCTGGACACTTCTACCCCTCTTAACTTACTGACCCATCACCGATCCGACTAGTTATAAAATCCCCTGACACTTAGTTACAATACTGATCTTCACCTTATGGTCTCATCCCCATCTCCTCGAGAGCTGTAAGGTTACAATCTGGACCTGGACATTCTACCCCTCTTACTTACCCTCACAGACCGCTATTTTATAATCCACTGACACTTAGTTTACGATACTGATCTGTCACCTATGTCTCATCCCCATCTCCTCGGACTGTAAAGGTTAACAATCTGGACTGGACACTTCTACCCCCTCTTACTGACACATCACAGACCGCTAGTTATAATCCACTGACCACTTAGTTTACAGATCCTGATCTTTCACCTTATGTCCTCATCCCTATCTCCTCTAGACTGTAAGTTCAATCTGGACCTGGACCTTCTACCCCCTTAACTGACCCATAACAGACCGACAGATTAATAATCCACTGACCAACTTATTACATATCTGATTGTCACCTTATGTCTCATACCCATCTCCTCTCCTCTAGACTTTAAGGTTACAATCTGGACCTGGACTCTTACCCCTCTACTGACCCCATCACATACTCGGACTAGTTATAATCCCCTGACAACTTATTACATATCCTGACTGTCACCTTATGGCTCATCCCCCTCTCCTCCAGACTGGAAGGTTACCATCTGGACTGGACACTTCTACCCCTCTAACATGACCCTCACGACTGACTAGTTCTAATCCACTACAACTTAGATTGTTACAGGCTACTGATCTGCCTTCACCTATGTCTCATCCCCATCTCCTCTAGCTGTAATGTTCAATCGGCTGACACTTTCTACCCCTTTACGTACCTCACGACCGACTAGTTATAAATCACCGACAACTAGCTACAGCTACTGATCTTCCACTATGTCCATCCCATCTCGCTCTGACTGTAAGGTTACAATCTGACCTGGACACTTCTACCCCTCTTACTTACCCCGCAACCGACTGACTATTATAAAACCCCTGACACTTAGTTACAGATACTTATCTTCACCTTATGTCTCCTCCCCATCGCCTCTGTTTTTTGTAGGTTACAATCTGACCTGGACATTCTACCCCTCTTACTGACCCATCACGACCGACCACTAGTTATAATCCCTGACAACTTCGTTACAGATCTGCTCTGTCACCTTATGTCTCCAGCCCATGTCCTCTAGACTGTAGGTTACAATCTGGACCTGTATTTCTACCCCTCTTACTGACCACACAGACCACTATTATATACACCACGACACTTAGTACAGATCCTGATCTGTCACCGTTATTTCTCATCCCATCTCCTCTAGACTGTAAGTTACAATCCTGACCTGGACCCTTCTACTACCCGCTTACTGACCCCTCACAGACCGACTAGTTATAATCCACTGACACGTAGTTTACATAACTGATCTCACCTTATGTCCTCATCCCCCATCTCCTCTAGCCTGTAAGGTTTACAATCGGGACCTGGCCACTTCTACCCCCTCTTACTGACCCCTCACAGACCGACTAGTTTATAAATCACAACACTTAGTTATGAGCTACTGATCTGTCACCTTCTTTCTTCCTCATCGCCATCTTCCTCTACTGTAAGGTTACATCTGACCTGGACACTTCTGAAACCCCTCTTCACTGACCCATCACAGACGACTAGTTATAATCCCCTAACAACCTTATTTATATCTACTGATCTGTCACCACATTATTTGCATCTCCATCTTCTCGACTGAAGGTTACATCTGGACCTGAACTTCTACCCTCTTACTGACCCATCACCGACCGACTAGTTATAACCCACTGACCACTTAGTTACAGAATACTGATCTGTCACCTATGTCCTCATCCCATCTCCTCTAGACTGTATCGTCCAATCTGGACCTTGACCTTCCGACACCCTCTTACTGCACCATCACAGACCAGACTAGTTCTAATCCACTAACAACTTAGTTATAGCTCTGATCTGTCACCTTAATTTCTCATCTCCCCTCGCTCTAGAACCTGTAAGGTTACAATCGGGACCTGGACACTTTCTACCCCTCTACCCCTCTTATGACCCTCACAGACCGACTAGTTTTCTAATCCACTGACAACTTATTCTATACTGATCTGTCACCTTATTTCCTCATCCCACTCCCGCCTCTAGACTGTAAGGTTTACAATGGTGACCTGGACATTTCTAAATTCTACCCCTCTTACTGACCATCACAGACCGACTAGTTTATAATCCACTGACCTTAGTTAATAGCTACTGATGTGTTCCCCTTAGCTCTCTCCCCATCTTCTCTAGACCTGTAAGGTTACAATCTGGACCTGGACACTTCTACCCCTCTACTGACTATCAACAGACCGGCTAGTTTAATCCCTGACAACGTAGTTACAGAACTGATCTGTCACCTATTCTCCTCCCCATCTCCTCTAGACGTAAGGTTCCAATCTGGACCTGGAACCCGTCTACCCTCTTACTGACCAATACAGACCGACTATTTTATAATCCACTGACCACTTATTTCCGCTACTAGTCTGCTTCATTCCCTTATGTCTCATCCCCATCTCCTCTAGAATGTAGTTACAATCGGACCTGGACACTCTAAACCCCTACCCCTCTTACTGACCCTCCAGACCGACTAGGTATAACCCACTGACCACTTAGTTACGCTACTGATCTGTCACCTTCTGCTCTCATCCCCATCTCCTCTAGACTGTAAAGGTTACAATCTACCTGGACACGTCTACCCCTCTATGACCCGTCACAGACCGACTAGTTATAATCCCCTGACAACGTTAGTTAACAGATACTGAGTCTGTTCACCTTATGGTCTCAGCCCCATCTCCTCTAGACTGTAATGTTCAATCTGGACCTGACACGTCTACCCTCTTACTACTCCATCACAGACCGACTAGTTAATCCACTGACACTTATTACGATACTGATCGCTCACCTTTAGGTCTCGCCCCATCTCTCTAGACTGTAATGTTACATCTGGACCTGGCACTTCTACCTCTCTTACTACCCATCACAGACCGACTACGTATAACCCACTGCACTTAGTTACAGATACTGAGCTGTCCCTTATGTCTCTCCCCTCTCCTCTAACTGTAAGGTTATCAATCCTGGACCTGGACACTTCTACCTCTTACTGCCAATCACAGAACGACTAGTTATCTCCACTGACAATTAGTTACACAGCTACTGATCTGCTTCAACCCTTTATGTCTCCATCCCATCTTATCGCCCTCTAAATGTAAGGGTTCCAATCTTGACCTGATCACTTCTACCCTCTTACTGACCTATCCCAGACCGACTAGTTTATAATCCACTGACCACTTTAGTTACGCTACTGATTCTGCTGTCACACCTTTGTCTCAGCCCCATCTCCTCTAAATTTAAGGTTACATCTGGACCTGGACCTTTCTTGCTAACCCCTCTTCGGAGAAATCTACCCCTCTTTCTGTACTACGGACTGACTGAACTGAACTCTGATTGAAAACTGAAAAGTACCCCTCTTACTGACAATTGAGTACTGAAAGCTGATGAATACTGGATGAGACTGTGAAAATGAAAACTTAAAAACTGAAACCTATCTCACAGACCCGCTAGTTATAATCCACTGACAACTTAGTTACAGCACTGTCTGTCCCCTTATGGTCCTCACTCCCCATCCATCTCGACTGTAAGGTTACAATCTGGACCTGGACACGTCTATGGTCTTACCCTCTACTGACACCCTCACAGACCGACTATTATAATCATGACAACTAGTTCCAGCTACTGATCTGTCACCTTATTCTCATCCCAATCGCCTCTAGACTGTAAGGTTACAATCGACCTGACACTTCTACCCTCTTACTGGACCCTCACAGACCGACTAGTTATTAATCCCACTTAGTTTACGATACGGATCTGTCACCTTATGTCCTCCTCCCCATCTCCTCTCTACGGTACGGTTACATCTGGACCTGGACACTTCTAACCCCCTCTTACGGACCATCACAGACCACTAGTATAATCACTGACAACTTATTACGATACGACTGTCACCTTATGTCTCATCCCCCATCTCTCTAGACGTAGGTTACAGCTGACCCTGGACACTTCTACCCTCTTAACTGGACCCCATCACAGACCGCCGAGTTATAAATGCCGGAACAACTTAGTTACAGAACTGATCTGCACCTATGTCTCTCCCCATCTCCCGAGACTGTAAGGATTACAATCTGGACCTGGACAACTTCTACCCCTCGTACTGACCCCCTCCCCACAAAAGACAACCGCCTAGTTATAATCACTGACAACTTAGTTACAGATACTGATCTGTCCGCCGTTATTTCTCCTGGCCAATACCTCTAGACTGTAAGGTTCAATCTGGCCTGGACACTTTCTACCCCTCTTACTGACCCTCACAGACCGACTATTATAACTCCACTGACACCTTATTTACAGATACTGATCTGTCACCTTTGTCTCATCCCCCCCCAACTCCTCTAGACTGTAAGGGTTACAATCGGGACCTGGACACTTCTACCCGCTTACTGACCCATCACGACCGCTAGTTATATCCACTGACAACTTAAGTTTACAGATACTGATCTGTCACCTTATGTCCTATCCCCCCGATCTCCTCTAACTGTAAGTTTACAATCTGGACCTGGACCACTTCTACCCGCTTACTGACCCAATCACAGACCGACATATTAATCCACTGACACCTTAGTTACAGATCCGGCTCTGTCCACCTTATGTCTCATCCCCATCTCTCTATACTGTAAGGTTACAATCTGGCCTTTGCCTTCTAATTCTACCACCTCTTAATGACCCAATCAACAGACCGCCTAGTTTATAATCCACTGACCCACTTAGTTACAGATACGAATGGTCACTTTATGTCTCATCCCTCCCCATCTCCTCTAGACTGGTAAGGTTACAAATCTGGACTGGACCTTGTCCCCCTCTTAAACCGCCCATCACAGCCCGACCTATTATAATCCACTGACCAACTTAGTTACAGATTCTGATCTTGCACCTTATTCCTCATCCCCCTCTCCTCAGACTGTAGGTTTACATCTGGACCTGGAACACTCTACCCCTCTTACTGACCCATCACATACCCGACTGTTATAATCCACAACTTAGTTGTCCAGATACTGATCGTCCACCTTATGCTCTCCCCATCTCCTCTAGACTGTAGGTTTACACATCGGACTGGACACTGTCTACCCCTCTTAACTGACCCATCACAGACCGACTATTATAATCCACTGACAACTTAGTTTACAGATACTGATCTGTCACTATGTCCTCATCCCCATCTCCTCTAGACTGTAAGGTTACAATCTGGAACCTTGGACACTTCTAACCCCTCCTTACTACTTGACCCTCATCATACCGACTCAGTTATAAATCCACCGACAACTTAGTTACAGATACTGATTCTGTCACCTTATTCTCGGCCCCCCACTCCTCTAACTGTACTGTTACAATGCTGGACCTGAACACTTCTACCCCTCTACCAGTTCTACCCCCTCTTACGGACAATCAACAGACCGACCGAGTTATAATCCACCGACAACTTAGTTCCAGATACTGATCTGTCCTTATGTCTCATCCCCATCTCCCTCCTCAGACCTTTAAGGTTACAACTGGCCTGGCACCACTCTACCCCTCTTACGGACCATACAGACCGACTAGTTATAATCCACTGACAACTTAGTTACAGATACTGATCTGTCACCTTATGGTCTCATCCCCATCTCCTCTATCTGTAAGGTTACAATCGGGACCTGGAAACTTCTACCCCCTCTTCTGACCCATCACAGACGCTAGTTTATCATCCACTGACAACTTAGTGACAGATTACTGGATCTGTCACCCTTATGTCTCATCCCCTCTCCTCTAGACGGTAGGTTTACAATCTGACCGGAACTTCTACCCCACTTACTGACCATCACACGACAAGACCGACTATTATATCCCCTGACAACTTAGTTCCAGATACTTTATCTTTCCCACCTTAGCTCATCCCCATCTCCTCTAGACTGTAGGTTACAAGCTGTACCTGGGACACTTCTACCCTCTTACTGACTAATCCAGACCCACTAGTTATAATCCACTGAACCTACTAAATGTTACGATCTGATCTTCACCCTTATGTCCTCATCCCCATCTCCTCTAGACTGTAGGTTACAATCTGGAACCTGGACACTTCTACCCCACTTAACTTACCCACAAGACGACTAGTTTTAATCACTGACAACTTATTTACAGATACTGATCTGTCAACCTATGTCCTCATCCCCATCTCCTCTAGACTGTAAGGTTCAATCTGGACCTTGACACTTCCTACCCCCTCTTCTGACCCATCACGGACCGACTAGTTATACACCACTGACACTTAGTAACGATACTGAGCTGTCACTTATGTCTCATCCCCATCCCCTCTAGACTGTAAGGTTACAATCTAGGACCTGGACACTTCTAACCCCTCTTACTGACCCATCACGGACCGCATTATAACCCACTTGACAACTTAGTTCGATTCTGATCTGTTCAACTTAGTCCTCTCCCCTCCCCGCTAGACTGTAATGTTTACAAGCCTGACGCTGGACACTTTCTTACCCTCTTACCCGACCCATCACATACCGACTAGTTATATCCACTGACAAACTTATTCCAGACACGGATCTGTCCCCCTTATGTCTCTCCCCCTCTCCCTAGAACTTAAGTTAAATCTGGACCGGACCTTCTAACGCCTCTTACTGACCCATCACCCATAACCGACTATTTATAATCCACGACAACTTAGTTACAGACACTGATCTGTCTCCTAAGGTCGCATCCCCCTCTCCTCTAGACTGTAAAGGGTTGACAATCTGGACCTGGACACTTCTATACCCCCTTATCTACCGACCCATCACGACCGACTAGTTACTCCACTGACAACTTAAGTTTACAGACACCGATCTGTCCCTTATGTCGCATCCCACATCTCCTCTAGACGTAAAGGTACATCTGGACCCCTGGACCCTTCCTACCCCTCCTTACTGACCCTCACGACCGACTAGTTCTAATCCAACCGCCAACTTAGTTACAGATACTGATCTGTCACCTTATTCTCATCCCCCCATCTCCTCTAACTGTAAGGTTACATCTGGACCTGACACTTCTAACCACTTCTACCTCTACCCATCTCTCCCTCTACCACCCCTCTTACGTACCACGCCTCACCGACCGCTAGTTATAATCCACTGGACAACTTAGTTACCGATACTGATCTTCCACCTTTGTCTCATCCCCATCTCCTCTAGACTGTAAGGTACAATCTTGACCTGGACACTTCTTACCCATCTTACTGACCCATCACATACCGACTAGTTATAATCCACGGACAGCTTCGTTACAGTACTGCTCTGTCCCTTGTCTCATCCCCATCTCCTCTAGACTGTAGGTTACAATCTGGACCTGGGACACTCTACCCCTCTTACTGACCTCGCAGACCGACTAGTTTAGAACCCACTGACAACTTTAGTTAGAGTACTGATCTGTCACCTTATGGCTCATCCCATCTCCTCTAGACTGTAAGGTTACAATCTGGACCTGGACACTCTCCCCTCTTATATGACCCATACGCAGACCGACTCGTTATAATCCACTGACCAACTTAGTTACAGATAATGGATCTGCTTCACCTTATGTCTCATCCCCCTCTCCTCTACCTGTAAGGTTACAATCTGAACGGACACTTCTACCCCTCTTACGGACCCTCAGACCGACTAGTTATATCCACTGCCAACTTAGTTACGATACTGATCTGTCCCCACCTTATGTCTCATCCCCATCTACCTCTAACTGTAGGTTACAATCTGGACCTGGACACTTCTACCCCTCTTACTGACCTCGAACAACTGACTATTATAATCCACACTGACACTTAGTGACATATACGATCGGTTCACCTTATGTCTCATCCCCTCCCTCTAGACGTAAGGTTTACTATATGGACCTGGACACTTCTACCCCCCCTCTTCCTGACCTATCACAGACCGACTAGTTATAATCCACTGACAACGTAGTTACAGATACTGATCTGTCACCTTATGTTCCTCATCCCCCCATCTCCTCTAGACGTAGGTTCAATCTGGACCTGGACACTTCTAACCCTCCTTCCTGACCCATCACAGACGACTATTTTAATCACTAACACCGATTATAGCTACTTGGATCTGTCCACCTCTTATTTCTCCATCTCCCTCTTCTCTAGACTTAAGCGGTTACAAGCTGCCTGGACACTTCTTTCTACCCCCTCTTACTGACCCATCACAGACCGACTAGTTATAATCCACTGACAACTTAGTTTACAATCCTGATCTGTCACCTTGGTTCTCATCCCATCGCCTCTAGACTGTAAGGTACAATGTTACCTGGACTTTCTACCCTCTTACTGACCATCACAGACCGACTGTTATAATCCAACTGACAACTTAGTATAGCACTGATGTGTCACCTTATGTCTCATCCCCATCTTCTCTAGACTGTAAGGTTACAATCTGGACCTGGGACCACGGATTCTACCCCTCTGACTTGCCCTATCACAGAACCGACTAGAGTTATAATCACTGACACGTAGTTACAGATACTGATCTTCCCCTTATGTCTCCTCCCCATCGCTCCTCGAGACTGTAAGGTTAAATCTGGACCGGGACACTCGATCCCCTCTTAATACCCCTCTTACTGACCAATCAACAACTCACATACCGACTAGTTATAATCCCACTGACAACTTAGTTACAGCTACATCTCTTCACCTTATGTCTCACATCCCCATCTCCTCGAGAATGTAAGGTTCATCTGACCTGACAACTGCTAACCCCTCTTACTGACCCATCACATACGACTATTTAACCCCACTTACAACTTAGTTTTTCACGCTACGGATCTGTCACACCTTATTCTCATCCCCATCTCCGATCTAGACGAAAGGTTACAATCTGGAACCTGGACCTTCTAACCCCTCTTACCTGACCCATCACAGACCGACTAGTTATACAGCCACTGACAATTTAGTTACGATACGATCTTGTCACCTTATGTCGCATCCCCACTCCTCTAGACTGTAAGGTTACAATCTTGACCTGTACACTTCTAATTCTACCCCTCTTACTGACCTCACCGAAGACCGACTAGTTATCCACTTAACAACCCACTTAGTTTACAATAATACTCGATCTTCACCTTATGTCTCAGCCCCATCGCCTCTAGACTGAAGGTTACCATCTGGACCTGGACACTTCTCCTCGTCTTATGTGGACCCATCACAGACCGCCTAGTTATACCCCACGGGACAACTTAGTTACAGATACTGATCTGTCACTATGTCTCAAACTCACCCCATCTCCTCTCGACTGTTAAGGTGACAATCTGGACCTGGACACGTCTTACCCCTCTTACTTCTTACTGACAATCAGAGACTATAGTTATAATCCACTGAGACAACTTAGTTCAGCTACTGATCTGCTTCACCTTAATGTCTCATCCTCCTCTCCTTCGATAACGTAAGGTTACAATCTGGACCTGGACCACTTCACCCCTCTTACTGACCGATCACAGACCGCTAGTTTTATAATCCACTGACACTTAGTTACATCTCTGATCTGTTCCTCCTTATTTCTCATCCCCATCACTGCTAGAATGTAAGGTTTACAATCTGGACCTGACACGTCTATACCCCTTTACTGCCCTATACAGACCGCTAGTTTTCTAATCCACTGACAACTTAGTTACAGCTACTGATCTGTCACCTTGATGTCTCATCCCCTCTCCTCTAGACTGTAATGTTTACAATCGGACCTGGCACTTCTACCCCTCTTACTGACCCTCACAGACCGACTAGTTCAATATACACTGACAACTAGGTTACATCTCCTGATCTTCACCTTATGTCTCATCCCAATCCCTCTACTGTAGGTTTACAAATCATGACCTGGACACTTCTATCTATACCCCTCTTACGGCCTCCATCACAGAACCAGACTAGCTTATAACCACAACTTAGTTCCAGATCACTGATCTGTCACCATTATGTCTCATCCCCATCTCTCTAACTGTAAGGTACATCGGACCTGACACTTCTACCCTCTTACTGACCGTCACAAGACCAACTCTTTATAATCCACCACTGACAACTTAGTTACAGATACTGATCTGTCACCTATGTCCTCAATCCTCCCCATCTCCTCTAGACTTAAGGTTACAATCTGGACCTGGAAACACTGTCTAACCTCTCTTACTGACCCCACTCACAGCCCGCTCTAGTTTAATCCACGGCAACTTAGTTAGCAGTACTGATCTGTCACCTTATGTCTCATCCCCATCTCCTCTAGGAGCTGTAAGGATACTCGGGACCTGGACCTTCTACCCCCGTACGACCATCACAGACCGACTAGTTATAATCCACTGACAACTTAGTTTACCTACGGATCTGTCCCTTTATGTCTCATTGCCAAATCCCCTAGAGACTGTAAGGTTACAATCTGTACCTGGACACTTCTCACCCCCTCTTACTGACCCCTCACAGACCACTATTTATAATCCACTGACACTAGTTACAGATACTGATCTGTCACTTTTGTCCCTCCCCCATCTCCTCTAGACTGTAAGGTACAATCTGACTGGACACTTCTACCCCTCTTTACTAGACCCATCACAGACCGACTAGTTTATAAGCCACTGACACTTAGTACAGAATACTGGATACTGTCACCTTAATGTCCTCACTCATCCCCCATCCTCCCTCTATACTGTAAGGTTGACAATCTTTGACCTGGACACTTCTACCCCTCTTCTGACCCCATCACAGACCGACTAGTTATAATCCCAAATCCACTGACACTTATTACGTACTGATCGTCACTTATGTCTCATCCCCATCTCCTCTAGACTGTAAGGTTACAATCTGGACCTGGACACTTTCTACCCTCTTACTGACCCTATCACAGACCGACTTAGTTCATCCACTGACAGACACTTAGTTACAGATACCTGATGGTCACTTTATGTCTCGCCCATCTCTCTAGACTGTAAGGTTACAATCTGGACCTGGACACTTCACCCCCTCTTACCGACCATCACAGACCGACTCGTATAATCCACTGACAACTTTAGTTACAGATACTGATCTGTCACCTTTATGTCCTACTCATCCCCCTCTCCTCTAGAGGTAAGGTTCACAATCTGGCTGGACACTTCTACCCCTCTTTCTGACCCATCAACAGACCGACTAGTTTCTACCACAACTTAGGTTACAGATCTGATCTGTCCACTTATGTCTCATTCCCCATCTCTCTAGAACTTAAGGTTTACAATCGGAACTGGACACTTCTAACCCCTCGTCTGACCCTCACAGACCGACTAGTTTATAATCCACTGACAACATTAGTTACAGATACTGATTTCCTGTCACCTATGTCTCATTCCCCATTCCTCTAGACTTAAGGTTACAATTGACCTGGACACTTCTAACCCCTCTTACTACCCATACATACCGACTAGTTCATAACCACCGACACTTAGTTTTACAGATCTGATCTGTCACTTATTCCTCATCCCATCTCCTCTAGACTGGTAAGGTGTAACAATCTGGACCTGTACACTTCACTCTCTACTGACACATCACCAGAACCGCTAGTTATAATCCACCGACAACTTAGTTAAGATACTGATCGGTCACCTATTCTCATCCCATCTCCTCTAACTGTAAGGTTTACAATCTGGACCTGGACACTTCTACCCCCCTCTTAACTGGACCTCAACAGACCGACTAGTTATACCACTGACCACTTATTTTACAGAAACTGGATCTTGTACTCTTTATTCTCATCCCCATCTCCTCGAGACGTAAGGTTACAATCTGGACTGGACACTTCGACCCTCTTGACTGACCCATCACAGACCGACTATTTATAATCCCCTGACCGACTTAGTTACAGATACTGATCTGTCACCCTTATGTACTCATCCCATCTCCTCAGACTGTAGGTTACAATCTGGACCTGGACACTTCTACCCCCTTACTGACCCACTCCAGGAAAACCGACTAGTTATAATCCACCTGACAACATTATTACGATACTGGAATCTGTCACCTTAGTCTCATCCCCATCTCCTCTAGACTGTAGGTTACAATCGGCCTGGACCTTTCTACCCGTCTACCACTCTTAAAACCCCTCTTACTGATAATCCACCACAGACCGACGAGTTTATAATCCACTGCAACGTTAGGTACAGATACTGACTGTCACTTTGTCTCATCCCCACCTCCTCTAGACTGTACGGTTACAATCTGGTACCTGACACTTCTACCACTCCCTTACTGAACCCATCACCGACCGACCGACTAGTTATAATCCACTGACAACTTATTTCCGAACTGTCTGCACCTTATGTCTCATCCCCATCTCCTCGAGATGGTACAGGTTTACAATCGACCTGGACACTTCTCCCCCTCTTAACTGACCCATCACGGACCTGACTATTTATCACCCACTGACAACTTAGTTACGATACTGATCTGTACTTAATTCTCTCCCATCCCCTCTAGATCTGTAGGTTTACAATTCCTGGACCTGGACGACTTCTACCCTTATACAGACCCCGTCACACGGACGACTAGTTTAACCCCCTGACAACTTAGTTACAGATCCTGATCTGTCACCTTATGTCTCATCCCCTCCCCCTCTAGACTGTAAGGTTTACAATCTGGACCTGGACACTTCTCTACCCCCTCTTACGACCCATCAACAGACCGACTAGTTATATCCACTTACAACTTAGTTACATGACAACTGATTCTGTCACCTTATGTCTCATCCCCTCTCCGCTAGTCGGAAAGGTTACAATCTGGACCTGGACACTTCTAACCCTCTATGACCCCTCACGACGACTAGTTTATAAGCCCACTGACAAACTTAGTACCTGACATCTGATTCTGTCACCTAATTCTCATCCTCCCATCTCCTCTATCTATACTTTAAGTTACCATCTGGACCGGACACTTCTACCCCTCTTACTACCGACCCATCACAGACCGACATTATATCCACTGACACTTAGTTACAACACTGATCGTCACCCCACCCACCTTCTGTCTCATCCTCATCCCATCTCCTCTAGACTGTAGTTTACCAATCTGAACCTGGACACTTCTACCCTCCTTACTGACCATCACGACCGCTAGGTATAATCCACCGCAACTGTAGCAGATACTGATCTGTCACCTATTTCTCATCCCCCTCTCCCTCTAGACGGTAAGGTTCCCTCTGGACCTGACATTCTACATATACCCCCTTTACCGACCCTCACGACCGACTTAGTTAAATCCACTGCACGCCCACCAAACCCCCTTAGTTACAGATACGATCTGTCACCTTATGTCTCATCCCCATCTCTCTCGACTGTAAGGTTACAATCTGGACTGGAACACTTCTCTACCACCCCTCTTCTGACCCATCACATACCGACTAGTTTAATCCACTGACAACTTTAGTTTTACAGATACTGATCGTCACCTTATGTCTCATCCCATCTCCTCTAGACTGTCAGGTTACAATCTTGGACCTTTACCTTCTATACCCCTCTTACTCATCTGGACCCATCGCAGACCGACTAGTTTATACCCCACTGACATCCTAGTTTACAGATACGGATCTGTCACCTTATGTCTCATCCCCATCTCCTCTAGACTGTTAAGTTACAATCTGGCCCTGGACACTTCTACCCTCTTACTGACCCTCTCAGACGACTAGTATAGCCCTGACACTTAGTTACAGATAAGAATCTGCTTCGACCTTAAGTCTCATCCCCATCTCCTCTAGACTGTAATGTACAATCTGGACCTGGACACTTCTACCCTTTACTGACCCATCACAGACCGACGAGTTATAATCCACTGACAACTTAGTTGAGATCCTGATCTGTCACCTTAGGTCCTCATCCCATACGCCGCTAACTGTAGTTACAATCTGGAACTGGACCCTTCTCCCCTCTTAATGCCCCTCCCAGACGCTAGTTTTTATCCACTGACAACTAGTTACGAGATACTGATCTGTCACCTTAGTCTCAATCCCATCTCCTCTAGACCTGTAAGGTTACTATCTGACCTGGACACTTCTACCCCTCTTACTGACCTATCACTACCGACTGTTATAATCCACTGGCAACTAGTTTACAGATCTGATCTGTCACCTTAGTCTCAATCCCCATCTCCTCTAGACTGTAAGCTCTCGGACGCACCCCATCCTATTGTACCACATGTAAATGCTGCTACTTATGCAACTTATCTGCTGGACCGCACGTGAATGAATTTGCACCTTGTACCGTAAATTAACTTGCCTACCCAACCCTTGTATGTAGCATGCAGGTTTTTTCCCTCAGTTATATTCATGTAATATATATGTACGTGTTGCAAGCGCCATAGAAGATGATAACATAATAATAAGTGCACATCTGTCTCTAAGCCTGTGCAGTTTGTAAAGTCAAAAGCTTGACGATCTTTAACATGGGTGGAAAAGAGTGTTAGATGGCAGGGGGAAAACATAATTTTTTGCTGCCTCCAGATTAGCCCTAACGTCTATCCGGTCTGGATTTTTGGAGCTGGGCGGTTATTTTATTTCTTATTAAGCTACATATTCACAGCGCTTTGACATTATTTTCTCAAATACATCAGGCCTGCCCCGATGATAGCTTTTACATCCTAAGCACATGATGACCCATACAACCTATCAGTATGTCTTATGATTTGTGGGGGAGTGCCCGCAGGACATCCACGCAAGCACGGGGAGAACATCCAAACTCTTGTAGCTGTGCCCAAGAAGGGTGGAATCGACCATCAGGACCTCAGTGCTGCGTGCAAGGCATCAGTGTTAACCACTGAGCCACCGTACTAACCACTGAGCCAACCGTACTACCCACTGAGCCACCGTCTGCCCTGTATGTTTTTTTTTTTTATTTTCAGGGACCATGCCCTGATATATTTTGCTAGTCGCATTCATTTTGACGCAAATATTAAGGGCAGGACTGTCCCATTTGGTACAGACTGGTTTGTTTTCCAGGGCTTGTTGACTCTTGTATCATAATTTGAATTGGCTACTCTGGCTATTTTTATGGTTCAACGACATTCTTGGACTGTTTCTATTATATATACGGGCCTCCCTAAATGTCCTGCAGAGATCTTCCGATTACTAACTCTTAGGGGCATTTTATAAAGGTTCGTTAACCTTTCGCGGCCCATTTCGCGGATATGAACGCATAAATCGCGTTTACCGCGATGTTATATAATCCCCGAAACACGGCCGCGCAAGTTCCCGAAGCGTTAACCTGGTTTCATCATCATCACGGCGATACTTAACTGTTACCGGCCCGCTTCTATTTTATAAGCGGAGGACTGGTTTCGCACCGGGCATAGTATCGGTCTGTTTTTAACCTTCGCACCACCATTGAAGGGTGTCCGAGTCAGCCGATACTAACCAACCTCCCGCCGGCCGATACTAACCTCTCCCGCGGCGGAATGGGCAGGCACCCTGCGGCGGTTGGTCTGCACCGCCCCGGAAGACACTCCACCCTCCCACACCCCCCGCGCGGCAGCGACCCCGCTCGCACCCCCTCCCCCGGCACCCCCTCCAATCGGCCCCCGGCCCCCCCCGCTCCCCGGGAGGGAAGGGAGGGAGCCGCTGGGGAGGTGGAGGCTTCCCTCCAGCGGGGCCCTGAGAAGGGCCTTTTGGGGCCTTAGGGGTCCCGCGCTCGAACCGTGACCCCCCCTCCCGGCCCTTGTTGAAGAGGCTTTGCGGCACTTCCAAGTGCCCGTGCGGCTCTGACAAGAACCTTTTGTCGTTAAGGGGTCCCTCATCTCGAACCGGGCCCCCCTCCCCCGGCCCTATCAGGGCCTTTGCGGCACTTACAAGTGCCCGTGCGGCTCTAACAAAAGAGCCCTTTGGGGGCTTAGGGTGTCCGCGCTCGAAACCGGACCCCCCTCCCCCCGGCCCTTTGTAAGGGCCCTTGCGGCACTGACAAGTGCCTTGGCGGCACTGACAAGTGGCCTTTGGCGGGTGTCCCGCCTCGAACCGGGGGACCCACCCGTGGTCGGCTACTTACAAGAGACCCTTGGGCGACGCCTTTTCGGCTGGCGATCAACCAACCCACTCAAGGTCGCCGATGCCAGGCAGACTCCTGCGGCCGACAGTGACCCCCGCTTGCACCGCCGGCCTCCCGGACCGTGTTGCCATCCGCTTCTTTCTTCTCTTTCTTTCAGCCATCTACTCGAATGATCTGAGTTCCCGCGGTGGAAGCTCCTCTTTTATATAGGTGTGGAAGATATCCATAATCCGTTTCTGATTGGTCAATTTTTAATATCTTGCTTTCCATTATAAGCCCATCAATTACAAACTTTCCAGAAAAATCTGATTGGTTAATGTAAAGCAAGTATAAAAATTTGAAATTGAATCAAAACGTATTAGGAATTTCTGCAACCTATATAAAGAGGAGCGTTCCGCGCATGAACTCAATGCCATCCATTAGATGGCTGAAGAAAGAAGCGGCTGGCAACATCGGCTCCGCTGAGGCCGGCGGTGCCAGCAGGCTCACATGGCGGCCGCAGTGAGTCTGCTGGCATCGGCACCTTAGTGGGGTTGGTGGTTCGCTAGCCCGATACGTCGCGTCGGATCCAAGACGGCCGCAACATCGGCCTCGTTGAGTCGCCGGCGCCCAGCCGGGGGTACCCCCTGGCGGTCCGCATGGTACCCTCTCGGGGGTCGGCGGCCTCGGCGGAGCTGGTGTCGCGTGTGACTGGAAGAAAGAAGATCCGCCCCAAGGGCCTCTTTTAAGAGCCGCACTGGGGGTCCCGGTTTGAGCTGCGGACCCCCGCCACAGGCACTGTCATGCCGCAAGGGCCCTTATAAGCCGTGGAGGGGGGTCCCGGTTCGATCTCGGACCCCCTAAAGCCCCAAAAGGCCCTCCAGGGCCCCGCTGGAGGACCTACCACCCCTCCAGCGGCTTCCCTCCCTTCCCCTTCCCCGGGAGCGGCGGGCTGGGGCTTGGAGTGGTTGCCGGGGGGGGGTGCGCGCCCCGGCTCCCTCCCTTCCCGCAGCCCCTCCTAGCCTCCCGTTCCGAGATTGCCGCAGTGGGAACGGGTTGGGAGTGCTGCTGGGAAGCGGCGCGGGTGGTCGCCGCCGCCGCCGCGGGGTGTGGGCGGGTGGGCATATGCCCCGCCCACTTAGGGCGGCGTCGGGAAGGGATTTTATGTCCCTTCGCGGCGATACTATAACATACGGCTGCGAAGGGCTTTAAAATTCCCGCAGCACATCGCGGCCATATCGGTATCGCGGAATAGCGCTCAGCCGTTTCAATCGGCGATAGCGCTATTGGTTTCGCGGCCGCGATGTGCCGGCGGTAATTTTTTTGCGCTATATCGTTTCGTTAGAATGCCCCTAGTTTGGCTTTCTATATTGTTTATTCCATTTTCCTCCCAGATTGTACTGTATTTAATTGAATTATTGAATGAACAACGCAAAAATGAGAATAACTTAATAATTTGGGTTTATTTAACTATTAGAATAGATGCTAGAAGAAAATATCATTGCAACCAACCAGCGCATCTTGAGTATTTTGAGTCTATTAGAGATGCCTATGGTACATATGTTCAACTGAAATCTGTAGAAAGCCCCTATATATGAATCCACAGACCCAAATATTATGTCCGATGCCCTCATGTATCTCGCTGCTCCTTTTGACCTTCTGGTTTGGGAATGGATTTTGGAATTCTGTGCCATGCTGAATTTGCATATGTAGCTACCTTCTATTGGAGGTTGTATAAAGACATACGTCCATCCAGTTCAACCTTTATACCCTACCCATAATATCTGTCTAACAGTTACATAGTAACTTAGTATTGGAGGTTGTATAAAGACATCCGTCCATCTAGTCCAACCTTTATACCCTACCCATAATGTCTGTATAACAGTTACATAGTAACATAGTATTGGGGGTTGTATAAAGACATACGCCCATCTAGTCCAACCTTTATACCCTACCCATAATGTCTGTATAACAGTTACATAGTAACATAGTATTGGAGGTTATATAAAGACATAAATCAATCTAGTCCAACCTTTATACCCTACCCATAATGTCTGTATAACAGTTACATAGTAACATAGTATTGGAGGTTGTATAAAGACATACATCCATCTAGTCCAACCTTTATACCCTACCCATAATGTCTGTATAACAGTTACATAGTAACATAGTATTGGAGGTTGTATAAAGACATACTTCCATCAAGTCCAACCTTTCAGGTCAAGCCATAACGTAGTCTCTATTAGGGACCTTGTCGGCAAGACCATAACGGTCTCTATTAGGCCTGGTCAAGCAAGACTATAATGTCTCTATTAGGGGCTCAGTCAGGCAAGACCATAACGGTCTCTATTAGGGCGCAGTTCAAGGGCATACCATAATGGTCTCTATTAGGGCGGCGCAGGCAAGACCATATGGTCTCTATTAGGGGCGCAGGGTCAGGCAAGACCATAAGTTCTCTTAGGGGCGAGGGTCAAGGGCAAGACCATATGGGTCTCTATTAGGTGGCGCAGGTCAAGGGCAAGACCTAGTGGTCTCTATTAGGGGCTGGGTCAAGGGCAAGACCATAGTGGTCTCTATTAGGGGTGCTGGTCAAGGGCAGACCATAGTGTGGTCTCTATTAGGGGTGCTGGTCAAGGGCAAGACCATAGTCGGGTTCCTCATAGTTCTATAGGGGTGCTTGGGTCAAGGGCAAGACCATAACGGTCTCTATTAGGGGCGCAGTGGTAGGGCAAGCCATAGTGGCTCTATTAGGGTGCTGGGGGTTCGGGCAAGACCATAACGCTCTCTATTAGGGGTGCTGGGTCAAGGGCAAGACCATAACGGCTCTATTAGGGGGGCTGGGTCAAGGGCCAGGACATAACTGTCTCTATTAGGGCCTGCAAACAGAAGTCGATTTCGAATGCAATTTATATTATATACACAGACTAACCTGATCATCTGACTGACCTGATCGCTGTCTGATACTGTACGTTTCTATCTGATACCCTTCCGGACGCTGGCGATCTAGCAAACCATCGCTTCGATCCTAGGATGCGTCTGATACCCGTAACCGAGTCGCTGTCCTGATACCGTACGATCGCTGTCTATATACCGTACCGAGTGTCTACGACGTACCGATCGCTGTCTATCCACCGATCTTTGATACCGTACCGGATCGACTGGTGTCTGATACCGTACCGGTCGTGTCTGATACCGTACCGATTTTTTCCCTGTCATATCCGTACAATCGGATCGCTGTCTGATACCGTCTATCGACTGTCTGATCGCCGGATCTCTGTCTTAAGAATGATACGTATCCGGATGATGCTGTAACACGGATCGCTGTCTGATACCGATCGCGGCTGTGATACCGACCGTCGCTGTCTGATACCGTACCGATCGCGGATCGACGGATCTGGATCGTCCGATCTGTCTGATACCGTACCGATCCTCTGATACGACCGGATCGCTGTCTGATCCGTACCGGATCGCTGTCGAACTACGATCCGTGACCGTACCGATCGCTGTCGACGTACGATCGTAACCGTCCGATCGCTGTCTGATACCGCACTTTGTGCTTTGTCAATATCTCGACATGACAGGAATGGGATTATTCTTATAATTTGCTTTTTTCTTATCCAAAGATCTTAGACAGGAAGAATAATGAGATTGAGGAACTGAAGACTCTGTACGAAACCAAACAGAACGATTCAGAAGAAACTATAAGGAAACTAGAAAAAAAGGGTAAATTTCAGATTTATCCTCTCTTTTAACAGGGTCGTCTGTCACTATCCGGCAGGAAGTTCCACGAGCTGTGCCCACCTGCCCTTGGCTGGCTGACCCTACGTCCCTTGTAATAGATTTATACAGATTGACCATTCACACTGTATATGCATAGTGGATATGGTGACATTGTCTAACAGATTGACCATTCACACTGTATATGCATAGTGATTAGGTGAATTGTCTATACAGATTGACCATTCACACTGTATATGCATAGTGATATAGGTGACATTGTCTATACAGATTGACCATTCACACTGTATATGCATAGTGATAGGTGACATTGTCTATACAGATTGAACCATTCACACTGTATATGCATAGTGATATAGGTGACATTGTCTATACAGATTGACCATTCACACTGTATATGCATAGTGATATAGGTGACATTGTCTATACAGATTGACCATTCACACTGTATATGCATAGTGATATAGGTGACATTGTCTATCAGATTGACATTCACACTGATATGCATAGTGATATAGGTGACATTGTCTATACAGATTGACCATTCACACTGTAATGCATATCTGATATAGGTGACATTGTCTATACAGATTGCCATTCACACTGTATATGCATAGTGATATAGGTGACATTGTCTATACAGATGGTACCATTCACACTGTATTGCATAGTGATTAGGTGACATTGTCTATACAGATTGTACCATTCACACCTGTATATGCATAGTGATATGGTGACATTGTCTATACATGCATTCCACTTATTGCATGTGATATAGGTGACATTGTCTATAAGATTGCCATTCACACTGTATTTGCATAGTGATATAGGTTGACATTGTCTATACAGATTGACCATTCACCTGTATATGCAATGTGATATAGGTGACATTGTCTATACGAGTTCCATTCACACTGTATGCATAGTGATATAGGTGACATTGTCTATACAGATTGTACCATTCACACTGTATATGCATAGTGATATAGGTGACATTGTCTATACCAGATTGACCATCTCACACGTATATGCATTATGATATAGGTGACTTGTCTATACAGATTGACCATTCACACTGTAATGCATAGTGATATAGGTGACATTGTCTATACAGATTACCATTCACACTGTATAGCATAGTGATATAGGTGACATTGTCTATACAGATTGACCGTTCACACTGTATATGCATAGTGATATAGGTGACATTGTCTATACAGATTGCCTTCACCTGTTATGCATGTGATATAGGTGACATTGTCTATACAGATTGCCACATTCACACTGTATATGCTAGTGATTAGGTGACATTGTCTATACAGATTGACCGTTCACACTGTTATGCATAGTGATTAGGTGACATTGTCTATACAGATTGACCATTCACACTGTATATGCATAGTGATATAGTGACATTGTCTATACAGATTCCCATTCACACTGTATATGCATAGTGATATAGGTGACATTGTCTATCAGATTGACCATTCACACTGTATATGCTAGTGATATAGGTGACATTGTCTATACAGATTGACCATTCACACTGATATGCATAGTGATATAGGTGACATTGTCTATACAGATTGACCATTCACACTGTTATGCATAGTGATATAGGTGACATTGTCTATAAAACAGATTGACCGTTCCACACTGTATATGCATAGTGATATAGGTTGACATTGTCTATACAGATTGACCTTCACACTGTATATGCATAGTGAATATGGTGACATTGTCTATACAGATTGACCGTCCAACTGTATATGCATAGTGATATAGGTGACATTGTCTATACGATTGTCCGTTCACACTGTATATGCATAGTGATATAGGTGACATTGTCTATACAGATTGACCGTCCCACTGTTATATGCATAGTGATATAGGTGACATTGTCTATACAGATTGACCGTTCACACTGTATATCATAGTGATATAGGTGACATTGCCTATACAGATTGCCATTCACACTGTATATGCATAGTGATATAGGTGACATTGTCTATAACAGTTGACCGTTCACACTGTTATGCATAGTGATATAGGTGACATTGTCTATTACAGATTGACCATTCACCGGTTTATGCAGTGATATGTGACATTGCCTATACAGATTGACCATTCACACTGTATATGCATAGTGATATAGGTGACATTGTCTATACAGATTGACCATTCACACTGTATATGCATAGTTGATATAGGGGACATTGTCTATACAGATTGACCATTCACATGTATATGCATAGTGATATAGGTGACATTGTCTATACAGATTGACCATTACACTGTATATGCATAGTGATATAGGTGACATTGTCTATACAGATTGGACCATTCACACTGTATATGCATAGTTATATGGGTGACATTGTCTATACAGATTGACCTTCCACTGTATATCATAGTGATATAGGTGACATTGTCTATACAGATGACCATTCACACTGTATATGCATAGTGATATTGGTGACATTGTCTATACAGATTGACCATTCACACTGTATATGCATAGTGTATATGTGGACATTGTCTATACAGATTGACCATTCACACTGTAATAATGCTATAGTGTATGGTTGACATTGTCTATACGATTGACCATTCACACTGTATATGCATAGTGTATAGGTGACATTGTCTATACAGATTGACCATTCACACTGTATATGCATGATATGGGACATTGTCATACAGATTGACCATTCACCTGTTATGCATAGTGATATGGTGACATTGTCTATACAATTGACCATTCCCACTGTATATGCATAGTGATATGGTGACATTGTCTATACAGATTGACCATTCACACTGTATATGCATAGTGATATAGGTGACATTGTCTATACAGATGACCATTCACACTGTATATGCATAGTGATATGGTGACATTGTCTATACAGATTGACCATTCACACTGTTAGCATAGTGATATAGTGACATTGTCTATACAGATTGACCATTCACACTGTTATGCATAGTGATATAGGTGACATTGTCTATACAGAGTTGCCCATTCACACTGTATATGCATGTATAGGTACATTGTCTATACAGATTGACCTTATTCACACTGTAATTGCATAGTGTATAGGTGACTTGTCTATACAGATTGCCATTCACTGTATATGCATAGTGATATAGGTGACATTGTCTATACAGATTGACCTTCACACTGTATATGCAAGTGATATAGGTGACATTGTCTATACAGATTGCCATTCACACATGTATATTGTCATGTGTATATGGGTGACATTGTCTATACGATTGACCATTACACTGTATATGCATAGTGATATAGGTGACATTGTCTATGACAGATTGACCATTCCACACTGTATATGCTAGTGATATAGGTGACATTGGTCTATACAGATTGACCGTTCACACTGTATATGCTAGTGATATAGGTGACATTGTCTATACAGATTGACCATCACACTGTATGCATGCTTATATAGGGTGCCATTGTCTATACAGATTGACCATTCACACTGTATATGCATAGTGATATGAGTGACATTGTCTATACAGATTGACCATTCACACTGTATATGCATAGTGATATAGGGTGACATTGTCTATACAGATTGACCATTCACACTGATATGCATAGTGATATAGGTGACATTGTCTATACAGATTGACCATTCACATGTATATGCATAGGATATAGGTGACATTGTCTATACAGATTGACCTTCACACTGTAAATGCATGGATATAGGTGACATTGTCTATACAGATTGACCATTCACACTGTTAGCATGCGATAATAGGTGACTTGTCTATACAGATTGACCATTACACTGTATATGCATAGTGATATAGGTGCCATTGTCCTATACAGATTGCCCATTCACACTGTAATATGCATAGTGATATAGGTGACATTGTCTATACAGATTGACCATTCACACCTGTATATGCATAGTGATAAGGTGACATTGTCTATACGATTGCCATTCACACTGTATTGCATAGTGATATAGGTGACATTGTCTATACAGATTGACCATTCACCACTGTATATGCATAGTGATATAGGTGACTTGTCTATACAATTGACCATTCACACTTTATATGCATAGTGATATAGGTGACATTGTCTATACAGATTGACCATTCACACTGTATATGCATAGGATATAGGTGACATTGTCTATACAGATTGACCATTCACACTGTATATGCATAGGATATAGGTGACATTGTCTATAAGATTGTCCATTCACCTGTATATGCATAGTGATATAGGTGACATTGTCTATACAGATTGACCATACCCTGTATATGCATAGTGATATGGGTGACATTTGTCTATACAGATTGACCATTCACACTGTATATGCATAGTGATATAGGTGACATTGTCTATACAGATTGACCATTCACACTGTATATGCATATGATATAGGTGACATTGTCTATACAGATTGACCATTCACACTGTATATGCATAGTGATATAGGTGACATTGTCTATAAGATTGACCTTCACACTGTATATGCTAGTGATATAGGTGACATTGTCTATACAGATTGCCTTCACACGTGTATATGCATAGTGATATGGGTGACATTGTCTATACAGATTGACCTTCACACTGTATATGCATAGTGATATAGGTGACATTGTCTATACAGATTGACCATTCACACTGTATATGCATAGTGATATGGGTGACATTGTCTATACAGATTGACCATTCACACTGTATATGCATAGTGATATAGGTGACATTGTCTATACAGATTGACCATTCACCTGTATATGCATAGTGATATAGGTGACATTGTCTATACAGATGCCATTCACACTGTATATGCATAGTGATATAGGTGACATTGTCTATACGATTGACCATTCACACTGTATATGCATGTGATATAGGTTGACATTGTCTATACAGATTGACCATTCACACTGTATATGCATAGTGATATAGGTGACATGTCTATCAGATTGACCATTCACACTGTATATGCTAGTGATATAGGTGACATTGTCTATACAGATTGACCATTACACTGTATAGCATATGTATATGGGTGACATTGTCTATACAGATTGACCGTTCACACTGTAATGCAATAGTGATATAGGTGACATTGTCTATACAGATTGACCGTTCACACTGTATATGCCATAGTGATATAGGTGACATTGTCTATACAGATTGACCGTTCACACTGTATATGCATAGTGATATAGGTGACATTGTCTATACAGATTGACCGTTCACACTGTATATGCATAGTTGTATGGTGACATTGTCTATACAGATTGACCTTCACACTGTATATGCATAGTGATATAGGTGACATTGTCTATACAGATTGACCATTCACACTGTATAGCATAGTGATATAGGTGACATTGTCTATACAGATTGACCATTCACACTGTATACATAGTGATATGGTGACATTGTCTATACAGATTGACCATTCACACTGTATATGCATAGTGATATAGGTGACTTGTCTATACAATTGACCATTCACACTGTATATGCATAGTGATATAGGTGACATTGTCTATACAGATTGACCATTCACACTGTATATGCATAGTGATAATAGGTTGGACATTGTCTATACAGATTGACGTTCAACAACACTGTATATGTCATAGTGATATAGGTGACATTGTCTATACGATTGACCTTCACACTGTATATGCATAGTGTATATGGTGACATTGTCTATACAGATTGACCGTTCACACTGTATATGCATAGTGATATAGGTGCCAGAATTGTCTGGTACATATTGACCTCTTCACACTGTATATGCATAGTGATATAGGTGACATTGTCTTACAGATGACTTCACACTGTATATGCATAGTGATATAGGTGACATTGTCTATACAGATGGACCATTCACACTGTATATGCATAGTGATATAGGTGACATTGTCTATAACAGATTGACTCTCACACTGTATATGCATAGTGATATGGTGACATTGTCTATACAGATTGACCATTCACACATGTATATGCATAGTGATATAGGTGACTTTCTATACAGATTGACCATAACACTTATATGTCTAGTGACTATGAGGTGACATTGTTCGTACAGATTGACCATCACCACTGTATATGCATAGTGATTAGGTACATGTCTATACAGATTGACCATTCACACTGTATATGCAAGTGATATAGGTGACATGTCTATTACAGATGTGACCATTCACACCTGTATATGCATAGTGATATAGGTGACATTGTCTATTACATTTGCATCACAATGTATGCATAGTGATATAGGTGACATGTCTATACGAATTGACCAGTCACCACTGTATATGCACTAGTGATATAGGTGACATCGTCTATCAGATTGTCCATTACACTGTTATGCATAGTGAATGGGTGACATTGTCTATACCGCAATGAAGGTAAAGAGATTCCTCTAATACTGTCCCCCCCTGGGTGGTCAGTCTAGCATGGCTGCCGTGTGTGAGCCCCCCTCACTGTGTTTCTCTTACAGTACAGACCCTCTTGCGTGAGTCTCAGGTGATCAGAGAGAGTAAAGAGAGCCAGATATCCGAGCTGAAGAAGTGTGTGAGCAGAGCACTGAGTGTCTGAAGAATGAGTGGGAGAAGAAGGTGAGTGTCTGGTATTACTCTAAAGGAAGGTAAATAAGTGACATTTTCTTTGGTCATTTCAGTCTCATCCCCTGGGGGGATAAAAATACCCACATGTAGATTCCATTTAATAGATGGTCTGATGATATGGGCAGTTTATCGTACCCAAACCTTTAGGCCAATCAAAATTCCATCTGTGGTACATGCTCAAGCATGTGGTGTATCTCAATCATTACATCTCTATCTAACCATCTACCAATGACTGGCCTGCTAAATCGTTCCATTGCTGGTGCACTTCCGCGAATCATCCACCCCAAATTCTAGCAACTCCATAGCCTGTTATATGGGAAATCTATGTCCCACCGCGTTGGTACTGTAGTTTACTAGTAAGGGTTGTAATGTTCCTCCATATCTGTAATCCAGAGTTTCCATCTTAAGGGAATGTTGCATGTTTTGGCATTTTAACAAAATACCCTGTGTGTGGTTTAGTTGCACGGTGCAGTGGCAGAGATGGAGCAAGACAAGTTCGAACTGCAGAAGCGACACACCGAGAATATTCAAGAACTGCTGGACGACACAAACACGCGGCTTCTGAAATGGAGTCAGATTACATGGCACAGGCAAAGGTAACTGTAAGTATTTCCGATTAGCTGCCATTTGATGGTTTTCCATATATTACATAGACACAAGTATTGGAGGTTGTATAAGACATACATCCATCTAGTCCAACCTTTATACCCTACCCATAATGTCTGTAATACGTTACATAGTAACATGTATTGGAGGTTGTATAAAGACTACGTCCATCAGTCCACTTTATACCCTACCCATAATGTCTGTATACAGTTACATAGTAACATAGTATTGGAGGTTGTATAAAGACATACGTCCTCTAGTCAACCTTTATACCCACCATAATGTCTGTATAACAGTTACATAGTAACATAGTATTGAGTTGTATAAAGACATACGTCCATCTAGTCCAACATTTATACCCTACCCATAATGTCTGTATACACGTCATGTAACATATATTGGAGGTTGTATAAAGACATACGTCCATCTAGTCCAACCTTTATACCCTAACCCTAATGTCTGTATAACAGTTACATAGTAACATAGTATTGGGTGTATAAAGACCTACTCATCTAGTCCAACCTTTACCCTACCCATAATGTCTGTATACCAGTACAATAGTAACATAGTATTGGAGGTTGTATAAGACTACTCCATCTAGTCCAACCTTTATACCCTCCCCATAATGTCTGTATAACAGTTACATAGTAACATAGATTTGAGGTTTTATAAAGACATACATCCTCTAGTCCAACTTTATACCCTCACCCATAATGGCTGTATAACAGTTAATAGTAAATAGTATTGGAGGTTGTAAAAAATAAAGACATCATCCATCTAGTCCACCTTATCCCTACCCATAATGTCTGTAAACAGTTACATAGTAACATAGTATTGGAGGTTTATAAAGACATACGTCCATCTAGTCAACCTTTATACCCTACCCATAATGTCTGTATAACAGTTACATAGTAACATAGTATTGGAGGTTTAGAAAGACATACAGTCCTCAGTCCACCTTTATACCCTACCCATAATGTCTGTATAACAGTACATAGTAACATAGTATTGGAGGTTTGTATAAGACATACATCCATCTGTCCAACCTTTATACCCTACCCATAATGTCTGTATAACGTTACATGTAACATAGTATTGAGGTTGTATAAAGACATACTCCATCTAGTCCAACCTTATACCTACCCACCCATAAGTTCTGTATAACAGACATATGTAACATAGTCATTGGAGTTGTATAAAGACTAACTCCATCTAGTCCAACCTTTATCCATACCCATAATGTCTGTATAACGTTACATAGTAACATAGTATTGAGGTTGTATAAAGACTACGTCCATCTAGTCCAACTCTTATCCCCTACCCATAATGTCTTATAACAGTTACATAGTAACATAGTATTGAGGTTGTATAAAGACATACGTCCATCTCAGTCCAACCTTTACCCTACCCATATGCTGTATAACAGTTACATAGTAACATAGTATGGAGGTTGTTAAAGACATACTCCATCTAGTCCAACCTTTATATCCCTACCCATAATTCTGTAATAACATTACATAGTAACATAGTATTGGAGTTGTATAAAGACATACGTCCCTCTAGTCCAACCTTTATACCCTACCATAATGTCTGTATAACAGTTACATAGAACATATATTGGAGGTTGTATAAAGACATACGTCCATCTGTAGCCAACCTTTATACCCTACCATAATGTCGTATAACAGTTCACTAGTAACATAGTATTGAGGTTGTATAAAGACTAATCCATCTAGTCACTTATACCCTACCCATAATGTCTGTATAACATTACATATAACTATAATTGGAGTTTATAAAGACATACATCCTCTAGTCCAACTTTATACCCTACCCATAAGTCTGTATAACAGTTACATAGTAACATAGTATTGGAGGTGGTATAAAGACTACGTCCATCTAGTCCACCCTTTATACCCTACCCAAATGTCTGTATACAGTTACATAGTACCATAGTATGGAGGTTGTATAAAGACATAACGTCCATACAGTCCAACCTTTAACCCTACCATAATGTCTGTATAACAGTTACATAGTAACATAGTATTGGAGTTGTATAAAGACATACGTCCATCTAGTCAACCTTTAACCCTACCCATAATGTCTGTATAACAGTTACATAGTAACTATATATGGAGGTTGTATAAGACATCCTCCATCTAGTCAACCTTTATACCCTACCCATAAGTCTGATAACAGTTACATAGTAACATTAATTGGAGGTTGTATAAAGACTAATCCATCTAGTCCAACCTTTATACCCTACCCATAATGTCTGTATAACAGTTACATAGTAACATAGTATTGGAGGTTGTATAAAGACATACTCCATCTAGTCCACCTTTTAACCTCCCCATAATGTCTGTATAACGTTACATAGTAACATAGTATTGAGGTTGTATAAAGACATACTCCATCTAGTCCAACTTTATACCCTACCCATAATGTCTGTATAACAGTTACATAGTAACATAGTATTGGAGGTTGTATAAGACATACAGCCATCTAGTCCAACCTTTATACCCTACCCCATATGTCTGTATAAATTACATAGTAACATAGTATTGGAGTTGTATTAAAGACATACTCCATCTAGTCCAACCTTTATACCCTACCCATAATGTCTGTATAACAGTACATAGTAACATAGTATTGGAGGTTGTATAAGACATACCTCCTAGTCCAACCTTTATACCTCCCCATAATGTCTGTATAACAGTAACATAGAACATATATGGAGGTTTTATAAAGACATACTCCATCTAGTCCAACCTTTATACCCTACCCATAATGTCTGTATAACAGTTACATAGTAACATAGTATTGGAGGTTGTATAAAGACATACTCCATCTAGTCCACCTTTAACCCTACCCATAATGTCTGTATACAGTTACATAGTAACATAGTATTGGAGGTTGTATAAAGACATACGTCCATCTAGTCAACCTTATACCCTACCCAATAAGTCTGTATAACAGTTACATAGTAACATAGTATTGGAGGTTGTATAAAACATACGTCCTCTAGTCCAACCTTATACCCTACCCATAATGTCTTATAACAGTTCATAGTAACATAGTATTGGAGGTTGTATAAAGACATACTTCCATCTAGTCCCACCTTTATACCCTACCCATAATGTCTATACAGTTACATAGTACATAGTATTGAGGTTGTATATAAGACATACGTCCATCTAGTCCACCCTTTATACCCTACCCATAATGTCTGTATAACATTTACATAGTAACATAGTATTGGAGGTTGAATAAGACATACTCCTCCTAGTCCAACCTTATACCTACCCATAATGTCTGTATAACAGTTAACATAGTAACATAGTATTGGAGGTTTTAAAAGACATAGTCATCTAGTCCACCTTTTACCCTACCCATAATGTCGTATAACAGTTACATTAACATAGTATTGGAGGTTGTATAAAGACATACGTCCATCTATCCCCACTTTATACCCTACCCCATAATGTCTGTTAAACAGTTACATAGTAACATAGTATTGGAGGTTGTAAAAGACATACTCCATCTAGTCCAACCTTTACCCTACCATAAGTCTGTATAACAGTTACATAGTAACATAGTATTGGAGGTTGTATAAAGACATACGTCCATCTAGTCCAACCTTATAACCTACCACATAGTCTGTATAACATTACATAGTAACATAGTATTGGAGGTTGTATAAGAGACATACGTCCATCTAGTCCAACTCTTATACCCTACCCATAATGTCTGTATAACAGTTACATAGTACATAGTATTGGAGGTTGTATAAAGACATACGTCCATCTAGTCCAACCTTTATACCCTACCCATAATGTCTGTATAACAGTTCATAGTAACATAGTATTGGAGGTTGTAATAAAGACATACGTCCATCTATTCCAACCTTTATACCCTACCCATAATGTCTGTATAACAGTTACATAGTAACATAGTATTGGAGGTGTATAAAAGACATACGTCCACCTAGTCCAACCTTTATACCCTACCCATAATGTCGGTATAACAGTTACATAGTAACATAGTATTGGAAGGTTGTATAAGACATACTCAGCTAGTTCCAACCTTTATACCCTACCCATAATGTCTGTATAACAGTTACATAGTACCATAGTATTGGAGGTTATAAAGACATACTCCATCTAGTCCAACCTTTACCCTACCCATAATGTCTGTAAACAGTTTACTAGTAACATAGTATTGGAGGTTGTATAAACATACGTAACGTCATTACGTTTATCTCCTATTTTATACAAATGGATGTCTGTCTTCCATCTAGTCCAACCTTTAGCCCTACCCATAATGTCTGTATAACAGTTACATAGTACCATAGTATTGGAGTTGTTAAAGACATACGTCCATCTAGTCCAACCTTTATACCCTACCCATAATGTCTGTATAACAGTTACTAGTAACATAGTTTGGAGGTTGATAAAGACATACTTCCATCTATTCCAACATTAGGGACCTTTTTGGAGTACGAAGTTTTAAAAAACCAAAACAAACGATTCAGTTGTCCCTTTAAAAGATTTTCACTATACCTATTAAAGCTTAATTCAGAGTGTTGGGGACATGTGAGTGAGGCAGACAGAGTGGGTGTGTGAATGGTCCACATTATTCACTCGTACATTAATAGGAATTCAGACCATGGATTCATAAACACCTCATTCGGATTCTGTGAACGGAACGTGAAGAGAGGGACCTTTAAGCGTTACTTTTATTAAATAGGTAGTTAACCATCCATGGGTGTTTGTGATGGACAGAATCATCAAAACCTTTAAACTCGTCAATAATTTGTACAATTCATTGAGTTGTGATCGCCTTGATTGACGCATGGGTGGGAGGAGCCAGACTACTCTGCCAGAATGGGGTCAATATTATCTTAAATATTGGTTAGTAATGCAGGTAATAACATGCCAAATATATCAGTTTTTGTTGGGGTAACTGACATTGACCAGGTGGAATGCCCTTTAAATTCTCTTTCCAAACGCCCTCTCCCAAGAAAATAGTAACCAGTTTGAGGAACTAATTCACTTTCTTAAGCTTCGTACACATACGATCTTGGCAACCGACAGACAAACCTCGAGCACATGCAGTGCGCTCGACGGAATGGACATTACAACGATATCGCACGTGTGTACCCTTAACATCAGGTTATGCCCCAGTGGAGTACATTAATTGGTTTTATTGGGAGTGGGTGGGGAAAGGGTGTAATTGTCCTTAAAGGGTGGAACTGCCAATTTTTTTTTTTTTAAATTGCCATTAGTGGAAACTATTTTTATGTTGACCATGCCCGCCTATTTTCTAGATATCCAATCTGAGACATCTCTTTACATTTCGCATTTCTGTAAGCAGTTTTTCTGTGGCTGGAATGGTTTGACAGTTGGGTGCTGTTGCGTATTGACAGTTGGTAATGTGGGAAAATAGTCAGGTCAGTGGTCATAGAGCCTAATCAAAAAAAGTACTTTATTGAACGCAGCAACACACCACTCAGAGTTAAGTGCCTACTCCATAATTTATTTATAGATTAAGATGTACGCAAAGTCGTTTGTTTTTTCAGTATACATTACACTTTTAGGATGTACCAGGGTGAGGTCTTAACCCTTTGGGTTACCAGTGGGGGTGGGATCATATTTGCTTTAGTTTTCCTTAAAATTTTGTAGTACATGCAGCACATCTGTCAGTACTGCTGCATCCCTGCATCAAACGTGTGTAAATTTCCCTCTGACCCTGTTACACACAGATCAGCGTGTGTAGGTCTCCCACTGTGGTGTGCTGTGGCTCGAGATAATCTTGCCAGTAATCTGATGTAGTAAATGAGGATTGTGTAAAGTCTGGTCTGGCCCCAGTTCCAGGTTTTAAGGTTATCAGAGTTTCCCTTTCCTGCCTGAACCACTTGTGATGTTGTCTTTCTCAAAATCATGTAATTGGTTATCATTGCTGAATACAAACGCACTTCCTCCTAATCACGCACGTATGGTTTCATCTGCCAGGTTAGTCCCACGTGGATCTTCTGTATTAAAGATAGTGCTGAGCACTGAATAGAGCCTGCCAAAGCAGTTTCTTCTGCTACTGCTCCTCATTGTCAGTGATATTGGGAGAAGAAGTTACCAATCCTAACACTCTTTGCCCCAGATACTTTTCATTGTAACTTTTTTGAAAAACCTTTACATTTATAAATCTCGTTTAATATATAATGGGGTTGATTAATGGAAAGAGAATAGAACGGCATGTCAGTTGGAGAAACTATTGCCACGAATCAAGACGGTCAACTCATGTTAAAACTATAATCAAGCAATACAACTATTCATTGCAATCAAAAAATTAACAATTGTAAGCCACAACCCTTGGATCAAATGTATTACTAACTTGACAATTGTGTCGTGTTAATTATTAGATGGGCCCACCCTCTGCCTAACTAAGTGACAAGTTCACAGCTGTTAGATTCTAATGCGTGATTGGATGGGAAACTTGACAAGATACCGACCTTTTTTTTTGTTTTTCAAGGGAATGTTACATTAAACACGTTCAGTCTTTTAGTAAATACCGGTAATAAAGTTAATAGCTCGATTTGAATATTGGGAAATTTGTGAAAATTGCAGAAAAACTTTAAACTTCTAATGCCCTGCGATTCCGTTTGGAGTAACGCATGCGATCACCAGAAAATCCTATTTCTACCAGGCTTCTGCCTTTACAGAGTGGGATCATTTCGCTTTAGTTTCCGTTAAACCTGCGGCGATTCCAGCTAAATTGATAAGCCAGGAATTGGGGAGATCTGGGCAGGTCCACAGAGTAGCGCTGAGAGTCGGAGGAAGAACAGATGGGAGCGATCTCAGTTATTGACACTCCGCCTGCCAATGCCTCTCTACAAACATTGTCCAACGATGAGATCCTTTTTCGAAACGTAGGGCTGAGAGGAACCCAGTGATTAACTCAACGGCTCCAATATAAGTAATAAATTTACAAGCAAGCCCGGCAGAGCCAAGGAATAGAAAAAAGAATAAAACAGATTTAGTATGTCCGAGCTCGCAAACAGCTTGCAGCAGATGGCGTGTGTGGATGTAATTACGGAATCTTTGGTGTTAAACGAGCCATATTTAAAATTGCCTGATTTTCCTTCCATTAACCTGCTAAAGCAAATTGGACGAGATAGAAATAGTTCCCAAGTGATTTTTATTTTTAAATAAATAAGACGACGGGGGGTTATCTTTGGATCACGGTGTGAATGTCAGTGAGAAGGCCAGATTAAGGATCTCGGGAAATGTATTTATTTAATGCACTGTACATAATGCAGATAGTGGCAGAGATTCTGCCTGATGCCACTTTTAAAAGCACCTTAAGATTGTTTTGGTATATTGAATCTTAGTCTGTCCGCGTCAGGGTATTAACGTAAATTGAACCAGCACTTGTCACGCCTGGTGTAGAACCAAGTTGTATTAAGATTATTACTGGACCATTCCTCCCAACGCGTGTTTGGAGCTTTCTACTACGTTTTCAGCGCAACGAAAGTAATAACCCCTTATAGGGGTAAAAAAGTAAAGAAAATGTTGCGTATTGTATCAGTTTTATTGAAGAACATGATGTAAAGGAGCGTGTCCTTTTTGTGACCTCCGTGTTCTTGAATAAACACTGCAGGTGTCGGGTAAGAAGGTAAGGTACTTACCCGATATGCTCGCTTCCGCACCCCAAAGTCTGACAGGTCGATGGCTACTATATTCTATGCGCATAGAATACAGAGTCTGTTGGGACCTGTCGAGGAGCGATCGATTGGATAAGGTACCTTACCTCTCTCCGACTCTGAAGCTGTTTGTGTTAAGAATGGGAGGTAAGACACAGCTCCGTTACCTCCTTTTTCATTAAAAAAAAAAAAAAAAAAACAAAAAAAAATAAAAAACTTTATAGCATAATTTTTTTTATTTAGGCAAGTGGAGATCCCTTTAAGGAAATTTACAACTAGTAAAGGGCAGCAATTGAGGGGGTATCCGGAGGGTGTGGGAAAGATGTCCTCTGACACAGCCACGTTCCCTCAGAGGACAGGAGGAGCGGAAACCTTTTTACACAGGAAGACACCTCCTACTGTCACTTCTGGGACTTTGGACAAGCCACTTCAGGGAATCTTTTGGAGTAGAGAGTAAGTTGAGGATTTTTTTTTTAAACTTACCAGTGGGGCCAGTTAGTGGGTTAATTTTAGTTTTAGGGGGGCATGCCTTTAATTACACGTTTGGTAACTGAGCTTACTCTGGTTAACTTCTCTCTCACATCTACAAGTCCATGTGGTTTATTTTATATTCATCCCTCCAGGAAAATTGTGGTGATCTAAAAAAAAATACTTATTTACCAAAAAAAAAGCATTTTAGAAACAAAATCCGATTTTTGTGGAGTTTAGTTTTCTGTCAAACAGGGCTAGAACTGTGTGTCGGTAGACCAATCAGTGAACCTTCCTTGTCTCCCACCGCGACTGGAATTTTATTTTGGGAATGGATCTTTAATCCATAATCCCCTCGGTGTGATTCCCAACTATTAACAGATGAACGAATCCAGATGATTTCAGTGGCATCGTATTGGCTACTGGCTACTGAATAAATAAGAGGCATTTTTGGGAAGGGTGAGACGAACACCTACTAAATTGTTTCACTGTGCCGGCTTATAACGTTGTGGGAAGTTCTACATGGTTGTGTTGCTGGACACATTCAAACGATCTCCTCTTAGACTGGTGGAAAAATCCAGAGTTACATCTGTATTCCATAGGACTATATGGTTATGGCCTTGCAATGTTGCTTTTGTAGGAAGTATCTGGCAGAGACAGAAAGTGGCTTTATTGGTAGGTGCATGTTATCCTCTGTTAGATTGGGAAATTGTTGGGTTTTGTATAGTGGTTTTGAAACTTTGGTTGAACCAAATCAATTCTAACCTTGGCCCATAATATATCCTGTGCACCAAGGCTGTTTATTATAGTAATTCCTGTTCATTTACAGACCAAATTTGCTGTATAGACATTGTTTTCTTGATTACCCATACAACTTGCCTTTATTTGGAATCACTAAAGTGCGTTTGTTTCCCAAGAAACTAAAGTGTTAATCTCTGCTATAAGCCTATGAAAGAAACATTTCTAAATAATGTATCCGACCGTCCCACCATACAAAGTATTGCTACGGGGTCATAGCGCCCATTGTTAAACACACAATCAGGTTGGTTGTGGAATGGTGGCCCTGGTTTTCCATGTGCATTTTTAACATGCCATCTTTAGACATGGATGGGATGGGACAAATCAGTATTCTCCAGAGTGTGGAGAGATTTCCTGTAAATCCTAGAAATAGTTTATGTCCATAGACATCCTAAAATAAAGCCACAAGAAGGAAGGTCCATGTCCTAAAACAATAATGGTGTGAAGTAGGCGATGTGGAACTTTGGTGCTTAATACCCTTAAGGGGACACAATTATTGATGATATTAGCAGCCATTCAGACGAAAAAAAAAACCTCAAGGAACCAGTCTAAATTTTTGGTAGCCCATCTCTATAGAACAAATCAATGGAAAACCCCCGTTTTTTTTTATATTTACTGCATTGTAATCCCTTTCCTCTACATTTGTCCAAGATCAGGGGATGGTGCTTAGAAGGGACATTATATTTCCATCTTTATCTCTTCCCAATGCTGCGCTAACGTGAAGTCTCCATTCTCCCTGGATGTAAATGATAGTTATGTAGGACACAAGGAACAATATCATCCCTGGTCCCCATCTATGCAGCTAGGAGTTCAGTATCTTTGAGGTTGAATAAAGACATAGTCCCATCCAGTCAACCACTTACAATATCCTCAGTTCTGCTGACTGTTGATCCCAGGAAGATCAAAAAAAAAAAACACCACAAGCTATGAAGGGGAAAAAATTCCTTCCTGACTCAAGTGGCGATCGAAATTTCCCTGGAGCAAACTCTACGTATGTATCAAGACCAGTACATTGTAACATTCCTTGTTTGCAGAAACCTCACCAGCTTTTATTACACGGGACCAAGAACCGGCCATAACAACGGCCCTGGACACAGTTCCATAGCTTACCGGTCTCCATGAAAAACCCTTTCCAACTTACTTTATGATCAATACCAGTACTTTAACATTCCTGGTTTGTAGAAACTCATCCAGCTTTTTATAACGGACCAATGAACCTGCCATAATCCACACCACGGGAGACAGTTCCATAGCCTTACCGTTTCGCCACAGTGAAAAACCCTTTGCCCAACTCTACTACGTTAGGTATCAATACCAGTAACTTGTAACATTCCTGGTTTGCAGACACTGTATATGCATAGTGATATAGGTGACATTGTCTATACAGATTGTCCATTCACACTGTATATGCATAGTGATATGGGTGACATTGTCTATACCGCAATGAAGGTAAAGAGATTCCTCTAATCTGTCCCCCCCTGGGTGGTCAGTCTAGCATGGCTGCCGTGTTGTGAGCCCCCCTCACTGTGTTTCTCTTACAGTACAGACCCTCTTGCGTGAGTCTCAGGTGATCAGAGAGAGTAAAGAGAGCCAGATATCCGAGCTGAAGAAGATGTGTGAGCAGAGCACTGAGTGTCTGAAGAATGAGTGGGAGAAGAAGGTGAGTGTCTGGTATTACTCTAAAGGAAGGTAAATAAGTGACATTTTCTTTTTGGTCATTTCAGTCTCATCCCCTGGGGGGATAAAAATACCCACATGTAGATTCCATTTAATAGATGGTCTGATGATATTGGGCAGTTTATCGTACCCAAACCTGTTAGGCCAATCAAAAATTCCATCTGTGGTCACATGCTCAAGCAATGTGGTGTATCTCAATCATTACATCTCTATCTAACCATCTACCAATGACTGGCCTGCTTAAATCGTTCCATTGCTGGTGCACTTCCGCGAATCATTACCCCAAATTCTAGCAACTCCATAGCCTGTTATATGGGAAATCTATGTCCCACCGCGTTGGTACTGTAGTTTACTAGTAAGGGTTGTAATGTTCCTCAATATCTGTAATCCAGAGTTTCCATCTTACAGGGAATTGTTGCATGTTTTGGCATTTTAACAATATACCCTGTGTGTGGTTTAGTTGCACGGTGCAGTGGCAGAGATGGAGCAAGACAAGTTCGAACTGCAGAAGCGACACACCGAGAATATTCAAGAACTGCTGGACGACACAAACACGCGGCTTCTGAAAATGGAGTCAGATTACATGGCACAGGCAAAGGCAACTGTAAGTATTTCCCGATTAGCTGCCATTTGATGGTTATTCCATATATTACATAGACACAAAGTATTGGAGGTTGTATAAAGACATACATCCATCTAGTCCAACCTTTATACCCTACCCATAATGTCTGTATAACCATTACATAGTAACATAGTATTGGAGGTTATATAAAGACATACGTCCATCTAGTCCAACCTTTATACCCTACCCATAATGTCTGTATAACAGTTACATAGTAACATAGTATTGGAGGTTGTATAAAGACATACGTCCATCTAGTCCAACCTTTATACCCTACCCATAATGTCTGTATAACAGTTACATAGTAACATAGTATTGGAGGTTGTATAAAGACATACGTCCATCTAATCCAACCTTTATACCCTACCCATAATGTCTGTATAACAGTTACATAGTAACATAGTATTGGAGGTTGTATAAAGACATACGTCCATCTAGTCCAACCTTTATACCTTACCCATAATGTCTGTATAACAGTTACATAGTAACATAGTATTGGAGGTTGTATAAAGACATACGTCCATCTAGTCCATCCTTTATACCCTACCCATAATGTCTGTTAACGTTTTCATATAACATAGTATCTTGGAAGTTGTATAAAGACATACGTCCATCTATTCCAACCTTATTAACCCTACCCATAATTCTGTATAACAGTTTACATGTAACTAGTATTGGAGTTTTATAAAGACATACGTCCATCTAGTCCAACCTTTATACCCTACCCATAATGTCTGTATAACATTTACATAGTAACATATATTGGAGTTTGTTAAAGACATACGTCCATCTATCCAACCTTATACCCTACCATAATGTCTGTATAACAGTTACATAGTAACTAGTATTGGAGGTTGATAAAGACATACGTCCATCTAGTCCAACCTTTATACCCTACCCATAATGTCTGTATAACAGTTACATAGTAACATAGTATTGGAGGTTGTATAAAGACATACGTCCATCTAGTCCAACCTTTAAACCCTACCCATAATGTCTGTATAACAGTTACATAGTAACATGTATTGGAGTGTATAAAGACATACGTCCATCTAGTCCAACCTTTATACCCTACCCATAATGTCTGTATAACAGTTACATAGTAACATAGTATGAGGTTGTATAAAGACATACATCCATCTAGTCCAACTTTATACCCTACCCATAATGTCTTATACCAGTTACATAGTACACATAGTATTGGAGGTTGTATAAAGACATACGTCCATCTAGTCCAACCTTTATACCTACCCATAATGTCTGTATAACAGTTACATAGTAACATAGTATTGGAGGTTGTATAAAGACATAGTCCATCTAGTCCAACCTTTATACCCTACCCATAATGTCTGTATAACGTTACATGTAACATCAGTATTTGGAGGTTGTATAAAGACATACGTCCCTAGTCCAACCTTTATACCCTACCCATAATTGCTGTATAACATTTACATAGTAACATAGTATTGGAGGTTGTATAAAGACATACGTCCATCTAGTCCAACCTTTATACCCTACCCAAATGTCTGTATAACAGTTACGTAAACTAGTATTGGAGGTTATAAGACATATCCATCTAGTCCACCTTTATACCCTACCCATAATGTCTGTATAACAGTTACATATGTAACATAGTATTGGAGGTTATAAAGACATACATCCATCTAGTCCACCTTTATACCCTACCCATAATGTCTGTATAACAGTTCATAAGTAACATAGTATTGGAGGTTTGTATAAGACATACGTCCTCTAGTCCAACCTTTATACCCTACCCATAATGTCTGTATAACAGTTACATATAACATAGTATGGAGGTTGTATAAAGACATACGTCCATCTAGTCCAACCTTTATACCCTACCCATAATGTCTGTATAACAGTTACATAGTAACATAGTATTGGAGGTTGTATAAAGACATCATCCATCTAGTCCACCTTATACCCTACCCATAATGTCTGTATAACATTACAAGTAACATAGTATTGGAGGTTGTATAAACATACGTCCATCTGTCCAACTTTTATACCCAACCCTAAGTCTGTATACATTTACTAGTAACATAGTATTGGAGGTATAAAGACATACGTCCATAGTCCACCTTTATACCCTACCCATAATGTCTGTATAACAGTTACATAGTAACATAGTATTGGAGGTTGTATAAAGACATACATCCATCTAGTCCACCTTTATACCCAACCCATAATGTCTGTATAACGTTCACAGTAACATAGTATGGGAGGTTGTATAAAGACATACGTCCATCTAGTCCAACCTTTATACCCTACCCATAATGTCTGTATAACAGTTACATAGTAACATGTATTGGAGGTTGTATAAAGACATAGTCCATCTAGTCCAACCTTTATCCCTACCATAATGTCTGTATAACAGTTACTAGTAACATAGTATTGGAGGTTGTATAAACTACGATCCATCTAGTCCACCTTTATACCCTACCCATAATGTCTGATAACAGTTACTAGTAACATAGTATTGGAGGTTGTATAAAGACATAACGTCCATCTAGTCCAACTTTATACCCTACCAATAATTGTCGTATAACACGTTACATAGTACATATATTGGAGGTTGTATAAAGACATACGTCCATCTAGTCCAACCTTTATACCCTACCCATAATTGTCTGTATAACAGTTACATAGTAACATAGTATGGAGGTTGTATAAAGACATACGTCCATCTAGTCCAACCTTATACCCTACCCTAAATGTCTGTAACAGTTACATAGTACACATAATTGGAGGTTGTATAAAGACACTCCCATCTAGTCCAACCTTTATACCCTACCCATAATGTCTGTTAACATTTACATAGTAACAAGTATTGGAGGTTGTATAAAGACATACGTCCATCTAGTCCACCTTTATACCCTACCCATAATGTCTGTATAACAGTTACATAGTAACATAGTATTGGAGGTTGTATAAAGACATACTTCCATCTAGTCCAACCTTTATACCCTACCCATAATGTCTGTATAACGTTACATAGTACATAGTTGGAGGTTGTATAAAGACATACGTCCATCTAGTCCAACCTTTATCCCCTACCCATAATGTCTGTTAACAGTTACATAGTAACATAGTATTGGAGGTTTATATAAAGACATACGTCCATCTAGTCCAACCTTTATACCCACCCATAATGTCTGTATAACAGTTACATAGTAACTGTATTGGAGTTTATAAAACATACGTCCATCTAGTCCACCTTATACCCTACCCATAATGTCTGTTACAGTTACATAGTAACATAGTATTGGAGGTTGTATAAAGACATACTTCCATCTAGTCCAACCTTTATACCTACCCATAATGTCTGTATAACAGTTACATAGTAACATAGTATTGGAGTTGTATAAAGCACTACGTCCACTAGTCCAACCTTTATACCCTACCCATAATGTCTGTATAACAGTTACATGTAACATAGTATTGGAGGTTGTATAAAGACATACGTCCTCTAGTCCAACCTTTATACCCTACCCATAATGTCTGTATAACAGTTACATAGTAACATAGTATTGGAGGTTATATAAGACATACGTCCATCTAGTTCCAACCTTTATACCCACCCTAATTCTGTATAACAGTTAATAGTAACATAGTATGGAGGTTGTATAAGACATACGTCCATCTAGTCCAACCTTTAACCCTACCCATAATGTCTGTATAACAGTTACATAGTAACATAGTATTGGAGGTTGTATAAAGACATACGTCCATCTAGTCCAACCTTATACCCTACCCATAATGTCTGTATAACATTTACATAGTAACATAGTTTGGAGGTTTATAAAGACATACTCCATCTAGTCCAACCTTTATACCCTACCCATAATGTCTGTATAACAGTTACATAGTAACATTATGGAGGTTATAAAGACATACTCCATCTAGTCCAACCTTTATACCCTACCCATAATGTCTGTATAACAGTTACATAGTAACAAGTATTGGAGGTTGTATAAGACATCACTCCATCTAGTCCACCTTTATACCCTACCCATAATGTCTGTATAACAGTTACATAGTAACATAGTTTGGAGGTTGTATAAAGCATACGCCCATCTAGTCCACCCTTTATACCCTACCCTAATGTCTGTATAACAGTTACATAGTAACATAGTATTGGAGTTGTATAAGACATACGTCCATCTAGTCCAACCTTTATACCCTACCCAAATGTCTGTATACAGTTTACATAGTAACATAGTATTGGAGGTTGTATAAAGACTACGTCCATCTAGTCCAACCTTTATACCCAACCCATAATGTCTGTATACAGTTACATAGTAACATAGTTTGGAGGTTGTATAAAGACATACGTCCATCTAGTCCAACCTTTATACCCTACCCATAATGTCTGTATACCAGTTACATAGTAACATAGTATTGGAGGTTGTAAAAGACATACGTCCATCTAGTCCAACCTTTAACCCTACCCATAATGTCTGTATAACAGTTACATAGTAACATAGTATTGGAGGTTTTATAAAGACATACGTCCATCTAGTCCAACCTTTATACCCTACCCATAATGTCTGTATAACAGTTACATAGAACATAGTATTGGAGGTTGTTAAAAGACATACGTCCTCTAGTCCAACCTTTATACCCTACCTCATGTCGGTATAAACTTATAGTAACAAGTATTGGAGTTTGTATAAAGACATACGTCCATCTATTCCAACCTTTATACCCTACCCATAATGTCTGTATAACATTTACATAGTAACATAGTATTGGAGGTTGTATAAAGACATACGTCCATCTAGTCCAACCTTTATCCTACCCATAATGTCGGTATAACAGTTACATAGTAACATAGTATTGGAGGTTGTATAAAGACATCGTCCATCTAGTCCAACCTTTATACTTACCCATAATGTCTGTAAAACAGTTACATAGTAACATAGTATTGGAGTTTGTATAAAGACATACGTCCATCTAGTCCACCTTTATACCCTACCCATAATGTCTGTATAACAGTTACATAGTAACATAGTATTGGAGGTTGTAAAAAGACATATCGTCCATCTATCCATCCAACCTTTATACCCTACCCATAATGTCTGTATACAGTTACATAGTAACATAGTATTGGAGGTTGTATAAAGACATACTTCCTTCTAGTCCAACCTTTATACCCAACCCATAATGTCTGTATAACAGTTACATAGTACATAGTATTGGAGGTTGAATAAAGACATACGTCCATCTAGTCCAACCTTTATACCCACCCATAATGTCTGTATAACAGTTACATAGTAACATGTATGGAGGTTGTATAAAACATACGTCCATCTAGTCCAACCTTTATACCCTACCCATAATGTCTGTATAACAGTTACATAGTAACATAGTATTGGAGGTTTATAAAGACATACGTCCATTAGTCCACCTTATACCCTACCCATAATGTCTGTATAACAGTTACATAGTAACATAGTATTGGAGTGTATAAAGACATACGTCCATCTAGTCCAACCTTATCCCTACCCATAATGTCTGTATAACAGTTACATAGTAACATAGTATTGGAGTTGTATAAAGACATACGTCCATCTAGTCCAACCTTTATACCCTACCCATAATGTCTGTATAACAGTTACATAGTAACATAGTATTGAGTGTTATATAAGACATACGTCCATCTAGTCCAACCTTTATACCCTACCCATAATGTCTGTATAACAGTTACAAGTAACATAGTATGGAGGTTGTATAAAGACATACGTCCATCTAGTCCAACCTTTATACCCTACCCATAATGTCTGTATAACAGTTACATAGTAACATAGTATTGGAGGTTGTATAAAGACATACGTCCATCTAGTCCAACATTAGGGAGCATTTTTGGAGTAGAAGTTTAAAAAACCAAACAAACGATCAGTTGTCCTTTAAAAGATTTTCACTATACCTATTCACAAGCTATAATTCAGAGTGTGACCATGTGTGAGCAGACAGAGTGTGTGTGGAATGTGTCACATTTATTACACTCGGTACATTAATAGGAATTCCAGACCCATTGGATTCATAAACACCTACATTCCGGATTCTGTTACTGTACGTGAAGAGAGGACACTTTACAGGCCGGTTACGTTATTAAATAGGTATTAACCATCCATGGGTGTTTGTGATTGGACAGGAATTCATCAAAAACCCTTTAAAACTCGTCAGATATTTGTACAATCATTGGTTGTGATCAGCCTTGATTGACTGCATGGGGGGAGGAGCCAGACTACTCTGCCAGAATGGGGTCAATAATTATCCTTAAATATCTGGTTAGTAATGCAGGTAATAAAATGCAAAATATATCAGTTTTGGTTGGGGGTAACTGACATTTGACCAGGGTGGACATGCCCTTTAAATTCTTTCCAAACCCCTCTCCCAATAAAAGTAACCAGTTTGAGGAACTAATTTCACTTTCTTAAGCTTCGTACACATGTACGATCTTTGCACCGACAGACAAACCTCGAGCACATGCGTGCGCATGACGAATGGCCATTACAGACGATAATCGCACGTGTGTATGCCTTAACATCCAGGTTATGCCCCTCGGGAGTACATTAATTGGTTTTATTGGGAGTGGGTGGGGGAAAGGGTGTAATTGTCCTTAAAGGGTGTGTACACTGGCAAATTTTTTTTTTTTAAATTGCCCATTAGTGGAAACTATTTTTATGTTGACCTGCCCCCTATTTTATAGATATCCAATCTGAGACATCTTTTACATTTCAGCATTTCTGTAAGCAGTTTTTCTGTGGCTGGAATGGTTTGACAGTTGGTGTGCTGTATGCAGTATTGACAGTTGGTATGTGGGAAAATAGTCAGGTCAGTGGTCAGAGCCTAATCAAAAAAAGTACTTTATTGAAGGCATGCAGCAACACACACACCTCAGAGTAAGTGCTACTTACACATATTTATTTATAGATTAAGATGACGCAAAGTCGTTTTTTCAGTATACATACACTTTTAAGGATGTACCCAGGGTGAGGTCTTAACCCATTGGGTTACAGTTTGGGGGTGGGATTCATATTTGCTTTAGTTTCCCTTTAAATTTTTAGTACATTGCATGCACTCTGTCAGTACTGCTGCATGCACTGCAAAACTGTGGTAAATTCCCTCTGATCCCTGTTACACACAGATCAGCGTGTGTAGGTCTCCCAATGTGGGTGCTGTAGGCTCTGAGATAATCTTGCAGTAATCTGATGTAGTAACATGAGGATTGTGTAAAGTCTGGTCTGGCCCAGTTCCAGGTTTTAAGGTTATTCAGAGTTTCCCTTTCCTGCTGAACACATTGTGATGTCTTTCTCTAAATCATGTAATTGTTATTCATTGCTTGATACAAACGCACTCCTCCTAATACAGCACGTATGGTTTTCATCTGCCAGGTTAGTCCACTGGATCTTCCTGTATTAAAGATAGTGCTGAAGCACTGAGAGAGCCTGGCAGAAGCAGTTTTCTTCTTGCTACTGCTCCTCATTGTAGTGATATTGGGAGAAAGAATGTACCAATCCTACCTCCTTGCCCCAGATACTTTTCATTGTAACTGTTTTTGAAAAAACTTTACATTATAAATCTCGTTTAATATATAATGGGGTTTATAATGGAAAGAGAATAAGCGGCATGTCAGTTGGAGAACTATTGCTCACGAATCAAGGGTCAACTCATGTTAATAACTTATAATCAATCAATACAACTATTCATTGTCAATTCAAAAAATTAATCAATTGTAGAACCACAACACTTGGATCAAATGTAATTACTAATTGACAATTGTGTCTGGTTATTAATTAGATGGGCCACACCCTCTGCCTAACTAAGTGACAAGTCACAGCTTTAGATTCTTATGCGTGATTGGATGGGAAAACGTGACCAGATACAGACCTTTTTTTTTTTTTTTCAAGGGAATGTACAATTAAACACGTTTCAGTCTGTTTAGTAAATACGGTAATTAGAAGTTAATTAGCTCTATTTTGAATATAATGGAAATTGTGAAATTGCAGAAAACTTTAAACTCTAATGCCCTGCGATTCCGTTTTGGTAACGCATGCGATCACCAGAAATACTCATTTCTATAGGCTTCTGCCGTTTACAGAGTGGATCATTTTCGCTTTAGTTTTCCTTTAAACCTGCGGCGATTCCCAGCTAATTGATAACCAGGTAATTGGGGAGATCTGTGCAGGTCCACAGAGTAGCGATGAGAGTCGGAGGAAGAACAGATGGAGCGATCTCAGTATGACACTCCGCCTGCCAATGCCTCTCTACAAACATATGTTCCAACAGATGAGATCCTTTTTCTGGAAACGACGGGCTGAGAGGACCCAGTGATTAACTCAACGAGCTCCAATAATAACGTAATAATTACAAGCAAGCCCGGCAGAGCCAAGGAAATAGAAAAAAGAATAAATAAAGATTTAGTATGCCGAGCTCGCAAACAGCTTGCAGCAGATGGCGTTGTGATGTAATTAAGGATCTTTGTGTTAAACGAGCCATTATTTAAATTGCCTGATTTTCCCTTCCATTAACCTGCTAGAAGCAAATCTGACGAGATAGAATAGTTCCCGAAGTGATTTTTATTTTTTAAATAATATAAAGACGTACGGGGGGGTTATCTTTGGATCACTGTGTGAATGTTCAGTGAGAAGGCCAGATTAAGGATTCTGGGAAATGTAGTTTATTAATGCACTGTACATAATGCAGATAGGGGCAGGACTTCTGCTGATGCCACTTTTAAAAGCACCTTAAAGATCTTGTTTGGTATATTGATCTTAGTCTGTCGCTCAGGGTATTAACGTAAATTGAACCAGCACTTGGTCACGCCTGGTGTCAGAAACCAAGTTGTATTAAGATTATTACTGGACATTTCCTCCCAACGCGTTTTGGAGCTTTCTACGTGTTCAGCAACAGAAAGGTAATACCCCTTATAGGGGTAAAAAAATGCTAAGAAAAATGTTGCTATTGCTATCCAGTTTTATTGAAGAACAGGAGGTAAAGGAGCTGTGTCTTACCTCCTGTTCTTGAATAAAACCTGCAGGTGTCGGGAAAGAAGGTAAGGTACTTACCCGATTGCTCGCTTCCGCACCCCAAAGTCTGACAGGTCCCGATGGACTCTATATTCTATGCGCATAGAATACAGAGTCTGTTGGGACCTGTCGGAGGAGCGATCGATTGGATAAGTACCTTACCTTCTCTCCCGACTCCTGCAGGTTTTGTTGAAGAATGGGAGGTAAGACACAGCTCCTTTACCTCCCTTTTTTCATTAAAACTAAATAGCATAATTTTTTTATTTAGGCAGTGGAGATTCCCTTTAAAGGAAATTTACACTAAGTAAAGGGCAGCAATTGAGGGATCCGGAGGGGTGGGAAAGATCTCCTCTGCACATGCCACTGTCCTCTCAGAGGACAGGGAGGAGGCGGAAACCTTTTTACACAGGAAGACACCTCCTACTGTTCACTTTCTGGGACTTTGGACAAGCACTTCAGGGGAATCTTTTGGAGTAGAGATGTAAGCTGAGGATTTTTTTTTAAACTACACAGTGGGCCAGTAGTGGGTTAAATTTTAGTTTAGGAGGGGACATGCCCTTTAATTACACGTTCTTGGTAACTGAGCTTCTCTGGTTAACTTCTTCCTCCACTATCTACAAGTCCATGTGGTTTATTTATATTCATCCCTCCAGGAAAATTTTGTGATCTAAAAAAAAAATACTTATTTACCAAAAAAAAAGCAATTCTTAGAAACAAAATCCATTTTTAGTGGAGTTTAGTTTTCTGTCTAAACACGAGGCTAAGAACTGTGTGTCGGTAGGACCATCAGTGAACCTTCCGTCTCCGCGACCAGATGGAATTTTATTTTGGAATGGATTCTCTTAATCCCGATTAACCTATTAACAGGAGTAAACAGAATCCAGCTGATTTTCAGTGCATCTTACTGGCTACTGGCTACTGAATAGATAAGAGGCATTTGCGAAGGGGATACGATAACCCTACATAAATAGTTGTTCACTGTGCGGCTAGTAACGTTGTGGAATTTTCTACATGGTTGTGTTGGCTGGACACATTCAAACGATCTCCTCTTAGACTGGTGGAAAATCCAGAGTTACATTCTGTATCCATAGATGACTATATTGGTTATGGCCTTTGCAATTTGGCTTGTGTAGGAAGGTAATCTGGCAGAATGGTCTTTATTGGTGTAGGTGCATGTTATCCTCTGTTAGATTGGAATTGTTGGGTTTTGTATAGGTGGTTGAAACTTGGTTGGACCAAATCAATTCTACACTTGGCCCATAATATAGTCCCGTGTGCACCAAGGCTGTTTTATTATAGTAATCCTGTTCATTTACAGACAATTTGCTGTATAGACATTGTTTTCTTTGATTACCCATAAAACTTCTTTATTTGGAATCCACTAACAGTGCGTATAATGTTCCCAAGAAACTAAAGTGTTAATCTCTTCTATAAGCTTATGAAAGAACATTCTAAATAATGTATCCGACCGTCCCACCATCACAAGTATTGCTACGGGGTCATAGGCGCCATTGTTAAACACACAATCAGGCTGTTGTTGGAATGGTGGCCTGGTTTTCCATGTGACATTTTTAACATGCAATCTTTAGACATGGATGGGATGGGGACAAATCAGTAGTTCTCCAGAGTGGGAGGAGATTTCTGTAAATCCTAGAGAATAGTTTATTGTCCATAGACATCCTAAATGCCACAAGAAGGAAGGTTCCATGTCTAAAACAATATAATGTGTGGAAGTAGGCGATTGGTGGAATCTTTGGTGCTTAATAGCCCTTAAGGGGACAAATTATTGATGATATTAGCAGCCATTCAGACAACTCAAGGAACCAGTCTAAATTTTTTGGTAGCCATCTCTATAGACATCAATGGAAAACCCCCTTTTTTTTTTATATTTAATGCATTGTAATCCCTTGTCCTCTACATTTGTCCAAGAGCAGGGGATGTTGCTTAGAAGGGACATTATATTTACATCTGTATCTCTTCCCAATGACTGCGCTAACGTAGAAGTCTCCATTCTCCCTGGAATGTAAATGAATAGTTATGTAGGACACAAGGAAGCAATAATCATGCCCATGGTCCACATCTAGTGCAGCTAGGAGTTCAGTATTATTTGAGGTTGAATAAAGACATATGTCCATCCAGTCCAACCTACTTAGCAATATCCACATTTCCTGCCTGACTGTTGATCCAGAGGAAGATAAAAAAAAAAAACACCACCAATCTATGAAGGGGAAAAAATTCCTTCCTGACTCCAAGTGGCGATCGGAAATTTCCCTGGATCAACTCTACTTTATGTATCAATACCAGTAACTTGTAACATTTCCTTGTTTGCAAGAACTCACAAGCTTTTTATAAACTGACCAATGAACCTGCCATAACAACGTCCACTGGAAGACATTTCATAGCTTTACCGTTCTCACAGTGAAAAACCCTTTACCCAACTCTACTTATGTATCAATACCAGTAACTTGTAACATTCCTTGTTTGTAGAAACTCATCCAGCTTTTTATTAAACTGACCAATGAACCTGCCATAACACATCCACTGGAAGACAGTTCCATAGCTTTACCGTTCTCACAGTGAAAAACCCTTTCCCAACTCTACTTTATGTATCAAATCCAGTAACTTGTAACATTCCTTGTTTGAGAAACTCATCCAGCTTTTTTAAACTGACCAATGAACCTGCCATAAAAACGTCACTGGAAGACAGTTCCATAGCTTTACCGTTCTCACAGTGACAAACCCTTTCCCAACTCTACTTTATGTATCAATACCAGTAACTTGTAACATTCCTTGTTGTAGAAACTCATCCCGCTTTTTATTAAACTGACCAATGAACTGCCATAACAAAGTCCACTGGAAGACAGTTCCATTGCTTTACCGCTCTCAACAGTGACAAACCCTTTCCCAACTCTACTTTATGTATCAATACCAGTAACTTGTAACATTCCTTGTTTGTAGAAACTCATCCAGTTTTTATTAAACTGACCAATGAACCTGCCAACACATCCACTGGAAGACAGTTATAGCTTACCGTTCTCACAGTGACAAACCCTTTCCCAACTCTAACTTTATGTATCAATACCAGTAACTTGTAACATTCCTTGTTTGTAGAAACTCATCCAGCTTTTTAATAAATGACCAATGAACCGTGCCATAACAACGTCCACTGGAAGACAGTTCCATAGCTTACCGCTTCACAGTGACAAACCCTTTCCCAACTCTACTTTATGTATCAATACAGTAACTTGAACATTCCTTGTTTGTAGAAACTCATCCAGCTTTTTATAAACTGCCACCAATGAACCTGCCATAAAACGTTCACTGGAAGACAGTTCCATAAGCTTTACTGTTCTCACAGTGACAAACCCTTCCCAACTCTTTATGTATCATACCAGTAACTTGTAACATTCCTTGTTTGTAGAAAACTCATCCAGCTTTTATAAATGACCAATGAACCCGCCATAACAACGTCCACTGGAAGACAGTTCCATAGCTTTACCGTTCTCACAGTGACAAACCTTTCCCAACTCTACTTATTGTATCAATACCAGTAACTTGTAACATTCCTTGTTTGTAGAAACTCATCCAGCTTTTTATTAACTGACCAAATGAAACTGCCATAAAACGTCCACTGGAAGACAGTTCCATAGCTTTACCGTTCTCACAGTGACAACCCTTTCCCAACTCTACCTTATGTATCAATACCGTAACTGAATTTTAGTTGGTTGATTGCTTCTTACACCTTGTTACAGTTTTTTATAACCTAAAGGCCCTTTCCGTTCCCTCTGACTTAATGCTTTTTTTAAATGCCTTTTTCCTTTCCATTGCCTCTTTACATCAGAAATTCAGGCACAGCGCGCGGATTTATTTTTTTACATTTCCCAAGTGAATTAGGGAAAGTATCAGAGAGGATGGTCTGTAACTCTGTATAATGCACAGGTTGTGGGAAGCATGGCCTAAAGTGAGAGCTGTTGGTTAAATAGCTACTGGGTAAAGGAAGCTGAATGCACCATGTGTTACAAAACAAAGTTTTGTGCATGCCTCCTGTTCGAGGGTCCATGGTGCATTCAAAAAAATTAAGCGGATGTCCACCCCCAAAACTATAATTTAACCCACTACTCAGGCCACACTGGGTGTAGTGTAATAAAATCCTTACCTTACATCCCTGCTCCAAAGGATGCCTGGCTATGCCCCTCCAAAAATCCAAAAACTGGCCACCAGGAGCCTAGCCGAGTCCATATAGGACTCTGCCTCCTGTCCTCACTCCGGGGAAATTTTGCCATGCTCGTTAGCCTCCGCCTCCCTCCCCCTAGTGTAAATCCCTTTTGGGGTAAAGTAGGTCTTCCTACCTCCAGCCTCCGATCATTGCTTACCTTACCTCTCTCCCCGGCGTTCTCCACTTGCGGCAGCCGCGTCCGTGATTGGCTGCCTCTCTGCCAATCACGGAAGTGGCTGCCGGTCCGGCCCCTGCTTGCAGTTTCATGCAAGCAGAGGGCCGGACAGTAGCCAGAGGAAAGCGGTAAGGTAATTAGTGATCGGGGGAATTTCTGTAAAAATATTAATAGTGGTTGGGGCTGGGGGAGGGAGACCTACTATACCCCAAAAGGATTACACTAGTGGGAGAGGTGGACATGCCCTTTAAACCTCTTGATTGGCTTGGTCAGGTATTCATCTAATGGATGTGTTAAACCTTTGGTGAGAGTGGGAAAATTTTAAGAAACTTTGTAAGCATTGTGGAAATACACACAGGACTTAGCTCATTGAGGCACTCCCTGGGCTGCAATAATAAGGTTTTACTGCTCGTCTCCTATTATTAGCATAATATACTATAAATATGGGGTTATGATTCTACTACGAGTATGTATAATGTATTGGTAAGGGGTGTACAGCTGTTACTGTGCAATGTAACAAGGGGTTATTAAGCCATAGTTGTCATATTGACATTGTGTTTCATAGAGGGAAAGGGGCTGATACGGGCGATAATGTGGGCGGTACGGGTCTACTGCTTATAGGCTGCCCAACTGATAATGCAGGCGTTATGGTCTACATCTTACAGGGTTAGAATGCAGGCATTAGGGTCTACCACGTAAGGTTCAACGTCAATAATGCGGGTGTTATAGGTCTACCACTTACAGCGTTCCAATTCTAATGCGGGTGTTATAGGTCTATCCACTACAGGTTTCAAATCCATAATGCGGGTGTTATAGGTCTACCACGTCCAGGGTTTCAATCCATAATGCGGGTGTTATGGGTCTACATCTAAGGGTTTAATCCATAATGCGGGTAGTGTTATAGGTCTACCACTTACAGGGTTTCAATCCTAATGGCGGGTGTTATAGGTCTACACTTACAGGGTTTCAATCCTAATGCGGGCGTTATAGGTCTACCACTTACAGGGTTTCAATCCATAATGCGGGTGTTATAGGTCTACCACTTACAGTGTTTCCTTTAATTTCACTATAATGCGGTGTATTAGGTCTACCACTTTACAGGGTTTCAATCTATATTCGGGTTGCTAGGTCTACCACTTAACAGGGTTTCAACCCATAATGCGGGTTAGGTCTCTTCGTCCCTTATGAGGGTTTACTACCACTTACAGGGTTCAATCCATAATGCGGGTGTATAGGTCTACCCTAGGGTTCTTCCTAGGTTAGGATCGATTCAATCCATAATGCGGGCGTTATAGGTCTACCACTTAACGGGTTTCAATCCTAATGCGACGGATGTTATAGGTCTACCACTTACAGGTTTTGAACCCATAATGGCGGGTGTTATAGGATCTACACTTTACAGGTTTCAATCCATTAATGCGGGTGTTATAGGTCTACCACTTACAGGGTTTCAACCCATAATGCGGGGTGTTATCGAGGTCTACACCACTTATCAGGGTTCAATCCTTAATGCGGGTGTTTTTTAGGTCACCACTTACAGGGTTTCAATCCATAGTGCGGGTGTTTATAGGTTATACCACTTACAGGTTTATCCATAATGTTGGTGGTCTAGGTCTAACTCTTAGAAGGTTTTCAATCCATAATGAGGGGTGTTATAGGTCTACCACTTACAGGGTTTCAATCCATAATGTGGTGTTCTAGGTCTACCACTTACAGGGTTCAATCCATAATTCGGGGTGTTATAGGTCTACCACTTCAGGGTTTCAATCCATATGCGGGTGTTATAGGTCTACCACTGTACAGGGTTCAATCCATAATGCGGGTGTTATAGATATCCACTACAGGGTTTCAATCATAATGTGTGTGTTATAGTCTACCACTGTACAGGGTTCAAATCCATAATGCGGGGTTTATAGGTCTACCACTTACGGGTTTTCAATCCATAATGCGGGTGTCTTAGGTCTACCACTTAGCAGGGTTTCAACCATAATGCGCGGTGTTATAGGTATACCACTTAAGGGTTTCAACCATAATGCGGGTTGTTAGGTCTACCACTTACAGGGTTTCAATCCATAATCGGGTGTTTATATGTACTACCCTTAACAGGGTTTCAATCCTAATGCGGGGTGGTTATAGGTCTACCATTACAGGGTTTGGAATCCATTAATGCGGGTGTTATAGGTCTACCATTACAGGGTTTAATCCATAGTGCGGGTGTTCTAGGTCTACCACTTACAGGGTTTCAATCCATATGCGGGTGTTATAGTATACCACTTTACAGGGTTTCAATCCATACTGCGGGTGTTGTAGGTCTACCAACTTACAGGGTTTGATCCAAAGCTGCGGTGTGGTTATATGTCTACCACTACAGGGTTTTGAATCCATAATGCGGGGTTATAGGTCTACCACTTACAGGGTTTCAATCCATAAGTGTTGTGTTCTAGGTCTACCACTTACAGGGTTTCAATCTTAATGGCGGTGTTATAGGTATACACTTACGGGTTTCAATCCATAATGCGGGTGTTAATGGTCTACATTACGGGTTTCAATCCATATGCGGGTGTATAGGTTCTACCACTTACAGGGTTTCAATCCATAATGCGGTGTTATAGGCTACCACTACAGTTTGAATCCATAATGCGGGTGTTAGAGGTCCCATTACAGGGTTTCAATCAAGTGCGGGTGTTATAGGTCTACCAATTACAGGGTTTTAATCCATAAGGCTGGTGTTATGCTACCACTTACAGGGTTTCACATCCATAGTGCGGTTGTTCTGGTCTACCACTTACAGGTTTCAATCATAGTGCGGGTGTTATAGGTCTACCAACTTACCAGGTTTTAAATCCTTAATGCGGTGTTATAGGTATACCCACTTACAGGGTTTGAATTCCATCATGCGGGTGTTATAGGTCTTACCACTTACAGGGTTTGAATCCATAATGCGGGTGTTATAGGTCTACCACTTAAGGTTTCAATCCTAATGAAGTGTCGGGTGTTATAGGTCTACACTTACAGGGTTTCTCATCCATATGCGGGTGTTATATGTCTACCACTACAGGGTTTCCTCCATAGTGGGTGTTATAGGTCTACCACTTACAGGGTTTCCATCCATAGGCGGGGTGTTAGAGGTCTACCACTACAGGGTTTCCATCCATAATGCAGGCTATTGGGTCTGACCACTGTACAAGGGTTTCCATCCATGATTCGGGCTTTATAGGTTTACCACTTACAGTGGTAGACCTGCTATTGTTATGGTACTGTACTGCTATTGTTAACGATTGGACTAGTATTGGTAACTGGTTATGGTTGGATCTTGCTATTGGTACGCTACTTGGGTAATGTTATTGCGTACTGCTATTGGTAATGTATTGGTGCTGCTATCTGGTATGGTATTGGTACATGGTATCGGTAGTGGTATTTGTAAATGGTATCGGGACTGCTATGTGCTACTGGTAAAGGTATTGTGCTGCATCGTTAATGGTATTGGTTAAATGGTATATGTACTGTATGTGGTACTGTATTTGTATTGGTAATGGTGTTTGTACTGCATGGTAATGGTGGTACTGATTGTAGTGTGTGGTACTGCTATTGGTAAGGTAAGTTTGGTATGTATTGGTAATGTAATGTGTTGTACTGGCTCTTGGAGTTGGTACTGCTATTGGTAACTGCTATGCGTGTTGTGTACTGCTATGGTACTGGCTGATTGGTAGGATGGTACTGCTATTGGTACTGGTAATGGTGTTGGTACTGCTGTATTCGGTAATGGTGTTGGTACTGCTATCGGTAATGGGTTGTTGGTATGCTGCTATCGGAATTGGCTCGTAGTGGTCTGCTATCTGTAATGGTATTTGTAATGGTATCGTAGTGGTATTTGTAATGGTCTCGGGACTGCTATTGACTACTGGATAAGGGTATTGGGTTGCTGCTATCGTTAATGGTATGGTATGGTATATGTACTCTTTGTACTGATTTGTATTGGTAATGGTGTTGGTACTGCTATTGGTAATGGGTGTTGGTACTTTGCTATTGGTACTGGTATTGTTAATGGTACCTGCTGTAGTAGGTTGTATGTATTGGTAATGGTGTTGGTACTGCTATTGGTAATGGGTTGTGTACGGTCTTGGTAATGGTGTTGGTACGGCTATTGGTATGGTGGTTGGTACGATGCTTGGTAATGGGTTGGACCTATGTGGTTGGTAACTGCTATTGTAACTGGTGTTGGTATGTATTGGTAATGGTAGCAGATTGTAGCTATTGGTAATTGTGATACTGCTATTGGTAATGGTGTTGGATCGCTCTATTGGTAATGTGTTGGTACTGCTATTGGATAATGGTTCTGTTGGTAATGGTGTGGTACTGCTATTGGTAATGGTATTGTAATGGTACTGCTATTGGTAATGGGTTGGTACTGCTATGGTATGGTTTCGGTCCTGCTATTGGTAGGGTTGGTACTGCATTGGTAATGGTGTTCTTTGTAGCTATTGGTAATGGTTTGTAGCTTTGAGTTTGCTAGTGGTAATGGTGTTGGTACTGCTATTGGAATGGTGTTGGTACTGCTATTGGATATGGTGTGTGTACTGCTATGGTAATGGTGTTGTACTGCTATTGGTAATGGTGTTGGTACTGCTATTGGTAATGGTGTTGGTACTGCTATTGGTAATGGGTTGGTACTGCTATTGGTAATGGTATTGGTAATAATGGTATTGGTACTGCTATTGGTAATAATGGTATTGGTACTGCTATTGGTACAATGGTATTGGTACTGCTTATTGGTAATGGTGTTGACTGCCTATTGGTTAATGGTTGTTGTACTGCTATTGGTAATGGTATTGGTACGATCTATTGGTACTGCTTTTGGTAATGGTAAAATTGGTAACTGCATTGTACTACTATATTAAGTATTTATAAAAAACTGTGTTAATTTTGAATTGTGTTTTTTCTTTTCTATAGTAAACCATCTTGGTCGACATGGGAGCAGTAATTTTTGCTTGTTGGGGGCCCCAAACCACACTAAAAATCCGAATTATACATCAAGCTCTTACGACTTCTAAATTCGGAAATCTGGGACTGTATTTACTGGTCGAATTAAAGAATCATTTCCTGCCTGACTGTTGATCCAGAGGAAGATAAAAAAAAAAAAACACCACCAATCTATGAAGGGGAAAAAATTCCTTCCTGACTCCAAGTGGCGATCGGAAATTTCCCTGGATCAACTCTACTTTATGTATCAATACCAGTAACTTGTAACATTCCTTGTTTGTAGAAACTCATCCAGATTTTTATTAAACTGACCAATGAACCTGCCATAACAACATCCACTGGAAGACAGTTCCATAGCTTTACCGTTCTCACAGTGACAAACCCTTTCCCAACTCTACTTTATGTATCAATACCATACTTGTAACATTCCTTGTTTGTAGAACTCATCCAGCTTTTTATTAAACTGACCAATGAACCTGCCATAACAACGTCCACTGGAAGACAGTTCCATAGCTTTACCGTCTCACACTGACAAACCCTTTCCCAACTCTACTTTAGTATCAATACCAGTAACTTGTAACATTCCTTGTTTGTAGAAACTCATCCAGTTTTTATTAAACTGACCAATGAACCTGCCATAACAACGTCCACTGGCAAGACAGTTCCATAGCTTACCGTTCTCACAGTGAAAACCCTTTCCCAACTCTACTTTATGTATCAATACCAGTAACTTGTAACTTCCTTGTTTTGTAGAAACTCATCCAGCTTTTTATTAAACTGACCAATGAACCTGCCATAACAACGTCCACTGGAAGACAGTTCCATAGCTTTACCGCTCTCACAGTGACAAACCCTTTCCCAACTCTACTTTATGTATCAATACCAGTAACTTGCAACATTCCTTGTTTGTAGAAACTCATCCAGCTTTTTATTAAACTCACCAATGAACCTGCCATAACAACGTTCACTGGAAGACAGTTCCATAGCTTTACTGTTCTCACAGTGACAAACCCTTTCCCAACTCTACTTTATGTATCAATACCAGTAACTTGTAACATTCCTTGTTTGTAGAAACTCATCCAGCTTTTTATTAAACTGACCAATGAACCTGCCATAACAACGTCCACTGGAAGACAGTTCCATAGCTTTACCGTTCTCACAGTGACAAACCCTTTCCCAACTCTACCTTATGTATCAATACCAGTAACTTGTAATTTTAGCTGGTTTGATTGCTTTCTTACACCTTGTTACAGTTTTTATAATCCCTAAAGGCCCTTTCCGTTCCCTCTGACTTAATGCTTTAAATGCCTTTTTCTTCCTTTCCATTTGCCTCTTTACATCAGAATTCAGGCACATGGGCGCGGATTTATTTTTTTTACATTTCCCAAGTGAATAGGGAAAGTGGAGGATGGTCTGTAACTCTGTATAATGCACAGTATTAGTGGGAAGACATGGCCTAAAGGAGAGCTTGGGTAAATAGCTACTGGGTAAAGGCAGCTGAATGCACCATTTGTTTAAATAAAGTTTTGTGCATGCTCCTTGTTCGAGGGTCCATGGTGCATTCAAAAAAATTAAAGGGCATGTCCACCCCCAAAACTATAATTTAACCCACTACTGGCCACACTGTGTAGTGTAATAAAATCCTTACCTTACATCCCTGCTCCAAATGGTTCTCCTGCTATGCCCCTCCAAAGTCCAAAAAACTGGCCACCAGGAGCCTAGCCGAGTCCATATAGGACTCTGCCTCCTGTCTCTCCTCCGGGAGAATTTTGCCATGCTCAGTGTAGGCCTCCCGCTCCCTCCCCCTAGTGTAAATCCCTTTTGGGGTAAAGTAGGTCTTCCTCCTCCAGCCTCCGATCATTGCTTACCTTACCTCTCTCCCCGGCGTTCTCCACTGCCGGCAGCCGCGTCCGTGATTGGCTGCCTCTCTGCCAATCACGGAAGTGGCTGCCGGTCCGGCCCCCTGCTTGCAGTTTCATGCAAGCAGAGGGCCGGGACAGTACGCCAGAGGAAAGCGGTAAGGTAATTAGTGATCAGGGGAATTTCTGTAAAAATTATTATAGTGGTTGGGGCTGGGGGAGGGAGACCTACTATACCCCAAAAGGGATTTACACTAGTGGGAGAGGTGGACATGCCCTTTAAAACCCTTTGTATTGAGCTTGGTCAGGTGGTTTCATCTAATGGAATGTGTTAACCTTTGGGTGAAGTGGGAAAATTTTAAGAACTTTGTAATGCATTGTGGGAAATACACACAGGATTAGCTCATTGAGGCCTCCCTGGGCTGCAATAATAAGGTTTTACTGCTCGTCTTCCTATTATTAGCATAATATACTATAAATATGGGGTTTATGATTCTACTACGAGCTATTATAATGTATTGGGTAATGGGGTGTACAGCTGTACTGTGCAATGTAACAAGGGGTTATTAAGCCATAGTTTGTCATATTGACATTGTGTTTCATAGAGGGAAAGGGGCTGATACGGGCGATAATGTGGGCGGTACGGGTCTACTGCTTATAGGGCTGCAACTGATAATGCAGGCGTTATGGGTCTACATCTTACAGGGTTAGAATGCAGGCATTATGGGTCTACCACTTACAGGGTTCCAATTCATAATGCGGGTGTTATAGGTCTACCACTTACAGGGTTCCAATTCATAATGCGGGTGTTATAGGTCTACCACTTACAGGGTTTCAATCCATAATGCGGGTGTTAGTAGGTCTAACCACTTACAGGGTTTCAATCCATAATCGGGTGTTATGGGTCTATCTTACAGGGTTTTAATCCTAATCGGCGTGTTTAAGGTCTAATAACTACCCACTTACAGGGTTTCAATCCATAATGCGGGTGTTATGGGTCTACATCTTACAGGGTTTTAATCCATAATGCGGGTGTTATAGGTCTACCACTTACAGGGTTTCAATCCATAATGCGGGTGTTATAGGTCTACCACTTACAGGGTTTCAATCCATAATGCGGGTGTTATAGGTCTACCACTTACAGGGTTTCAATCTATATTGCGGGTGTTCTAGGTCTACCACTTACAGGGTTTCAACCCATAATGCGGGTGTTCTAGGTCTACCACTTACAGGGTTTCAACCCATAATGCGGGTGTTATAGGTCTACCACTTACAGGGTTTCAATCCATAATGCGGGTGTTATAGGTCTACCACTTACAGAGTTTCAATCCATAATGCGGGCGTTATAGGTCTACCACTTACAGGGTTTCAATCCATAATGCGGGTGTTATAGGTTACACTTACAGGTTTGAACCCATAATGCGGGTGTTATAGGTCTACACTTTACAGAGGTTTCAATCCATCAATGCGGGTGTTATAGGTCTACCACTTACAGGGTTTCAACCCATAATGCGGTGTTATAGGTCTACACCACCATTACAGGGTTCAATCCATAATGCGGGTGTTATTAGGTCACACTTACAGGGTTTCAATCATATGCGGGTGTTATAGGTTATACCACTTACATGGTTTATCCATATGGGTGGTTAGGTCTACCACTTACAGGTTTCAATCCATAATGGCGGGTGTTATAGGTCTACCACTTACAGGGTTTCAATCCATAATGGGTGTTTAGGTCTACCACTTACAGGGTTCAATCCATAATCGGGTGTTATAGGTCTACCACTTACAGGTTTCAATCCATAATGCGGGTGTTATAGGTCTACCACTTACAGGGTTCAATCCATAATGCGGGTGTTATAGGTCTACCACTACAGGGTTTAATCCATAATGTGTGTTCTAGTCTACCACTTACAGGGTTTCAATCCATAATGCGGGTGTTTAGGTCTACCACTTACAGGGTTTTCAATCCATAATGCGGGTGTTTAGGTCTACCACTTACAGGGTTCAATCCATAATGCGGGTGTTATAGGTATACCACTTACAGGTTTCAATCCATAATGCGGGTTTAGGTCTAACCACTTACAGGGTTTCAATCCATAATGGGGTGTTTATAGGTCTACCACTTACAGGGTTTCAATCACTAATGCGGGGTGTGTAGGTCTACCACTTACAGGGTTTGAATCCATAATGCGGGTGTTATAGGTCTACCACTTACAGGTTTCAATCCATAGTGCGGGTGTTCTAGTCTACCACTTACAGGGTTTCATCCATAATGCGGGTGTTATAGGTCATACCACTTACAGGGTTTCAATCCATAGTGCGGGTGTTGTAGGTCTACCACTTACAGGGTTTATCCATAGTGCGGGTGGTTATGTCTACCACTACGGGTTTTGAATCCATAATGCGGGTGTTATAGGTCTACCACTTACAGGGTTTCAATCCATAATGTGTGTTCTAGCGTCTACCACTTACAGGGTTTCAATCCTATGCGGTGTTATAGGTATACCACTTACAGGGTTTCAATCCATAATGCGGTGTTAAGGTCTATCCACTTACAGGGTTTCAATCCATATGCGGGTGTTATAGGTCTACCACTTACAGGGTTTCAATCCATAATGCGGTTTATAGGTCTACCACTACAGTTTGATATCCATAATGCGGGTGTTTAGGTCTCCCACTTACAGGGTTTCAATCAGTGCGGGTGTTATAGGTCTAACCATTACAGGGTTTTAATCCATAATGCGGTGTTATAGTCTACCACTTACAGGGTTTCATCCATATGCGGTGTTTAGTCTACCACTTACAGGTTTCAATCCATAGTTGCGGGTGTTATAGGTCTACCACTTACAGGGTTTTAAATCCATAATGCGGTGTATAGGTTACCCTACTTACAGGGTTTGAATTCCATAATGCGGGTGTTATAGGTCTACCACTTACAGGGTTTGAATCCATAATGCGGGTGGTTATAGGTCTACCACTTACAGGGTTTCAATCCATAATGCGGGTGTTATAGGGTTCTACCACTTACAGGTTTCATCCATAATGCGGGTGTTATAGGTCTACCACTACAGGGTTTCCTCCATTGCGGTGTTATAGGTCTACCACTTACAGGGTTTCCATCCATAATGCGGGTGTTATAGGTCTACCACTTACAGGGTTTCCATCCATAATGCAGGCATTATGGGTCTACCACTTACAGGGTTTCCATCCATGATTCGGGCTTTATAGGTTTACCACTTACAGTGGTAGACTGCTATTGTTAATGGTACTGTACTGCTATTGTTAACGGTATGGACTAGTATTGGTACTGGTAATGGTTGGATCTGCTATTGGTACGCTCTTGGTAATGTTATTGGTACTGGCTATTGGTAATGTATTGGTGCTGCTATCGGTAATGGTATTTGTAATGGTATCGGTTAGTGGTATTTGTAATGGTATCGGGACTGCTATTGCTACTGGTAAAGGTATTGGTGCTGGCTATCGTTAATGGTATTGGTAATGGTATATGTACTGCTATTGGTACTGTTATTTGTATTGGTAATGGTGTTTGTACTGCTATTGGTAATGGTGTTGGTACTGCTATGGTAATGGTGTGTGGTACTGCTATGGTAAGGTAATGGTGTTGGTACTGCTATTGGTAATGTAATGGTGTTGTACTGCTATTGGGTAATGGTACTGCTATTGGTACTGCTATTGTATTGTACTGCTATTGGTACTGGTATTGGTAATGGTACTGCTATTGGTATTGGTAATGGTGTTGGTACTGCTATCGGTAATGGTGTTGGGTACTGCTATCGGTAATGGTGTTGGTATGCTATCGGTAATGGTGTTGGTACTGCTATCGTAATGGTATTTGTAATGGTATCGTAGTGGTATTTGTAATGGTATCGGGACTGCTATTGCTACTGGTAAAGGTATTGGTGCTGCTATCGTTAATGGTATTGGTAATGGTATATGTACTGCTATTGGTACTGTTATTTGTATTGGTAATGGTGTTGGTACTGCTATTGGTAATGGTGTTGGTACTGCTATGGTACTGGTATTGTTAATGGTACTGCTATTGGTATTGTAATGGTTGGTACTGCTATTGGTAATGGTGTTGGTATGCTATTGGTAATGGTGTTGGTACTGCTATTGGTAATGGTGTTTTGGTACTGCTATTGGTATGGTGTTGTACTGCTATTGGTAATGGTGTTGGTACTGCTATTGGTATGGTGTTGGTACTGCTATTGTAATGGTACTGCTATTGGTAATGGTGTATCTGCTATTGGTAATGGTGTTGATACTGCTATTGGTAATGGTGTTGGTACTGCTATGGTAATGGTGTTGATACTGCTATTGGTAATGGTGTTGGTACTGCTATTGGTAATGGTATTGGTAATGGTACTGCTATTGGTAATGGTGTTGGTACTGCTATGGTATGGTTTGCTGCTATTGGTAGGGTGTGGTACTGCATTGGTAATGGTGTTGTTTGTACGCTATTGGTATGGGTTTGTATGCTATGGTAATGGTGTTGGTACTGCTATTGTAATGGTGTTGGTACTGCTATTGTATGGTGTTTACTGCTATGGTAATGGTGTTGTACTGCTATTGGTAATGGTGTTGGTACTGCTATTGGTAATGGTGTTGGTACTGCTATTGGTAATGGTGTTATGATTGTGGTGTGGACGTATTGGTAATGGTATTGGTTGGTATTTACTGCTATTGGTAATGGTACTGCTATTGGTATTGGTACTGCTATTGGTAATGGTGTTGGACTGCCATTGGTAAGTGGGTTGTACTGCTATTGGTAATGTATTGGTACTCTATTGGTACTGCTTTTGGTAATGTAAAAATTGGTACTGCGATTGTACTACTATATTAAGTCTTTATAAAAAAATGTTTAATTTTTAATTGTGTTTTTTCTTTTCTATAGTTAAACATCTTGGTCGACACTGGGAGCAGTAAATTTGCTGTTGCGGGGGCCCCAAACCCGAAAAACAATATCACAACACTACTTCAATTCGGATCTTTAGTATTTACTGACGTTAAGAGCACGCTGTTCTTTAATTATTGGAGGATTTGATTGTTACAAGCTTAATCCCATTATTTACGAGAGACTTAAGCATGTTTAAAAAACTCATCCCCCCTACAAATACTTACTGTCCCCTTGCAGGCCGTGCACTTAATATACTTCACAGGAGATAGCAGGATACCATTACATTACAGCCGGAGGAAGGGAAGAGAACAGATGGCAGGTAACTGGGTCACTCCAATTGAGAGAGATTTACCGGCCAAATTAATATTTCACCAATTTTGCCGAAAATCATGACATAAAGGTCAGTCTATGTTTTTTAACAAGATGACCAAATCACACACACAAAAATATTGGACGCTGTACTAGTCTTAAGGGGCCATACAACGAACAATCATGATTGTACCATATGGGAAAAAAATATTGGACTGTTAAACTGTGTATGGACCATTCATATGATTGGCTGTTTTATTCTTGCCTATCAGAAACAATGTTATCAAACCAACTAAGATTGAATGATGTAGTCACCCTACATGCCAATCCTTGTTTTACATTCCAACCTTGCAACTCCATAAGCTTAATGATGTACCGTACTGTTTATTTAGTACGCCTGACCTGATGTGTCTGTACCCGTGTTATTTAGTACTGTCCTGACCTATGTGCCTGTACCCTGTGTTATTTAATCTGCTGACCTGATGACCGTACCCTGCGTTATTAGTACTGCCTGACCTATGTGCTGTACCCTGTGTTATTTAATACGCCTGACCTGATGTGCCGTTACCCTGTGTTATTTAGTACACCTACATGATTTCCGTAAAAAAAAAAAAAAAAAAAAAATTGGTACTGCTATTGGTACTGCTTTTGGTAATGGTATTGGTACTGCTATTGGTACTACTATATTTAAAGTCTTTTATAAAAAAATGTTTAATTTTAATTGGTGTTTTTTCTTTTCTATAGTTAAACATCTTGGTCGACACTGGGAGCAGTAATTTTGCTGTTGCGGGGGCCCCAAATCCCGATATCACAACCTACTTCAATTCGGATCTGTAAGTATTTACTGACGCTTAAGAGCACGCTGTCTCTTTAAATATTGGAGGATTTGGTGTTAACGCTTAATCATTATTTAAGGAGAACTAAGCCATGTTTTAAAAAACTCATCCCCCTAAAATACTTACTGTCCCTCTGCCAGGCCGTGCACATTAATTATACTTCACAGGAGAATAGCAGGATACCACTTACATTACAGCCTGAGAATGGAAGAGAACAAGATGGCAGGTAACTGGTTCAGCTCCCAATTAAGAGAGATTTACAGGCCAAATTAATATTTCAACCAATTTTTGCAGAAAATAATCTGAATAAAGGTCAGTCAATGTTTTAACCAGATTGACCAGAATATCACACACACAAAAATATTGACGCTTGTACCTAGTCTTAAGGGGCCCATACACGTAACAATCATGATTGTACCATATTGGAATATTGGACTGTTAAACTGTGTATGGACATTCATCTGATTGGTCTGTTTTATTCTTTCCTATCAGAAAATGTTTATCAAACCAATAACGATTGAATGATGTAGTTCACCCTACATGCCAATCCTTGTTTTACATTCCAAACCATTGCAACTCCATAAGCTTTAATGATGTACCGTACTGTGTTATTTAGTACTGCCTGACCTGATGTGCTGTACCCTGTGTTATTTAGTACTGCCTGACCTGATGTGCTGTACCCTGTGTTATTTAATACTGCCTGACCTGATGAGCCGTACCCTG
>CM033470.1:18083442-18370013 GCA_019447015.1 Hymenochirus boettgeri | reverse complement strand
GTAAGATTTACTGAACGCTTAAGACACGCTGTCTCTTAAATATTGGAGGAATTGGTGTTAACGCTTAATCATTATTTAAGGAGAACTAAGCCATGTTTTAAAAAACTCATCCCCCTAAAATACTTAGTCCCTCGCCAGCCGTGCAACATTATTATACTTCACAGGAGATAGAATAGCGGATACCACTTACATTACAGCCTGAGAATGGAAGAGAACAAGATGGCAGGTAACTGGTTCAGCTCCAATAAGAGAGATTTACAGGCCAAATTAATATTTCAACCATTTTGCAGAAAATAATCTGAATAAGGTCAGTCAATGTTTTAACCAGATTGACCAGAATATCACACACACAAAAATATTGACGCTTTGTACCTAGTCTTAAGGGGCCCATACACGTAACAATCATGATTGTACCATATTGGAATATTGGACTGTTTAAACTGTGTATGGACATTCATCTGATTGGTCGTTTTATTCTTTCCTATCAGAAAATGTTTATCAACAATAACGATTGAATGATATGTAGTTCACCCTACATGCCAATCCTTGTTTTACATTCCAAACCATTGCAACTCCATAAGCTTTAATGATGGACCGTACTGTGTTATTAGTACTGGCCTCCTGACCTGATGGTTGTACCCTGTGTTATTTCTGTACTGTACCTGACCTGACTGCTGTGGCTGTACCCTGTGTTATTAATACTGCCTGACTGATGAGCCGTACCTGTGTTATTTTAGTACTGCCTGACCTGATGTGCTTGCTGTTACCCTGTGTTTATTTAATACTGCCTGACCTGATGTGCCGTACCCTGTGTTATTTAGTACTACCTGACCTGAGATTCCGTACCCGTGTGTATTTAGTACTGCCTGACCTGATGTGCCGTACCCTGTGTTATTTAGTAGTAACTGCCTGACCTGAGTTCCGTTACCCTGTGTTATTTAGTACTGCCGACAGCTGATGTGCTGCTTACCCTGTTATTCAGTACTGCTGACCTGATGTGCTGTCCCGTTGTTATTAGTACTGCCTGACCTGATGTGCTGTACCGTGTTATTTAGTGCTGCCTGACCTGATGTGCTGTACCCTGTGTTATTCAGTACTGCTGACCTGATGTGCTGTACGTGTATTTAGTGCTGCCTGACCTGATGTGCTGACTGTGTTATTCAGTACTGCTGACCTGATGTGCTGGACCGTGTTATTTAGTACTGCCTGAACTGATGTGCGTCTACCCTGTGTTATTTAGTACTACGACCGATGTGGCCGTACGTGTTGCTTTGTGAAGGTCTTAATTCATCCAGGTCAGAGTATACTGTATGTATTCAATAGATAACTAGTCTTGAAGTTTCGTTCTTGAAGACTTTCCTAGTCATCCGACTGGCTTCTCAGTTCAGAATGACTTGTACAAGAATCTGTGGCAATTATGTACCCTGGAAAATCCCAATTAGCATATCACAGCCAGGTGTTAAGGGCGTGATTGGATAGTGGCTAAGAGGTGTTATAGGAACGCCCAGAGTAAGGTGTCAAAACAGCATTGTACATGGTTGATGCAGTTGTTGTTTGGTCTCCCCCACATACAAATCAGAGCATTCTTCACTGCACTGCGTATATGATGTCGCTTTTCTTGTGTTTCGGTATTGGGTCTTTCGGATGTACCAATTGCTGTCTCAGCGTGTTGCTCGGTTTAAAGCAGACAGGGATACGGTGTTTTTTGAAAACTCTTCTTAGTTTCTCAGAGACCCCTGCTACATATGGGATGAAAAAGCTTGAAACACAAGAAAAGCGACATCATATATGCAGTGCAGTGCAGTGAAGAATGCTCTGATTTGTATGTGGGGTAGACCAGCAACTGCATCAACGTATGGCCCAGCACAGAAGAGCCAATTCCTCGGGTCAGGACTCAGCCGTGTATCTGCATCTTAAGGATAAAGGACATACCTTTGAAGATTGTAATGTTAACATATTGGCAAAGGAACGTGACTGGTTCAAGAGAGGTGTTAAGGAGGCCATTTATGTGAAAATAAAGAAACCAAGCCTAAAGAGAGGTGGGGGGGCTCGACACCAACTGTCTGCCATGTACAATGCTGTTTTGACACCTTATTCTGGGCGTTCCTATAACACCTCTTAGCCACTATCTAATCACACCCTTAACACCTGGCTGTGATATGTTAATTGGGATTTTCCAGGGTACATAATTGCCACAGATTCTTGTACAAGTCATTCTGAATTGAGAGATCCAGTCGGATGACTAGCGAAACGTCTTCAAGAACTAAACTTCAAGTCCAGTTGATCTAATTGAATACAACAGACGTACCCTGTGTTATTTAGTACTGCCTGACCTAATGTGCCGTACCCTGTGTAATTTAGTACTGCCTGACCTGATGTGCCATTAGTACTGCATGACCTGATGTGCTGTACCCTGGGTTATTTAGTACTGCCTGACCTGATGTTCCGTACCCTGTGTTATTTAGTACGGTCTGACCTGATGTGCTGTACCCTGTGTTATTTAGTACTGCCTGACCTGATGTGCTGTACCCTGTGTTATTTAATGCTGCCTGACCTGATGTGCTGTACCCTGTGTTATTTAATGCTGCCTGACCTGATGTGCTGTACCCTGTGTTATTTAATGCTGCCTGACCTGATGTGCTGTACCCTGTGTTATTTAGTACTGCCTGACCTGATGTGCTGTACCCTGTGTTATTTAGTACTGCCTGACCTGATGTGCTGTACCCTGGGTTATTTAGTACTGCCTGACCTGATGTGCTGTACCCTGGGTTATTTAATACTGCCTGACCTGATGTTCCGTACCCTGTGTTATTTAGTATTGTCTGACCTGATGTGCTACCCTGTGTTATTTAGTACTGCCTGACCTGATGTTCCGTACCCTGTGTTATTTAGTACTGTCTGACCTGATGTGCTGTACCCTGTGTTATTTAGTACTGCCTGACCTGATGTGCTGTACCCTGTGTTATTTAATACTGCCTGACCTGATGTGCTGTACCCTGTGTTATTTAGTACTGCCTGACCTGATGTGCCGTATTCTGTGTTATTTAGTACTGCCTGACCTGATGTGCCGTACCCTGTGTTATTTAGTACTGCCTGACCTGATGTGCCGTACCCTGTGTTATTTAGTACTGCCTGACCTGATGTGCTGTACCCTGGGTTATTTAGTACTGCCTGACCTGATGTGCTGTACCCTGGGTTATTTAGTACTGCCTGACCTGATGTTCCGTACCCTGGGTTATTTAGTACTGCCTGACCTGATGTGCTGTACCCTGTGTTATTTAGTACTGCCTGACCTGATGTGCTGTACCCTGTGTTATTTAGTACTGCCTGACCTGATGTGCCGTACCCTGTGTTATTTAGTACTGCCTGACCTGATGTGCTTTACCCTGTGAAACAAATTGTTGTGTGTATGGGCCTCTTTAGAACTCCTACCGAAATGCTATGGGCATTTCCTAACTAGCAGTCCATATGTCTCAATACAGCCAAACCTTAACACTCCTTGAACAAACAAACTTTGTGAATACTGTGTGACGTTAGCAGGAAAAGTTTTCATCCATGTTAATATTGAACCAGTCTATACAACCGCTCTGCATTCAGAATACTATACAATACTACACTCTATGTGCTGTGCTGTATACAGGGTCGGATTTATAATTTCCTTTCAGTTCCTTCTGTAATGTAATAGGCCGATAGCAGTTCCTTCTGTAATGTAATAGGCCGACAGCAGTTCCTTATGCAATGTAATAGGCCAATAGCAGTTCCTTCTGTAATGTAAAAGGATGATAGAAGTTCCTTCTGTAATGTAATAGGCCGATATCAGTTCCTTCTGTAATGTAATAGGCCGACAGCAGTTCCTTCTGTAATGTAATAGGCCGATAGCAGTTCATTCTGTAATGTAATAGGCCGATAGCAGTTCCTTCTGTAATGTAATAGGCCGACAGCAGTTCCTTCTGTAATGTAATAGGCCAAAAGCAGTTCCTTCTGTAATGTAATAGGCCAATAGCAGTTCCCTCTGTAATGTAATAGGCCGATAGCAGTTCCTTCTATAATGTAATAGGCCGACAGCAGTTCCATCTGCAATGTAATAGGCCAATAGCAGTTCCTTCTGTAATGTAATAGGCTGATAGCAGTTCCTTCTGTAATGTAATAGGCCGATAGCAGTTCCTTCTGTAATGTAATAGGCCGATAGCAGTTCCTTCTGTAATGTAATAGGCCGATAGCAGTTCCTTCTGTAATGTAATAGGCCGATATCAGTTCCTTCTGTAATGTAATAGGCCGACAGCAGTTCCTTCTGTAATGTAATAGGCCGATAGCAGTTCCTTCTGTAATGTAATAGGCCGACAGCAGTTCCTTCTGTAATGTAATAGGCCAATAGCAGTTCCTTCTGTAATGTAATAGGCCGATAGCAGTTCCTTCTGTAATGTAATAGGCCGACAGCAGTTCCTTCTGTAATGTAATAGGCCAATAGCAGTTCATTCTGTAATGTAATAGGCCGATAGCAGTTCCTTCTGTAATGTAATAGGCCGATAGCAGTTCCTTCTGTAATGTAATAGGCCGATAGCAGTTCCTTCTGTAATGTAATAGGCCAATAGCAGTTCCTTCTGTAATGTAATAGGCCGATATCAGTTCCTTCTGTAATGTAATAGGCCGACAGCAGTTCCTTCTGTAATGTAATAGGCCAATAGCAGTTCCTTCTGTAATGTAATAGGCCGATAGCAGTTCCCTCTGTAATGTAATAGGCCGATAGCAGTTCCCTCTGTAATGTAAATGTAATAGGCCGATAGCAGTTCCTTCTGTAATGTAATAGGCTGATAGCAGTTCCTTCTATAATGTAATAGGGTAGATATGTATAGAAAACAGACTGTAATAAATAGTGAACATTGAATAACAATGAATAGGTGTAAAATTTAAACAAGATGGGTGTTTAGAGTGTGAAGGTGTAAATTTGTTTTTTTCAATTGTATATAGTGTGAACTATTGTTGCTGGTCAGTATGTATGTATGTATATATAGTTTATTTATAAAGCGCCACTTGGGGACGCCTCACTGTACATTATAAAATACAAGTCATACAAGGGGATAAATACATAGATAGTTCAGTACATAAATATATAAATTATATAAATAGAAGTGCTAGGGCTTTATCACAAGAGGTAATGAGGTCCCTGCCCCGTAGAGCTTACAATCTAGTTAGGTGGGTAACACACAGATACAATGGAGTGGGTATAAGTGCTGGAGTGAGACGTATGCAGTGCAAATAAAACTATCAAATACTGTGCTGGTTACCAGATAGTAGGATGTAAGGTAGATTATCAGATATAGATATATAGTAAACATATTACTGTGCTGGGTACCAGTTACCGGAGAGGTAAGGATGTAAGGGTAGCTTTATCATAATAGATATATAGATACCATATTTACTGTGCTGGTTTACGGATAGGTAGGATGTTGTAAGGGTAGAAGAATTTATAATATATAGATATATAGATACCATATACTGTGTGGGTTACCACGTTACCGGATAGGTAGGATGTCAAGGGTTAGATTACATATCTAGATATATAGAACCATATAAGGTGAGGTTTACCAGATATGTAAGATGTAAGGTTAGTATTATTCATATATAGGATATATAGATACATATACTGTGCTGGTTTAACGGATAGGTGAGATGTAAGGGGTAGTAATTTATTCATAGATAGATATAAAGATACCATATACTGTGTGGTTCACAGGTAGGTAGGATGTAAGGGTTAGATTTATCATATATAGATATTAGATACATATACTGTGCTGGTTACCGGATAGGTTAGGAGGTAAGGGTTAGTAGATTTAGCATATATAGTAATAGATACCATTATTACTGTGCTGGTTATGATATAGGTAGGATTGATGTAAGGGGAGATTTATCATATATAGTATATAGATACTCATATACTGTGCTGGTTACCAGATAGGTAGGGATGTAAGGGTTTTTAGATTTATCATATATAGATATATAGCTTACCATATACTGTGCTGGTTAACGGATAGGTAGGCTGTAAGGGTAGATTTATCATATAAGATATATAGAAGATACCATATTCTGTGCGGGGTACTGAGATAGGTAGGATGATAAGGGTAGATTTATCATATATAGATATTATAGATATCATATTAATGTGCTGTTTCAGATAGGTAGGATGTAAGGGTAGATTATTCATAGTATAGATATATAGATAGCAATACTGTGCTGGTTACGGATGTAAGGGTGATTTAATCTATACAGAAATAGATATCATATAATGCTGCTGGTTACCGAGCTAGGTAGGAATGTAAGGGTATATATTTATCATATATAGATATATAGATACATATACTGTGATGGTTAACAGATAGGTAGGATTGTAAGGTAGATGGTATCATAATAGATAGATAGATATCATATTACTGTGACTGGTTATCAGATAGGTAGGATGTAGGTAGATTTATCATATATAGATATATAGATATTCATATACTGTGCTGGTACCCGGATAGGTAGGATGTAAGGGTAATTATTCATATAAGATATATAGATACCATATAATGTGCTGTTATCGGATAGGTAGGATGAAGGGTAGATTGTTATTCATATATAGTATATAGATATCTATTATGTGCTGGTTACCAGTAGGTACGCGATGTAAGGGTAGATTTATCATATGATAGAGATATAGATACCATATACTTGCTGGTTACCGCGATAGGAGGCGTAAGGTAATTATCATATATAGATATATAGCTACATATACGTGCTGGTTACTTGATAGGTAGGATGTAAGGTAGATTATCATATATAGATAATATAGATATCAATACTGTGCTGTTTATCAGATAGGAGGAGTGTAAGGGTAGATTTCTCATATATAGATATATAGATATCAATACTGTGCTGGTTACGGGGATGTTGTACGGGTTAGATTTATCATATACAGATTATATAGATATCATAATGTGGGTTACCGGATAGGTAGGAGGTAGGGTAGATTTATCATATATAGATTATATAGATACATATACTGTGCTGCGTCCAGATAGGTAGTAGGATGTAAGGTAGAAGTAGCCTATATAATATAGAGATATAATATACTGTGCGGTTATCAGATAGGTTAGGACTGTAAGGGTAGTAGATTTTCATATATAGATATATAGATATCATTATACTGTCGCTGGTTACGGATGAGTAGGATGTAAGGGTAGATTTATCAATATAGATATATAGATACCATATACTGTGCTGGTTATCGGATGGTAGGAGTAAGGGTATAGTAGATTTATCATATTATAGATATATAGATACAATTATATGTGTGGTTACCGATAGGTAGGATGTAGGGTAGTTATCATATATAGAGATATAGATCCAATATTACTGTGCTGGTTACAGGATAGGTAGGATGTAAGGGAGTTAGATTTTATTATATATAGAATATTAGATATCATATACTGTGACTGGTTATCGGATAGGTTAGATGTAAGGGTAGATTTATTCATATATAGATGATATAGATACCCATATATAACTTGCTGGTTACCGGATAGGAGGAAGGTAGGGGTAGTAGGATTTAATCCATATTATGATATATAGATACCATATACTTGCTTGGTTCTCGGATAGGTAGGATTGTAAGGGTAGATTTATCATATATAGATATATAGATACCATATACGTGCTGGTTACAGGATAGGTGAGGATGTAGGGGGTTAGATTTATATATATAGATATATAGAACCATTATACTGTGCGGTTACCGGATCGGTAGTATGTAGGTGGATTTATCATATATAGATATTCTAGATACATATACTGTGCTGGTTACCGGATCGGTAGGATGAAGGTTTAGATTTATCATATATGATATATAGATTTACCATATACTGTGTGGTTACCGGAATAAAGGTAGGATGTAAGGGAGATTTATTCATATATAGAATATAGATATCATATACTGTGATGGGTGATCGAGTAGGTTGGTGTAAGGGTAAGATTTTATCCTATACTAGATAATATAGATACCATGTTACTGTGCTGGTTTACCGGATAGGTAGGATTGTCAGGTAGATTTATTATATATAGGATATATAAGATATCATTCTGTGCTGGTTTACCGGATAGGTAGGATATAGGGTTAGAGTTATAATAGATAGAATTAGATATCATTATAATATGCTGGTTACCGGATAGGTAGGATGTAAGGGTTTAGATTACATATATAGATATATAGATACCATATCTGTGCTGGTACGGATAGGTAGGGGCATGTAAGTAGATTTTCATATAAGATATTAAGATAATCATATACTGTGCTGGTTACCGGATAGGTAGGATTGTAAGGGGGTAGAGTTAGAATTTATCTATATAGATATACAGATACCATATACTGTGTGGTTAACGGATAGGTAGGATGTAAGTGTAGATTATCATATATAGGATATATAGAATCATATACTGTGATGGTTATCCGATAGGTAGGGATGAAAGGGTAGATTATAATATAGCTATATAGATATAATATACTGTGCTGGTTACCGGATGAAGGGTAGATTTATCATATTACAGATTATAAGCTATCATATAATGTGCTGGTTTACCGGATGGTAGGAGTATAAGGGTAGATTGCTCATATATAGCTATATAGTACCATAACTGTGCGGGTTAAGATAGGTAGGATGTAAGGTAGATTTATCAGATTATAGATATATAGGATATCATATTTAATGTGCTGGTTTACCGGATAGGTAGGAATGTAAGGTTAGATTTATCAATATAGATATATAGATACCATTTATATGTGCTGGTTACGGATAGTAGGAGTAAGGGTAGAATTCTCATATATAGATATATCGATACCATATTACTGTGATGGTATCGGATAGGAAGGATGTAAGGGTAGATTTATCAATCTATAGAATATAGATACCATATCTGTGTGGTTGACCGGATAGGTAGGATTGTAGGGGAGATTATCATATATAGATATATAGATACCCTATATGTGCTGGTTACCGGAGAGGTTAGGATTGTAAGGGTCGATTTATTCATATAGAGATATATAGGTATCATATACTGTGCTGGTTATAGGAGAGTAGGATGTAAGGGGTAGATGTATTCATATAGAGATACCATATACGTGCTGGTTAACGGGATAGGTAGGATGGTAGGGGTAGATTTTCATCTATAGATAATAGATGCCATATACTGTGCTGGTTACGGATAGTAGGATGAAGGGTTAGATTATCTTATATAGATATATAGATGATACAATATACGTGTGGGTTAACGAGATTAGGTAGGATTTTGTAAGGGTAGATTTAGTCATATATAGATATAGAGAACCATATACTGTGGCTGCGTTACCGGATAGGTAGGATGTAAGGGTTAGATTTTCTATAATTTTAGATATATAATACAATATATGTGTGGTTCAACGGATAGGTAGGATTAGGATGTAAGGTAGATTTATCATATATTTTAGGATAAGATATCATATACTGTGGCTGGAGTTACCGGATAGGTAGGATTGTCAGGTTGATTTATCATATATAGATATACTTAGATACATATTACTGTTGCTGGTTATGGATAGTAGGATGAAGGGGGGTAGATTTATTCATATATAGATATATAGATAACCATACTGTGTGGTTACGATAGGTAAGGATGTAAGGGATAGATTTAATATATATAGATATTACGATTATTCATATTACAGTGCTGGTTACCGATAGGTAGGATGGAAGGGTAGATTTTCATATATAGATATCTAGATATCATATAATATGCTGGTTACCGGATAGGTAGGATTGTAAGGGTAGATGTATCAATATAGATATATAGATCTATACGTTGATGGTTACCCGGATTTAGGTTAGGATGTAAGGTAGATTTATCATATATAGTATACAGATAATCATATACTTGTGCTGGTTACCGATAAGTAGGATGTAAGGGTAGATTCTCCTAATAGATATACAGATACCATGATACATGTGCTGGTTACAGGATAGTGAGGATGCTAAGGGTAGATTTATCATATATAGATACCATATACTGTGCTGGTTACCGCGATAGGTAGGATGTAGGGGAGATTTTCCTATAGAGATATATAGATACATATACTGGCTGGTTACCCGAATAGTAGGATGTAAGGTAGAATTATATCTATAGATATATAGAGATATACTGCTGCTGGTTACGGATAGGTAGGATGTAAGGGTAGATTTATCATTATATAGATAGATAGATACCATATACTGCTGCTGGTTTACCGGCATAGTAGGATGTAGGGGTAAGATGTATCATATAATATATATATATATATTATATATATATATATATTATATCATATACTGTGATGGTTATCAGATAGGTAGGATGTAATGTTAAGGGTAGATTTATCAGTATATAGCTATAGAGATACCATATACTATGTGGTTACCGGATGATAGGATGTAGGGGAGTTGTATCTATATGATATATAAGATCCATTATACTGTGCTGGTTAAGGATAGGTAGGAGTAAGGTAGATTTATCATATATGATATATAGATACCATATACTTTGCTGTTTACCGGATAGGTAGGATGTACGGGTAGATTTTATCATATATAGAATATAGATAAATATACTGTGCTTTTTACAGATAGGTAGGATGTAAGGGTAGAATTTATCAATATAGTATATAGATACCCATTATACGTGCTGGTTTACCGGATAGGTAGGATTTTGTAGGGGTAGATTATCATATCTATATATAGATATATATATAAGATCCATATACTGTGCTGGTTACGGATAGGTAGGATAAGGGTAGATTATCATATATAGATATATAGATATCATATAATGTGATGAGAGTATCAGATAGGTAGGATGTAAGGGTTAGATTATCATATATATAGATATATAAGAAGACCATAACTGTGCTGGTTACCGGATAGTAGGATGTTGTAAGGGTAGATTTATCATATACAGATATATAGATTACATATTACGTGCTGTTACGGATAGGAGGATGTAAGGGTTTAGATTTATCATATATAGAATATAGATACCATATACTGTGCTGGTACCGGATAGTAGGATGTAAGGTGAGATTATCAATATAGATTATAGATTCCCATATACTGTGCTGGTTACCGGATAGGTAGGAGTAAGGGTAGATTTATCATATATAGATATATAGATACACTTATGTGCTTTTTATCAGATAGGAGGATGTACGGGTTAGTAGATTTATTCAGATTAGATATAATAGATACCATTATACTGTGTGGTACGGAAGGTAGGTAGGGATTTGTAGGGGTTAGATTGATCTATATATATATATATATATATAGATAGATACCCATATACTGTGCTGGTTTACCGGATAGGTAGGATGTAAGGGTAGATTTATCATATATAGATATATAGAATCATATACTGTGTGGTATCGATAGTAGGATTAAGGGTAGATTTATAATATATAGATATATAGATACCATATACTGTGCTGGTTACGGATAGGTAGGAGGTAAGGGTAGATTTTAGATTATCAATAAGATATTATAAGATAACCATATACTGTGCTGGTTACCGGTTAGGTAGGATTGTAAGGGTAGATGTATCATAGATAGATGGGGGGGGGGGATGTAGATACCAATACTTTGCGGGTTACCAGATAGGTAGGATGGGGGATTTATCATATATAGATATATAGATACCAGATACTTTGGCTGCTTACCAGATAGGTAGGATGTAAGGTAGATTGATCATATATAGATATTATAGATAACCATATACTTGTGCTGGTACCGGATAGGTTAGGATTGCAAGGGTAGATTTACCATATATAGAGATATAGATACCCATATTACTGTGCTGAGTTACCCCCCCCCAGATAGATAGGATGTAAGGGTAGATTTATCATATATAGATATATAGAGACCATTACTGTTGCTGGTACCAGAGAAGATAGGATGTAAAGCGTTTTAGATTTATCATATATAGATATATATAAACAATACCAAAGGGACTGTGGAAGCACTCCAATGAGGCCTAATTACAACTACATTAAGTGGAAGTGCTACTGATCTGGTCAAACATTTTTACAACATAGAAAAGATAAATCAATGCACATTCCTAGGCCCCCATACAATATCAATATATATGCACACTGGCATACTTGATAAACAAGTCAAGATAATCAATGCACATCCGGGCCCCATCATAATATCATATTATATGCACACTGGCATACCTTTATAACAAAGGGGGTTGTAGTATCATTACTGTGATCAACATGAATGAAAAGCCTTCCAACCACGTCAAGGTCCACCCCAGTCTGGAAGGTCCTAAACTTATTACTCCAATTACATTAGCAAACTTTTTACATTTCTCATTCTTACAACAGCGATCCAATATAAACAGGTCTATCAATTCCCCCCAGCCCCTTGGGTTTTTAAAATGAGGAAAGAGGCGTGCGTGTGGGGGTCCACCCCTAATTAGCGTCGGGTGGACAAGAGATTTGTTGATCGACTGCATATAAATGATATTTGAAGCCAAAGAGCTAATGACATCTATCAAGGAGATAGTGTAGAGGGAAAACCAATGTGGGTCCAAGTCAGACCCTGCGGGACCCCCACATAAGAGGAACCGGAGAAGAGGGTGTTAGCATAACACACAGAGTAAGAAATTCGGTCGAGAGATGGAATATGTAATAATATGTTTGTAATAATTTATGGGATGATAAGTTCATTTTGCAAAAGTGTTTGCCAAACAGACCTATATTTTTCAAAGCAGGGGTGACTTAACTGCAATTTACAGGTGACCACTTCTTTGCGGAAAGGGAGGAGCTGCCACTCTTGCCCAGCTATTTATATACTAGATACTACACTTGTGGTGGTAGTAGGGAGCAGGTCTGGGACGCTTATAAAAGGCTGCTGTCTAGTTGCAGAATTAGTCTGTGTCAAGGATGTGTTGACAGCCGGGCTATGGTTTCAAACTGATAATTGACCACCCTACTGGTGGAAATGGTGTACGGCATCTTTTCCTGCAGTTTGGATTTATTTTAAACAATAAACGAAATATATGTGTTCTGGCATATGAACCCACTTGCGCTTGTTCAGATAGAGTTTGCCGTTTGGAGTCAGGAAGGAATTCCCCCCCTTTTAGCTGGGGTTTTTGCCTTCCTCGGGCTTCAAACTGGTTAGGTAGGGTAATAAAAAAAAAAAAATAAGAAAGTGAATAGGTTGGACTTGATGGACGTCTGTCTTATTCAACCTCATATTACTATGTAAAATTGTAAAGAGTTAGAAAAACAAATTAAAATAATCTACTAATCAACTAAACCAGTCCCCAATGCAATAAATAAGTCCATTCATGCTTCCGTCTCCCTACATTAGGAGGTGACAGTATAAACCCAGTTGGTAGATTAGTACATCAGTGAGATACAAGGCAGTCTATTCACTGATTTCCTTTCCCTACATTAGGAGGTGACAGGTAACAGTTGGAAGATTAGTTACTATCAGTGCGATACAAGGCAGGTCATTCACGGATTCCTTCTCCACAGTGGGAGGTGACAGTGAAACAGTTGGAAGATTAGTTACTATCAGGAGATACAAGGCAGCAGGTCCATTTACTAATTTCCTTATCCCTACATTAGGAGGTGGGGTGAACGTGAACAGTTGCGAAGATTAGTTACTATCAGTGAGGATACAAGGGCAAGGTCCATTTCACTGCTTTCCTTCTCTCGACCATTAGGAGGGGACAGTGTCCCAGTTGGTAGATTAAGTTACTATCAGTGGAGATTACAAGCCAGGTCCATCATGCTTTCCTTCTCCCTACATTAGGAGGTGACAGTTGGTAACCAGTTGGAAGATTAGTTACTATCAGTGAGATACAAGGCAGGTCATTCACTGCTTTCCTTCTCCCTGCATTAGGGATGGTGACAGTTGAACCAGTTGGTAGATTAGTGACTATCAGGGAGATACAAGGAGGGCATTCATGGGTGAAAGAGCCCCCAACCAGTTGGTGGTGATAGAGCGAACACACTGTGGGAGATAGGGGACACGCTGTGGGACAGAGTGAACACGCTGGTGTGATGATAGAGTGGACACGTGGTGGTGATAGAGTGGACAAACTGATGGATGATAGAGTGAAACCATGGGGATGATTATGAGGGACACACTGGTGGATGTAGAGTGGCACACGGTGGGTGTAGAGTGTACACACTGGTGGGTGATAGATGTGGAACACTGTGGAAGATTTTAGAGAGGACAAACTGATGGAGGAAAGAGTAAAACATGCTGGTAGATAGAGTGGACAGACTGGTTGATGATAGAACGGACAAACTGATGGATGAAAGAGTCACAACATGGCTGGTTAGATGATAGAGGGGACAGACTGGTTGATGATAGAGCGGACAAATGAGGGAGGATAGATGTGGACAGGAGGGGGGATGAAAGAGTAAACACATGGTGGATATAGAACGGCACACTGTTGCTGATTAGACGCGGACAAATGATGGAGTAGAGTTTGGACAGGCTGGTGATGATAGAGTGGGACACACTGGTGGATGAGAGAGAGGAAACACAGTGGATGAGAGAAACAGGATACAACTGGTGGATATACGATGTGAACAGGGATGGGGATGATTGATGTGAACACCACTGGTGGCTTAATCTAGTGTGTGCTGGGGAATGGTGACAGTATATGTGTGAATTGCCTCGGGGAAATCCCTCTTCCAGTTATCTAATGACAAGAGATAATGATGACATAGTTACGCAAATGATTAAAGGAGGACCATAGCTAAACCACAGATTATAACTGATGACATAGCTAAAACACTGATTATAACTGAGGACCATAGCTAAACACTGATTATAAACTGATGACATAGCTAAAACGATTATAAAATGATGACATAGCTTAACACTGCTATAACTGATGAATAGCTAAACACTGATTTAAACTGGTGAAAAAGGTAAACAATGGATTATAACTGATGACTAGACTAAACACTGATTATACCTGGTGACAAAGGTAAAACTGATTATAACTGATTGACATAGCTAACCACTGATTTAAATGGAGAACATAGACTAAACACGGATTAAAACGTGAGGACATAGCTAAAACAATGATTTATAAAACTGGTGACAGCTAAACACTGATATAACTATGACATAGCTAACACTGATGATAATGTGATGACATAGCTAAACACGATTATAACTGTGACAATAGCTAACATGATTATAACTGATGAAATAGCCTAAAAACTGATTATAACTGATGACATAGCTAAACAACTGATTATAACTGGTTGACAAAAGGTAAACATGATTATAAACTGATGACATAGCTAAACACTGATTATAACTGGTGACAAGGAAACAATGATTATAATTGATGAATAGCTAAACACTGATTTATTAAAACTGGTGACAAAGTAAACACTGATTATAACTGATTGGACATAGCTAAAACACTGACTTAGAAATGAATGCATAGCTAAACAATGATTTATAACTGATGGACATAGTAAACACTGATTATAATGGTGACAGCTAAACACTGATATAACTGATGGACTTTGCCTAAAACACTGATTATAACTGGTGGACATTGCTAAACACTGATTATAACTGGTTACATAGCTAAACCTTGATTATAATGGTGGACATAGCTTAACACTGATTATAACTGGTGAAACAGCTAAACACTGATAGAACTGTTGACAAAGGGAAACACTGATTATAACCAATGACATAGCTAAACACTGATTATAACTGGTGACATAGCTAAACAACTGATTAAAAACTGGTGACATAGATTAACACTGATTATAATGGTGGACCATAAGCTAAAACGCTGCTTAACTGATGACATAGCTAAACACTGATTATAACTGGTGACAAGGTAAACAATGATTTATAAACTGATGACATAGCTAAACACTGAGTATAACTGGGAAAAAAGGTAAAACAAATGATTATAACTGATGACATCGCTAAACACTGATTATAAACTTGTGACCCAAGGAAACACTGATTATAATGATGACATAGCTAAACATGATGCTAAATGAGGGACATAGTAAAACTGATTAAACTGATGACCATAGCTAAACACTGATTATAAATGGGGACAGCTAAAACACTGATTATAAATGATGACATTGCTAACACTGGCTTAAACTGGTGACATTGCTTAAACAATGATATTAATGGGTGGACATAGACAACCATGATTAACTGGTGACATCAGTTAAAACACTGATTATAACAGGTGCATAGCTAACATGATTAGGAACTGTGACAAAGGGAAACACTGATTATAACCAATGGCCATAGCTAAACACTGATTATAAACTGTGACATAGCTAAACATGATTAAAACAATGGTGACATAGCTAAACCACTGATTATAAAACTGGTGACATAGCTTAACACTGATTATAAAAATGGTGACATAGCTAAACACTGATTTATAACTGGTGATAGCGTAACACTGATTTATAACTGGATGACAAAGCTAAACCACTGTTTGAAACTGTTGACAAAGGGGAAAACACTGATATAACGATGACATAGCAAAACAATGAGTTATAACTGATGACACTAAACACTGATTATAACTGATGACATAGCTTAACACTGATATAACTGGTGGAAATAGACTTACACTGATTTATAATGGTGGACATAGTTAAACAATGATCTAGAACTGTTGACAAAGGGAAACACTTGATTATAACCAATGAACATAGCTAAACACTGATTTATAAACTGGTGGACATAGCTAAAAATGATTTAACTGGTGACATAGTTAAACACTTGATTATGATTATAACTGGTGACATAGCTTAACACTGATTATAAAAAACTGGTGAATAGCTAAACACTGAATTAGAACTGATGACAAGGGATACCCACTGATTATAACCAATGACATAGCTAAACATGCCTATAAAACTGATGACCGCTTAACACTGATTATAACTGATGACAAAGTAAAAAGACTGATTATAAATATTAACATAAACTGATTACAAATGATGACATGAGCTAAACATGATTATAACTGGTGACAGCTAAAACACTGTTATAACTGATGACATTGCTAAACAACTGATTATAAACTGATGACATTGCTAAACACTGATTATAAACTGGTGACATAGCTAAACACTGATTATAACACTGGTGACATAGCTTAAACTGATTATAACTGGTGACATAGCTAAACACTGATAGAACTCGTTGACAAAGGGAAACACTGATTATAACCGATGACTAGCCTTAAACACTGATATACTGATGACAGCTAAACATGATATAACTGATGACATCGCTTAACACTGTGATAACTGGTGGAATGCTTAACACTGAGTATAAACTGGTACATAGTAAACATGATAGAACTAGTTGACAAAGGGAAACCACTGATTATAACCAGATGACAAGCTTAACACTGATTATAAAACTGGTGACACGCTAAACATGATTAGAACTGTTACAAAGGGATTACACTGATTATAACACCAATGGGACATAGCTAAACATGATTATAACTGATGACAGCTTAACACCTGATTATAAATGAGACAAAGCTAAAGACTGATTATAATATTAACATAACACTGATTAAACTGAGGACATAGCTAAAAAATGATTAACTGGTGACGCTCTAAAAAACACTGATATAACTATGACATTGCTAAACACTGATTATAATGGTGACATAGCTAAACATTGATGATAACTGGTGGCCATAGCTTAACAAGAGTATACAACTGGTGGAAATAGCCAAAACACGATTATAAAGGCGCCTTAGCTAACACTGATTTATAACTAGGTGCATAGTAAAACACTGATTATAAACTTACTGACCTAGCTAAACACTCAGATAACTGATGACATAGCTAAACACTCCTTATAAACTGATGACATAGCTAACACACATTATAACTGAGGACAGCTAAACACTGATTATAACTGGTGACAAAGGTAAACAATGATTATAAAACTGGTGACAAATGTTAACACTGTATAACTGATGACATAGCTAAACCACTGCTTATAAACTGATGACATAGCTAAAACACTGATTATAAATGATGGAATAGTAAACACTGTGAGTGTAACTGATGACATAGTAAACATTGATTATAATGATGACAGCTGCTAAACATTGATTATAACTGATGACCTAGCTAAACAAGGATTATTAACTGGTGACAACGGTAAACACTTGATTATAACTGATGACTAGCTAAACACTGATTAAACTGATGACATAGCTAAACCATGATTTAACTGATGACATAGTAAACACTCATTATAACTGATGAATAGCTAACCACTGATTATAACTGTGGACAGCTAACATTGAGATACTGATGACATGCTAAAACACTGAGTATAATTGATGACAGCTAAACATTGATTATAATGATGACATAGCTAAACACTGATTTAATGATGACAGCTAAAAAGTGAATATAACTGATGACATAGCTAAACATGATTATAACTGATGACAGCTCTAAACATTGATTATAACTGATGGACATAGCTAAACACTATTATAACTGATGACATAGCACAACACACATTATAACTTGATTACAGCTAAACACTGATATAACTGGTGACAAAGGTAGTAAACACTATTATAACTGGGACAAAGGTTAAACACTGTAATTATCAATGCTGACATTAGCCTAAACACTGATTATAATGATGACATAGCGAACCACTGATTATAACTGATGACATAGCTAAACACTGATTGTTAACTGATGGAAATAGCTAAACATTGATTGTAACTGATGCAGCTAAAACATTGATTATAAATGATGACCTAGCTAAACACTGATTATAACAATGGTGGACAAAGGTTAAACCATGATTATAACTGATTGACCACTAAACACGGATTATAAATGATGACATAGCTAAAACATGATTATGAACTGATGAATAGTAAACACTGATTATAATGGTGACAGCTAAACACTGAGTATAACTGATGACTTTGCTAAACACGATTATCATGGTGGACATTGCCTAAACACTGATTATAACTGGGAGGACATAGCTAAACACTGATTATAAATGGGGACATAGACTTAACACTGATCTAATAACTGTGACATAGCTAAACCACTGATTAGACTGTTGACAAGGGACAACTGATTATAACCAAGACATAGCTAAACACTGATTATAACTGGGGACATAGCTAAACATGATTAAAACTGGTGACATAGCTGATACATGATGGATAACTGGTGACATAGCTAAAAAAATGATTTAAATGATGACATAGATAAACACTGATTATTAACTGGTGACAAACGGTAAAACACTGATTTTAAACTGATGACATAGCTAAACACTGATTATAACTGGTGACAAAGGTAAACAATGTTATAACTGATGACCATAGACTAAACACTGATTATAAAATGGTGACAACAGGTAAACCACTGATTTAACTGAGACATAGGCTAAACACTCTGATATAAATGATGACATAGCTAAACACTGATATAACTGATGACATAGCTAAAACATGACATAACTGGTGACAGCGAAACACTGATTATAAATATGACATGATAAACACTGATTAACCTGGTGACATTGTAAACACTGATTATAACTGGTGACATAGCTAAACCCACTGATTATAACTGGTGACATAGCTTAACAATGAATTATAACAGGTGACATAGTCTTAACACTGATTAGAACTGTTGAACAAAGGGAAACACTGATTCTAACCAAGACAAGTAACACTGATTTAACGGTGAATAGCTAAACACTGATTCTAAACTGGTGACAAGCTTAACAGATTAAAATGGTGACATAGCTTAACACTGATTAAAACTCGTCGACATAGCTAAAACACTGATTAAACTGGACAAAGGGACACACGGATTATTAACGATGGACTAGCTAAACACTGATTATAACTGATGACAGCTAAACACTTGCATTCTAAACTAATGCCATAGCTTAACACTGATTAAACTGGTGGACATAAGCTTAACATGATTATAACTGGTGACATAGTAAACAATGATTATAAATGTTGACAAAAGGGAAACACTGATTATAACCGATGACATAGCTAAACACTGATTATAACTGATGACAGCTTAACACTGATATAAACTGATGACAAAGCTAAGATGATTATAAATGATTAAACATAAAACAATCCTTACAAAAATGATGACATGCTAAACCAATGATTAAACTGTGGACAGCTTAACACTGATTATAACTGCGGGGACATTGGCTAAACAATTGATTATAACTGGTCGGTGACATAGCTAAACCTGATTATAAACTGGTGACATAGCTTAACCACTGTTATAACTGGGTGACATAGCAAAACACTGATTATAACTGGCGATCTTAGCTAAACACTGATTATAACTGGTGGAAATAGCTAAACCTGGATTATAACTTATGACAAGGCTAACCACTCATTAAACTGATGGACATAGCTAAAACAATCATTATAACTGAGGACATAGATAAACAAAACATTATAACTGATTACAGCTAAACACTGATTATAACTGGTGACAAAGTAACACACTGATATAACATGGTGACAAAATTGTAAAACACTGATTATAAACTGATGACTAGCTAAAACACTGATTATAAACTGATGACATAAGCTAAACACGAATGTATAACGGAGGCATAGCTCAACCTGATTGGAACTGATGACTAGTAAACATTGATTATAAACTGATGAAAGCTAAACATTTGATTATAACTGAGACATAGCTTAAACATGATTATAAATGGGACAAAGGTAAACACTGATTAGAACATGACATAGCTAAAAACACTGATTAGAAACTGATGAACATAGCTAACACACTTCTTGAATGTATAACTGATGACATAGCTAAACAATATTAGAACTGATGACATAGCTACCCACTGATTATAACTGATGACAGCTAACATGGATTATAACTGATGACTAGCTAAAACACTGATTATAATTGTGACAGCTAAAAACATTGATGATAACTGATGACATAGCTAAACACTGATTATAATGATGACAAGATAAAACATGATTATAAATGATGACATAGCTAAACATGATTATAAACTGATGAAAGCTAAACATTGATTATAACCTGAGACATTAGCTAAACACTGATTATAACGGGTGACAAAGGTAAACCATGATTATAACTGAGGACATAGCTAAACACGATATAACTGGTGACAAAGGTAAAACACTCATGATAATGATGACAAGCTAAACACACCATGATAAAATGATGACAGCTAAAAATGATGATAAAGCTGGTGACAAGGTAAAACATGATTATAAATGGGTGACAAAGGTAAAACACTGATATAAACTGATGACCTAGTAACACTGATGATAACTGAAGACAAGCTAAACACTGATTATAAATGAGACAGCTAAACCCACTGATTGTAAAACTGATGACATAGCTAACATTGATTATAAATGATGACAGCTCAAACATTGATTATAACTGATGACTAGCTAAACACTGATTTATACTGGTGACAAAGGTTAAACAAATGATATAACTGATGGGACATAGTAAACACTGATATAATGGGTGACAAAGTAAAACCACTGATATAACTGATGGACCATAGCTAAACACTGATTATAAATGATGACTTAGCTAAACAATGGATTATAAATGATACATAGCTAAAACACGATTAATAACTGGTGGACAGCTAAACACTGATTATAACTGATGACTTTGCTAAACCACTGATTAGAAACTGGTGACAGTGCTTAAACACTGATATAACTGGTGACATAGCTAAAACACTTGATTATAACTGGTGACATAGCTAACACTGATTATAACTGGTGACTAAGCTAAACACTGATTAGAAATGGTGACAAAGGGAAAACCACTGATTATAACAATGAATACGCTAAACCACTGATTATAACCTGGTGGACATAGTAAAACACTGAGTAAAACTGGTGACATAGCTTAACCAATGATTATATGGTGACATAGCTGAAAAACGTATTTATAACTGATGCCATGCTAAACACTGTTATAACTGGTGACAAGGTAAAACAATGATTATAACTGATGACATAGCAAACATGATTATAACTGGTGACAAAGGTAAACAATGATTATAACTGCATGGACATAGCTAAACACTGGATTATAACTGGTTGAGACAAGGTAAAACACTGATTATAATGATGACACTACTAAAACAACTGATTTATAAATGAGGACATCGCTAACAACACTGCTGATTTAAATGATGACTAGCTAAACACTTGATCATAACTGGTGACAGCAAACCTGATTAGAACTGATGGAACATTGATAAACAATGATTATTTTAAAAACACTGTGGACATTGCTAACAGCTGATATATAACTGGTGACATAGCTAACACACTGATTATAAACTGGTGACCATAGCTTAACACTGATTATAACAGGTGACATAGCGAAACACTGATAGAAATGTTGACAAGGGAAACACTGATTATTAAACAATGACATAGCTCAACACTGATTATACTGTGACATAGCTAAACAATGACTTAAAACTGGTGGACATAGCTTAACACTGATTAAAACTGTGACCTAGCTCTTAACAATGGATTATAATGGTGAATAGACTAACAATGATGATAACTGGTTGACATAGCTTAACAATGTTATGAACTGGTGACATAGCAAACACTGATTCAAACTGTTGACCAAAGGGAAACACTGATTTCTAAACCGATGACATAGATAAAAAACTGATTATAACTGGTGGTGACATAGCGTAAACACTGATTAAAAAAAATGGTGACATAGCATCTAACACTGATTATAAACTGGTGACAATAGCTAAAATGATTATAACTGATGACATGGCTAAAACAACTGATTATAACTGGGTGACAAAGGTTAAACAATGATATAAACTGATGACATAGGCTAAACACTGATTATAACTGGTGACAAAGGTAAAAATGATTATTAACTGAGACATAGCTAAACCACTGATTATACAAACTGGTGACAAAGGTAGGAAACACTGATTATAACTGATGACATAGGCAAACACTGATTATAATGATGACATAGTAAACACTGTATAAAACTGATGACATAGCCTAAACATGACATAAACTGGTGAACAGCTACCTAAACAATGATTATAACTGAGACATGGCTAAACACTGATTATAATGGTGACATGTTAAAACACTGATTATAATGGTGACATAGCTAAACACTGATATAACTGGTTGAACATAGATGAAACACTGATTATAAAAGGTGACAACGCTAAACCTAATTAGAACTGTTGACAAAGGGAGAAAACTGATTTATAACAATGACATTAGTAAACACTGATTTTAACTGGGTGACATAGCTAAAACATGATTTTTAAAAATGGTGACATAGCTTAACACTGATTTAAAAACTGGTGACAATAGCTTAACAATGATTATTAACTGGTACATAAGCTAAACACTGATTATAACTGGTGACATAGGCTAACACTGATTATTAACTGGTGACATAGCTAAACACTGATTATAACTGTTGACCCAAAGGAAACACTGATTATAACCGAGAATAGCTAAAACACTGATTATAAAAATGATGACAGCTAAACATGATTAAAATGATGAATAGTTAACACTGATTATAACGGTGACTAGCTAACACTGATTATAAATGGTGACATAGCAAACATGATTAGAACTGTGCACAAAGGGAAACACTGGATTATAACCAATGACATAAGCTAACACCTGATTATAACTGAGTGACAGCTAAACACTGATTATAACTTGGTGACTAGCTTAACACTGATTCTAAACTGTGACATTAGCTTCTAACAATGATTATAACTGGTGACAGTAAACACTGATTAGAACCATCGTGAAAAGGGATACACTGATTATAACCAATGACATAGCTAAACACTGATTATAACTGATGACAGCTTAACACTGATTATAACTGATGACAAAGCTAAAGACTGATTATAAATATTAACATAACACGCTTAAATGATGACAGAGATTAAAACACTGATATAAATGGTGAAGCTAAAAACACTGATTTAACTGATGCATTGAATAAACATGATTAAAAACTGATGACATTGCTAAACACTGATTATAACTGGTGACATAGATAAACACTGATTATTAATGGTGAATAGTTTTAACACTGATATAAAACACTGGTGACATAGCTAACACTGATTTTATACCGTTGGAAAAGGGAAACACTGATTTATAACGATGACATGAGGCTAAACACTGATGAGAACTGATGACAGCTAAAACCACTGATTATAAACTGAATTGGACATAGATGAACATGATTATAACTGGTGAACATAGATTAACACTGATTTATAACTGGTGACCCCATAGCTAAAAACTGATTAGAACTGTTGACAAAGGAAACACTATTTTAACTGAGACTAGCTAAACACTGATTTATAAACTGGTGGACATAGCTAACACCTGATTAGACATGGTGACATAGCTTAACCAATGATTATAACTGGTGACCTAGCTTAACAATGATTATAACTGGTGACATAGCTAAACACTACTGATTATAACGGTGACAAAGGGCTACACTGATTATAACAAGGACATAGCTAAACACTGATTATAACTGAGGGGACAGCTTAACACTGATTATCAACTGATGACAAGCTACAGACTGATTATAAATATTAAAACATAACCATGCTTACAACTATGACCATAGCTAAAAACACTGGTTATTAACTGGTGACAGCTAAACACTGATTATAATCTGATGGACATGCTAAACATGATAGTAACTGGTACAGAGATAAACATTGATTATAAATGGTGACATAGCTTAACCACGGATTATAACTGGTGACATAGCAAAACACTGTTATTAACTGGATGACTTAGCTAAACACTGATTATAACTGGGCATAGCTTAAAACACTGATATAAACTTATGGCATATCTAAAAAACACTCATTATACTTGAGGAAATTAGCTAAACACACATTATAACTGCTGACAGCTAAACACTGATTATAACTGGTGACAAAAGGTAAACACTGATTATAACTGTGACAAAGGTAAAAAACAATGATTATAAACTGATTGACATTACTAAACACTGATATAACTGAATGACATAGTTATAAAACTGATTATAAATGATACATAGCTAAACACTGATTGAACTGATGACATAGGAAAACATTGCTTAAAATTGATGGACAGCTTAAACATGATATTAAAAAATGATGACATAGCCTAAAACACTGATTATTAAACTGGTGACAAAGGTAAACACTGATTATATGATGACATGCTGAACACTGATATAAAATGCATGGACATAGCTAAAACCTGATTATACACTGATGACATAGCTAAAACTCATTATAAACTGATGACATAGCTAAAACACTGATTATAACTGATGCGCTAAACATTGATTATACTGAAGACATAGATAAACACTGATTATTAATTGATGACAGCTAACATTGATTATAATGATTGACAAGCTAAACACTGATTATAATGATGACAGCTAAAACATTAATTATATAACTGAGACATAGCTAAACACTGATATAACTATGGACAGCTAAAACATTGATTATAACTAGGACATAGCTAAAACTGATTATAATTGATGACAGCTACCATTGATTATAACTGATTGACATAGCTAAACACTGAGTTATATACTGATGACAGAGCTAAACACTGATATAAACTGATGACATAGCTAAACACTGATTTATAATTGAGACAGCTAAACATTGATTCTAAAATGATGCACCCTAGCTACACAATGATTATAATGAGACAGTAAACATTGATTATTAAATGATAACATAGCTAAACACTGATATAAATGTGACATAGCTAAAATTGATTATACCTGATGACATAGCTAAAACATGATTATAATGATGGACAGCCTAAACATTGATATAAATGGATGATAACATAGCTAAACACTGCTTATAACTGCTGACATAGCTAAACACTTGATTATAACTGATGACATAGCTAAAAATTGATTATAAAGATTGCATAGCTAACACGGATTATAACTGATGATAAGCATCACATTGATTATAACTGATGACATAACGCTAAGCAGCAATTATACCTGAAGCCATACAGTAGTAAAGCATTTTACATTAATTTATATTTGCAATTGATTCAGGGATTTTTTAAATCTTCTGTAGATAATGTGCCATCATTATGGCTCCAAATAATAACTAGAGTTTAGAGGGGCCTTTGTGCAATGAACCTTGACTCGTTAAATTGTACCGTGTTTATTCAGTACTGCTGACCTGATGTGCTGTTGCCTGTGTTATTCAGTACTGCCTGACTGGATTGTGCGTACCCTGGGTTATTCAGTACTGCCTGACCTGATGTGCTGTACCGTGTTATTCAGTACTGCCTGACCTGGAGTGCTTGCCGTGTTATTCAGTACTGCCTGACCTGTGTGCTGTACCTGTGTTATTTAGTACTGCCTGACCTGTGTGCTGTACCCGTGTTATTCAATACTGCCTGACTGCCTGAGTGCTGTACCCTGTTATTATAGTACTGCCTGACCTGTGTGCTGTACCCTGGTTATTTAGTACTGCCTGACCTGATGTGCTGTACCGTGTTATTTAGTACTGCCTGACCTGAGTGCTGTACCTGGGTTATTCTACCCTGGGTTATTCAGTACTGCTGACCTGATGATGGTGAGGCCCATGTGTAGGTGCTTTATCAGCCAAAATGGTCGTTCGTTCGGAGATCGCCAAGTCGGTCGTCAACGATCCACTAAGGACGACCGTTTCAGCTGATAAAGCGCCTACACACGGGCTGATTAGCGGCTGAACGTTCATTCGGAACTCGCACGGTATGAGCCTTTAGTCCATTATAAAAGGTATCACCATATCCTACAGTACTCATTTTTTAGTATATAATACTGGACTACACGGCTACAACCGATTTATCTGCATGATGATAGATGATATAGATAAAGTTAGTTATTTGATAGATATAGTATAGTATAGAATAATAACTATTATATCTGGATCTAAAAAAGCAATTGAAGAAACTTGCACAAACGGGACAGTGATATCTCCTTCTTGAGCACATGCAAAAAGGTACAATTCATCCCACCAGGCCTCAAACTACAGAACCCAACTCTACATAGGTACATCAACAGCAGGTTTGCAGAACATCTAGACTCAGGAGCTCCGAAAGACTGTGAAATAACCTCATTAAGATATGCCATAATTAAAAAGGATTGCAAAGAGAAAAAGAAATACAGTCCCCTTGTGTGGCTCTACTTAATTCCCTAACAATCTCACCCACAATTACTTCTCCTTCAATCGGAATTATACCTGCAACAGATGGGGTGGCAATGGAACACGATTTGCACCACAATATGCAAATTTGTTCATGGCAAATTTAGAAAAAAAACTTCTTTTCAACATGCCCCTCAGAACCCATGGCCTACTTCCACGGACATCCTGATCATATGGACTGCAAGCGAAGAAGACCTACCCCACCAATTAACTCAAAATGAATCATTCACCTACCAAATAAGCTTTCAGGACACCATAATACAGATTAAAGGAAACACAATACAAACATCCATCTATCGCAAACCTACAGACCGACCCACATACCTCAGTAATGACAGTTTTCACCCTAAACACATAAAGAACTCCATTATCACACTATAGTACAACAGGATTTGCTCTGATTCTACAGACAGAATCTGCACCTGGAACAGCTCAAAAAAGATTTCAAAACAGGAAAACAGTCAGTCCATACAGAAACACAAGCAAAAAGCCAACCAGCATCCCCAGAAACAACCCACCATGCACAACAAACGATACCAAAAGGGACCGTATCCCACTGTTATTACATACCACCCCACATGGAAACTCCAACCGCATCCCCAGAAACAACCTACTACATACAAAACTATCCAAAGAGGGACCGTATCCCACTGGTTTACATACCACCCACATGGAAAATACTCCAACCCCCCCAGAAAAACCTGCTACAATACAAACATATCCAAAGGAGAGGACCGTATCCCATGGTTATACATACCACCCCCACATGGAAATACTCCAACCAGCATCCCCAGAAAACAACCTGCTACATACAAACATACCAAAAGGAGGACCGTATCCCACTGGGTTTACATACCACCCCACATGGAAATACTCCACCAGCTCCCCAGAAAAACCTGCTACAATACAAAAACCATAAAGGAGGGCGTATCCCACTGGTTGTTACATACCACCCACAATGGAAATACTCAACCAGCATCCCCAGAACCAACCTGCTACAATACAAACATATCCAAAGGAGGAACCGTACCCACTGGTTTTACATACCACCCCCCACATGGAAATACTCCAACAGCATCCCAGAAAAAACTGTACAATACAAACAATCCCAAAAGGAGGACCGTATACCACTGGTTTTACATACCACCCCCCATGGAAATACTCCAACCAGCACTCCCAGAAACAACCTGCTACATACAAACTATCCAAAAGGAGGCGACGTATCCCACTGGTTTTACATACCCCCCCACATGGAAATACTCCAACCAGCATCCCCAGAACCAACCTGTACAATACAAAACATATCCAAAAGGAGGACCGTATCCCACTGGTTGTTACATACCACCCACATGGAATACTCCAACCAGCATCCCCAGAACAACCTGCTACAATACAAATATCCAAAAGGAGGCGTATACATGGTTATTACATACCACCCCCACATGAAATACTCCAACCAGCATCCCCAGAACAACCTGCACAATACAAACATCCAAAAGGAGGACCTATCCACTGGTTGTTACATACCACCCCCACATGGAAATACTCCAACCAGCATCCCAGAAACAACCTGCTACAATAAAACATATCCAAAAGGAGGACGTATCCCCACTGGTTTTACATACCACCCCACATGGAAATACTCCAACCAGCATCCCCAGAAACCAACTGCTACAATACAAAATATCCCAAAGGAGGACGTATCCCCATGGTTTTACATACCACCCCCACATGGAAATACTCCAACCAGCATCCCCAGAACCAACCTGCTACAATACAAACATATCCAAAAGGAGGACCGTATCCCACTGGTTTTCATACCACCCCCCACATGGAAATACTCCAACCAGCATCCCCAGAACCCCTGCTACAATACAAAACATATCCAAAAGGAGGACCGTATCCCATGGTGTGTACAATACCACCCCCACATGGAAATACCAACCAGCATCCCCAGAAAACAACTGCTAAAACAAAATATCCAAAAGGAGGACGTTATCCACTGGTTGTTACATACCACCCCCACTGGAAATACTCCAAACAGCATCCCCAGAACCAACCTGCTACAATACAAACATATCCAAAAGGAGGACGTATCCATTGGTTGTTACATACCACCCCCCACATGGAAATATCAAGATGTGCTGTACCCTGTGTTATTCAGTACTGCCTGACCTGATGTGCTGTACCGTGTTATTCAGTACTGCCTGACCTGATGTGCTGTGCCGTGTTATTCAGTACTGCCTGACCTGATGTGCTGTACCCTGTGTTATTTAGTACTGCCTGACCTGGTGTGCTGTACCCTGTGTTATTCAATACTGCCTGACCTGATGTGCTGTACCCTGTTATTTAGTACTGCCTGACCTGATGTGCTGTACCCTGTGTTATTTAGTACTGCCTGACCTGATGTGCTGTACCCTGGGTTATTCAGTACTGCCTGACCTGATGATGGTGAGGCCCATGTGTAGGTGCTTTATCAGCCAAAATGGTCGTTCGTTCGGAGATCCGCCAAGTCGGTCGTTCAACGATCCACTAACGGACGACCGTTTCGGCTGATAAAGCGCCTACACACGGGCTGATTAGCGGCTGAAACGTTCATTCGGAACTCGCACGTGTATGAGCCTTTAGTCCATTATAAAAAGGTATCACCATATCCTACAGTACTCATCTTTTTAGTATATACTACTGGACTTACACGGCTACAACCGATTTATCTGCATGATAGATGATATAGATAAAGTTAGTTATTTGATAGATATAGTAATAGTTATAGAATAAATAACTATTATATCTGGATCTAAAAAAGCAATTGAAGAAACTTGCACAACGGGACAGTGATATCTCCTTCTTGAGCACATGCAAAAAGGTACAATTCATCCCACCAGGCCTCAAACTACAGAACCCAACTCTACATACGGTACATACAACAGCAGGTTTGCAGAACATCTATGCATCAGGAGCTCCGAAAGACTGTGAAATAACCTCATTAAGATATGCCATAATCTAAAAAGGATTGCAAAGGAGAAAATACAGTCCCCTTGTGTGGCTCTACTTAATTCCCTAACAATACTCACCCACAATTACTTCTCCTTCAATCAGGATTTATACCTGCAACAGATGGGTGTGGCAATGGGAACACGATTTGCACCACAATATGCAAATTTGTTCATGGCAAATTTAGAAAAAAACTTTCTTTCAACATGCCCCATCAGACCCATGGCCTACTTCCACGACATCCTGATCATATGGACTGCAAGCGAAGAAGACCTACCCCACCATTAAACTCAAAATGAATCATTCACCTACCAAAATAAGCTTTCAGGACACCATAATACAGATTAAAGGAAACACAATACAAACATCCATCTATCGCAAACCTACAGACCGACCCACATACCTCAGTAATGACAGTTTTCACCCTAAACACATAAAGAACTCCATTATCTACAGCCAGCGTATAAGATACAACAGGATTTGCTCTGATTCTACAGACAGACATCTGCACCTGGAACAGCTCAAAAAAAGATTTTACAAAACAGGAAAACAGTCAGTCCATTACAGAAACACAGATCAAGAAAGCAACCAGCATCCCCAGAAACAACCTGCTACAATACAAACATATCCAAAAGGGGGACCGTATCCCACTGGTTGTTACATACCACCCCCACATGGAAATACTCCAACCTGCATCCCCAGAAACAACCTACTACAATACAAACCTATCCAAAAGGAGGACCGTATCCCACTGGTTGTTACATACCACCCCCACATGGAAATACTCCAACCAGCATCCCCAGAAACAACCTGCTACAATACAAACATATCCAAAAGGAGGACCGTATCCCACTGGTTATTACATACCACCCCCACATGGAAATACTCCAACCAGCATCCCCAGAAAAAACCTGCTACAATACAAACATATCCAAAAGGAGGACCGTATCCCACTGGTTATTACATACCACCCCCAAATGGAAATACTCCAACCAGCATCCCCAGAACCAACCTGCTACAATACAAACATATCCAAAAGGAGGACCGTATCCCACTGGTTTTACATACCACCCCCACATGGAAATACTCCAACCAGCATCCCAGAAAAAACCTGCTACAATACAAACATATCCAAAAGGAGGACCGTTATCCACTGGTTGTTACATACCACCCCCACATGGAAATACTCCAACCAGCACTCCCAGAGAACAACCTGCTACATACAAACCTATCAAAAGGAGGGACGTATCCCACTGGTTGTTACATACCACCCCACATGGAAATACTCCAACCAGCATCCCCAGAGAACCAACCTGTACAATACAAACATATCCAAAAGGAGGACCGTATCCCACTGGTTGTTAACATACCACCCACATGGAAATACTCCAACCAGCATCCCCAGAAACAACCTGCTACAATACAAACTATCCAAAAGGAGGCCGTATACATGGTTATTACATACCACCCCACATGGAAATACTCCAACCAGCATCCCCAGAACACACCTGCACAATACAAACATACCAAAAGGAGGACCTATCCACTGGTTTACATACCACCCCCACATGGAAATACTCCAACCAGCATCCCAGAAACAACCTGCTACAATACAAACATATCCAAAAGGAGGACCGTATCCCACTGGTTATTACATACCACCCCACATGGAAATACTCCAACAGCATCCCCAGAAACAACCTGCTACAATACAAACATATCCAAAAGGAGGACGTATCCCCATGGTTTTACATACCACCCCCACATGGAAATACTCCAACCAGCATCCCCAGAACCAACCTGCTACAATACAAACATATCCAAAAGGAGGACCGTATCCCATGGTTATTCATACCACCCCCACATGGAAATACTCCAACCAGCATCCCCAGAACCCACTGCTACAATACAAACATATCCAAAAGGAGGACCGTATCCCATGGGTGTTACATACCACCCCCACATGGAAATACCAACCAGCATCCCCAGAGAACACTAGCTAAAATCAAAACTATCCAAAAGGAGGCGCTATCCACTGGTTGTTACATACCACCCCCACTGGAAATACTCCAACCAGCATCCCCAGAAACAACCTGCTACAATACAAACATATCCAAAAGGAGGACGTATCCCATGGTGTTACATACCACCCCCACATGGAAATATCAAAGCTTGAAACACAAGAAAAGCGACATCATATATGCAGTGCAGTGCAGTGAAGAATGCTCTGATTTGTATGTGGGGTAGACCAGCAACTGCCTCAACGTATGGCCCAGCACAGAAGAGCCAATTCCTCGGTCAGGACTCAGCCGTGTATCTGCATCTTAAGGATAAGGACATACCTTTGAAGATTGTAATGTTAACATATTGGCAAAGGAACGTGACTGGTTCAAGAGAGGTGTAAGGAGGCCATTTATGTGAAAATAAAGAAACCAAGCCTAAAGAGAGGTGGGGGGGCTCAACCAACTGTCTGCCAGTACAATGCTGTTTTGACACCTTACTCTGGGGTTTCTATACACCTCTTAGCCACTATCTAATCACACCCTTAACACCTGGCTGTGATATGTTAATGGGATTTTCCAGGGTACATAATTGCCACAGATTCTTGTACAAGTCATTCTGAATTGAGAGATCCAGTGGATGACTAGCGAAACGTCTTCAAGAACTAAACTTCAAGTCCAGTTCATCTAATTGAATACAACAGACTACCCTGTTTATTTGTACTGCCTGACCTAATGTGCCGTACCCTGTGTAATTTAGACTGCCTGACCTGATGTGCCATTAGTACTGCATGACTGATGTGCTGTTACCCTGGGTTATTTAGTACTGCCTGACCTGATGTTCCGTACCCTGTGTTATTTAGTACGGTGACCTGATGTGCTGTACCCGTGTTATTTAGTACTGCTGACCTGATGGCTGTACCCGTTTTATTTAATGCTGCCTGACCTGATGTGCTGTACCCTGTGTTATTTAGTGCCTGACCTATGTGTGACCTGTGTTATAGTACTGTCTGACCTGATGTGCTGTACCCTGTGTTATTTAGTACTGCCTGACCTGATGTGCTGTACCCTGTGTTATTTAATGCTGCCTGACCTGATGTGCTGTACCCTGTGTTATTTAATCTGCCTGACCTATGTGCTGTACCCTGTGTTATTTAGTATGCCTGACCTGATGTGCGTACACTGGTTATTTAGTACTGCCTGACCTGATGTGCTGTACCCTGGGTTATTTAGTACTGCCTGACTGATGTGCTGTACCCTGGTTATTTAGTACTGCCTGACCTGATGTTGCCTACCCTGTGTTATTTAGTACTGCCTGACCTGATGTGCTGTACCCTGTGTTATTTAGTACTGCCTGACCTGATGTGCCGTACTGTGTTATTTAGTTACTGCCTGACCTGATGTGCTGTACCCTGTGTATTTATACTGCCTGACCTGATGTGCTGTACCGCTGTGTTATTTAGTACTGCCTGACCTGATGTGCGTATTCTGTGTTATTTAGTACTGCTGACCTGATGTGCTGTACCCTGTGTTATTTAGTACTGCTGACCTGATGTGCTGTACCCGTGTTATTTAGTACTGCCTGACTGAGTGCCGTACCCTGTGTTATTTAGTACTGTCTGACTGATGTGCTGTACCCTGTGTTATTTAGACTGCCTGACCTGATGTGCCGTATTCTGTGTTATTTAGTACTGCCTGACCTGATGTGCCGTACCTTGTTATTTATACTGCCTGACCTGATGGCGTATTCTGTTATTTAGTACTGCTGACCTGATGTGCTGTACCCGTGTATTTAATTACTGCCTGACCTGATGTGCTGTACCCTGTGTTTATTTGTACTGCCTGACTGATGTGCCGTACCCTGTGTTATTTAGTACTGCCTGACCTGATGTGCGTACCCTGTGTTATTTAGTACTGCCTGACCTGAGTGCGTACCCGGGTTATAGTACTGCCTGACTGATGTGCGTACCCTGGTTATTTAGTTGCTGACCTGATGTGCTTTACCCTGTGAAACAAATTGGTGTGTGTATGGGCCTCTTTAGAACTCCTACCGAAATGCTATGGGCATTTCCTAACTAGCAGTCCATATGTCTCAATACAGCCAAACCTTAACACTCCTTGAACAACAAACTTTGTGAATACTGTGTGACGTTAGCAGGAAAAGTTTTCATCCATGTTAAATTGAACCAGTTATACAACCGTCTGCATTCAGAATTACTTACAATACTACACTCTATGTGCGTGCTGTGTACAGGGTCGGATTTATAATTTCCTTTCAGTTCCTTCTGTAATGTAATAGGCCGATAGCAGTTCCTTCTGTAATGTAATAGGCCGATAGCAGTTCCTTCTGTAATGTAATAGGCTGATAGCAGTTCCTTCTGTAATGTAATAGGCCGATAGCAGTTCTTCTGTAATGTAATAGGCCGTAAGCAGTTCCTTCTGTAATGTAATAGGCCGATAGCAGTTTCTTCTGTAATGAATAGGCCGATAGCAGTTCCTTCTGTAATGTAATAGGCCGATAGCAGTTCCTTCGTAATGTAATAGGCCGATAGCAGTTCCTTCTGTAATGTAATAGGCTATAGCAGTTCCTTCTGTAATGTAATAGGTCGATAGCAGTCCTTCTGTAATGTAATAGGCGATAGCGTTCCTTCTGTAATGTAATAGGCGATAGCAGTCCTTCTGTAATGAATAGGCCGATAGCAGTTCCCTCTGTAATGTAATAGGCCGATAGCAGTTCCCTCTGTAATGTAATAGGCCGATAGCAGTTCCCTCTGTAATGTAATAGGCCGATAGCAGTTCCCTCTGTAATGTAATAGGCGATAGCAGTTCCCTCTGTAATGTAATAGGCCGATAGCAGTTGCTCGTATGTAATAGGCCGATAGCAGTTGCCCTGTAATGTAATAGGCCGTAGCAGTTCCTCTGTAATGTAATAGGCCGATAGCAGTTCCCTCTGTAATGTAATAGGCCGATAGCAGTCCTTCTGTAATGTAATAGGCCGATAGCAGTTCCTTCTGTAATGTAATAGGCCGATAGCAGTTCCTTCTGTAATGTAATAGGCCGATAGCAGTTCCCTCTGTAATGTAATAGGCCGATAGCAGTTCCCTCTGTAATGTAATAGGCCGATAGCAGTTGCCTCTGTAATGTAAAAGGCCGATAGCAGTTCCTTCTGTAATGTAATAGGCCCTTAGCAAGTTCAGTGTAAAGTTATTAATAAAGAATATTTTTAGTTACTGTTTCTCAGTAATGTAAAGGAATTGTACATAATGCCTTCCTATGGGTCCACCAAATAACTAGTGGTTGGAATGAGAATCTTTTATCAATGCCTTATTCAGGAGTCTAGTTGTTTAAGCCCTGATTGGGGCTTGTCAGAAAATAAAGTGCAATAGCTGAGAACATACTAAGAGCCACCATTGCTGGAGACTGCATTGAGCTTTCCCTGTCAGGTACCCTACAATACCAGCAAACTGCTTATACAGTTTATAGCTACGCCTGGGGTCAGTGCTTTCATGCTCCAACACCACTGTAAACACACAAGTGCTCTGTGTGATAGTTGAAACCCTCCCTTTGCCAGAAGGTTTCGGAAGGCTCACTAATACTACCCACCCTTTGACCCTTGGCTGCCACCAGGGAGTCTCCAGAAAGAGCTGGATTGGGAAAGCTGAGATTGTAAAAAGGACCCAGCCTGTCCCACCACAAACATCTACACCCAATTGCAAGGCATGCCAGCACAGCTGCTGAGCTTATACTAAGCTGTAACTCACATCTCTCACCTCTTATACTATCTCCCAAACACACCTCCAAAGTCTGATTGGTCTAAATACAAGCTTAAATCTGATTGGATCTTGGACCAATCAGATATTGGGGGTGGGTTTAGGAGTCACTACAAATAGTACTTTGTACTAAGGCATGTACGCACACCAGTTTTCTGAAGAATATAAAGGCTTTTATCAATAAACGTTGCTGTTATATATAAAAGCCTGCTCAAATTTGTCTTACTATTGAGTGTGTTGGGACATTGAACATTTAAGAGATTCATGTAGTTCTGATGACTATAGAACAAGAGAAACGCCCATTTTTTGCACTTGTGCACGCACTCGGGGGGTCACCATTGTACGTGTGTACGAGCCTTAGGACATTATTCTTGATGCAACAGCAGTGGCAGAACTAGGAATCACTGGCCATCCAGCAAAACAATGATAGGGCCCCCCTGCTCCCCTCTTGTTACGCCTGTGTAACAGTTTGTGGAGGAAATAGAGATCTCAGGAATCTATAGCACTGCATAGTACAGCACTGCAAAGTATAGTATAGTGCAGCACTGCATAGTATAGCACTGTATAGTATAGCACAGCACTGCATAGTATAGCATAGTACAGCATAGCACAGCACTGCATAGTACAGTGCAGCACTGCATAGCACAGCACTGCATAGTATAGTGCAGCGCAGCACGGTATAGTATAGTGCAGCACTGCATAGTATAGTACAGCGCAGCACTGCATAGTATAATATAGTACAGCGCGGCACTGTATAGTATAGTACAGCGCAGCACTGCATAGTATAATATAGTACAGCGCGGCACTGCATAGTATAGTATAGTACGGCGCAGCACTGCATAGTATAGTATAGTATAGTACAGCGCAGCACTGCATAGTATAGTACAGCACTGCATAGTATAGTACAGCTCAGCACTGCATAGTATAGCACAGCACAGCACTGCATAGTATAGCACAGCACAGCACTGTATAGTATAGTACAGAGCAGCACTGTATAGTATAGTACAGCGCAGCACTGCATAGTATAGTACAGCGCAGCACTGCATAGTATAGTACAGCGCAGCACTGCATAGTATAGTATAGTACAGCACAGTATAGTATAGTACAGCGCAGCACTGCATATTATAGTATAGTACAGAGCAGCACTGCATAGTATAGTACAGCGCAGGCAGCATGCATGTATATACAGCGCAGCACTGCATAGTATAGTACAGCGCAGCACGCATAGTATAGTATAGTACAGCACAGTATGTGATAGTACAGGCAGCATGCATATTATGTATGTACAGAGCAGGCACTGCATAGTATAGTACAGCGCAGAGCAGCACCTGCTAGATAGTATATTGAAGCAGCAGACTGCATAGTACAGTATAGTACAGCGCAGAGCAGCACTGCATAGTACAGTATAGTACAGCGCAGAGCAGCACTGCATAGTATAGTACAGTGCAGCACTGCATAGTATAGTACAGTGCAGCACTGCATAGTATAGTACAGTGCAGCACTGCATAGTATAGTATAAAGTGCAGCACTGCTAGTAAGTATAGTACAGTGCAGCACTGCATAGTATAGTATAGTACAGCGCAGCACTGCATAGTATAGTATAGTACAGCGCAGCACTGCATAGTATAGTATAGTACAGCGCAGCACTGCATAGTATAGTAAGTACAGCAGCATGCATAGTATAGTATAGTACAGCGCAGCACTGCATAGTATAGTATAGTACAGCGCAGCACTGCATAGTATAGTATAGTACAGCGCAGCACTGCATAGTATAGTATAGTACAGTGCAGCACTGCATAGTATAGTATAGTACAGTGCGCAATGCATAGTATAGATAGTATAGTACAGTGCAGCACTGATAGTATATAGTATAGTACAGCGCAGCACTGCATAGTATAGTATAGTAGTGCAGCACTGCATAGTATCGTATAGTATGTACAGTGCAGCATGCATAGTATAGTATAGTACAGTGCAGCACTGCATAGTATAGTAGTAGCAGCACTGATAGTATAGTAGTGCAGCATGCTAGTATAGTATAGTACAGTGCAGCACTGCATAGTACAAGATATCGTGATAAATAAGTTGTAATTCTGGTTTATGTCTTGTTGTTGTGTGTAACGTTCACCCATGTATATGGATTCCAGAGTGTTTGTGAGGTCAGTCGGAATTACAAGGTGACACAGAATAGGTTACAGGTTTGTGCAATAAACGTAATTACTTGAAAGTGATAACATGATCTGAGTGACTGTACAGTAGTAAACCTGGGATTAAAGGAGAACAGTCTAGCATTCGTTTTTATTTCATTTAACTTTATCTTCAGAAATCTTCAAAGTTCACCCTACACACAGTTTGAGTCTTGAGTGTTTTTCTTTTCCCAATAAATCCAACGCACATCGATAGGAGAGGATCTAAAGGTGACCATACACCTGAGCTAATGGGGGAATCCCATCGGGGAACGACAGGATTTACCTATTATTGTCAGTGTAGGGGATGTTCCCGACCAATACAGTGCCGATGAATGACCGTAGTCAGCACTACGATCGATCGGGAAAGATGGACATTTATGTTGCGTGATCAGCTCCCTTTACTTTAATTAGAGGAAGTCGATCTGGAGCCGGATCGGTCAGGTCCGTGTGTGTTGTTCCCCTACAGCATGTGGTACCGACAGACGCCAGCGTGATCGACGCCAGCGTGATCGACGCCAGCGGATCAGACGCCGCGTGATCAGACGCCAGCGTGATCCGACGCCAGCGTGATCCGACGCCAGCGTGATCCGACGCCAGCGTGATCCGACGCCAGCGTGATCCGACGCCAGCGTGATCAGACGCCAGCGTGATCCGACGCCAGCGTGATCCGACGCCAATGTGATCCGACGCCAATGTGAATGTGATCAGACACCAATGTGATCAGACACCAATGTGATCAGACACCAATGTGATCTGTCGGCACACATGCTGTGGAATCACATGTGTATGGCCTTCTTAACTGACCATATTAGCTGTTGTTTTATGTAATGGAGTTGTATTACCCATAATGCCTCGTTACCCATGTTATAGCCCAACTGTACCACACAGAGTAAAAGGCTAAATTGGGATTTTTATATTCATGAATAATGGATCCCCTACTGGAAAATATAAGGATATTAAAGCATTATAGATTTTTTTTTTTTTGCCTTATCTCCACTGAATTTTGGCTTTGCTTTTCCTTTAATTCAGATAGGGGTGTCTTGTTCATACTGTACTTGTTTTTTTCTGACAGGGAGTGGGTTGTACTGAAATCCACAATCTCCTGCATGTGATTTCACAATTATCTTGGGTTAACCAGTCAGGTGACATTCCTTTAAACACGTAATGTTGCTAAACTACAAAGCATATTGCCAACCACTTCCAAAGAATAAATAGCGGTTGGCCAGTTCCTATAAATGAGGCACACACTATATACCCATGAATAAATAAAGGCAAAAGTATATCTCTTTCAAACAACCTTTATTAGCGGTGGACACTCATGAATGTGAAATGACATCACAAAACATACCAGTTTCCTACACCCCTCACACAAGTGATGCTATCTATACATTGCATAATGCCATACATATATATAGAACAGTTGAGGCTGAGGGGCCATGAATATAAGATGGAATTCACAGTATCCTTACCACTTCCCTAGACTATTACATAAATGGTGCAAGTGAATCCTGGGCCACAGTCAGAGTGGAAGAGAAGATCAGTCCCCCTTGAGGTTGAGAGATCGCAAAAAATGGGGGTACCGCAACAAGAAGAAAAAGTAGATTCCCAGGGTGGGACCTTGCAGGTGGTCAACTTAACAGGTGAAACTCTAAATGAAAATGTGGTTCAACCTTTGTCGAGAGGGCTCTCTTTTGCTCCAACATGCAAACTTGATACATTTGAGCTCATGAAAGACATTCATTTGTTTGCGAGGAAGTGTGTACTAACTAAGATTTATGAGGGGAAGCCAAGTTTGAAGACATTAACCAGGCAGAATTTACCTACATTAGGAATTTTGAAGCCATTAAATAATGAACCATCACAGGACCCAGGAGTGGACCCTGAAATAGTAAGACACTCCACATTAAAAAAGAAATCGGCATAGTTTCCATCCATACAGGGCTTCCCCAATATTTCAAATTTTGTATATAATGTTGTTGATGATATTGAAAAGTTGGGGGAACCTACAATCTTAAAACACAATTTGTCTAACGGGAAGAGAAAAGTATTAAGTACATATGGTCTAAGGATTGGATTGTACGTAATGCAGACAAAGGGGGAAATGTGGTCGTGATGACCAAGAAAATGTATCATACTGAGGTTATGCGCCAATTGAGGGATAAGACCCAATATGAAAGATTAAATGCCAACCCCTTGCCTGCATTACAAAACAGCCTTCTTAAGCTGTTAAATAAAGGATTGGAAGAAAGGGAATTTCTTTTCAATCCGACTCCCAGGTTCCCCACATTTTATACCATTCCTAAAGTTCATAAGAGTCTCACTAGGCCTCCTGGGAGGCCCATCGTGTCTGGGATGGAGGGACCCACAGAAAAAATCAGTCAGTATGATCAAATTTTACGCCCCTTTTTGGACTATCATCTTATGTTCAAGACACAGGAGATGTCTTGCGTCATTTGGCCAATGTGGAAGTAGATGATGATATATGAATGGTAACTTTAGATGTGGAGAGTCCTCCATCCCACACAGGGTTGGCCTTGAGGCCTGTGAGTACTTTCTTAGATCTAGAGGGAATCAATATGATGCCCATAGTGACTTCACCATTAAATTGTTGAAATTCATTCTCAAAAATGTTTTTCTTTTTGATGGGTGGCATTATCGCCAACTTGGGGGTACGGCGATGGGGGCGACTTGTGCCCCCACCTACACCTTACTCCATCTGGGCAGATGGGAGCAGTCAGTTGTGACAGAGACGGTGGATGGGGAGACAGTGTCCTTCTATGGCTGAGATACGTGGATGACGTGCTCATGCTATGGAGGGGCACTGTCAATGACCTGGAAACCTTCATTCACAGTCTCAATAATAACTCACTCAACATCAAGTTGACAATGGAATGGAGTAAAGTGAAAGTCAGAGGATATAGAAAGACTACAGCGGTTAATGCTGTTTTGAGAGCTGACAGTCACCATCTGCATAACCAAATCAAAGCGATACCAGCAGGGACATTTTTGAGAATTAGAAGAAATTTTGAGGAGCAAGCGGTTGATATGACACACAGATTCCAAGAGAGAGGGTATTCCAATAGTGTAATTCATAAGGGTTTCAACCGGGCGAAACATACACCTAGGGATAATCTGCTTGCATATAATAACAATAAAACAACAAGCAATAAATTAAGAGTGATTACCAGGTATAATCAAACGTGGCGAGACATATCAACAGTATCGAGGAGACACTGGCACTGGTTGGAAAATGATAGACCGTTGAAAGACAAAGTAGGGCATTTCCCGAGTTTAACAGCGAAACGAGCAGCAAGTTTAAAGGACAAATTAAGTCCGAGTCATTTTGTGCGGAGTTTAGGCTCACTAGACAGTTGGTTGAATATTGGCAATAGGGATGAAAAATGTAAAAATAAGAAAGGGACCAGGAAATGTGGACGATGCAATATGTGCCCATATATGAGCAACACAACAAAAATAACTTTACCCAATGGACAAGTAACCTGCCAAATGTGGGGGATGTATATCTAGCCCTCTGTCATTGTGGAGCCAGATACGTTGGCAAAACAATTAGGAAATGAAGTGTACGAATGGGAGAGCGTATAAGAGCATGTACAATAGGTCAAGTATTGAGAAGTGCTACTGCCAAACATGTATTTGAAGCACATAAGGGGAATTTTACGGGCTGTCATTTGTGGGTCTTGAAACTGTAAGATTAGGGGAAAGAGGAGGCAATTTGAATAAACAATTGTTGCAGGTAGAAGCAAAATGGATTGTAAAGCTTAAATCAGTTCATCCACACGGATTAAATGAGGACATTCAGTTCTCTTGTTTTCTGTAAGAAAAAGTCTATGATTGGTAAAGAGTAAGCCATTGGAGTGATGACGCAATACCCTGACGAAGGGCTCGGCAAGGGCGCGAAACGCGCGACGGTGTTTGGTGGGGCTAATGGCGGAAGAGCCCGACCTTAGACTAGAATTCTTCTATTGAACTGTAGCGGCGTTCATCTATGAAGCTGTGAGTATGGCCACCAATACGTTGTAAGCAGTGAATATAGGAAGTTGGGGAGAATGACTATTGTGGAGGTAGGACGGGTGAAGATAATGGTACCGTTGTGACCAGAGCATCTGCTGGGAGCTGTAGTTAGACCTGATACCGGTCATTGAATCTATTTGATTCGGGACAGGCGAAGATACCCAGATAGTATTGGCAGAATAAGACCCCTCCTGAATCTTGACTAGGAAGATACGTACACTGGATACGGTGATATCTCCCCAGGAAGGTATACCTGAAGTAAAGCATTTATGGCCTACTCTATTTGTTTTCCGCTGCTTATGTGATTTGAACTTTAGGTGCAATGGTGAATTAAGGGGGCGTTGTGATCGTGGGGTCTGACTTTGGAGACGCACAGATAAAGCGTCTAGGGAAGTGGTAAGGATACAGTGAATTCCATCTTATATTCATGGCCCCTCAGCCTCAACTGTTCTATATATATTTATGGCATTATGCAATGTATAGATAGTATCACTTATACATTATAATTAACTACAGCTCAGATTTAAATTCTGAAAAAAAGTTTTGAAGTAGTGGGATCTTGCTGTATCTAAAGGTATACATTTTTTTACAGTAAAGATACCTTTTTATTATTGGTTCTCTTCTGTTCTGGCAAAGGTATCTGCTTCCTACCTCTGCTCAATGAGGTTAAGCATGTGCAGAGGAGGCAGCAAGAAAAACAGCAGTCAATCATTGGTTGTGATGTCAGCTGTCACAGCCTTGATTGACTGCATGGAGGGAGGAGCCAGCTTACTCTGCCAGAATGGGGACAATAATTATCCTTAAATATCTGGTAAGTAATGCAGGTAATAAAGTGCAAAATTTATCGGTTGGGGGAAGATAACTGACAATTAACCAGATTTTTTTTTAAGGGTGAACATTCCCTTTTACTGGCCAGGTCAGTGAGAGACACAAGGCCCAAGCACAATGTCATTATTTGCTAATTGGCTATGAATGTTCCTTCCCTGGTATAAACATTTATCTTATTGGAGGACAAGAAAACGGACCTATTACTTCTATTTGATGGTTTCCCTTTATCATGGCACAAAGCAAAGCCCTCCGTATCCAGGCTACAAGCTATTATAATGTTATATCTTACACCATGATCTATGAATTCTTTATATTTCACTCATTAAGTACAGACATTACATCTATAGGGTTTCTGTTAATTATCTTGGCTACAAAACGTGTCTGTGTTCGTCATCAGCTTATACACGACGATAAATCCGCATTAGGTTTTGTATAATCCATGTCGAAGTTTAAAGGTGTCTTTGTTCCTTTGCAGGTCCGTTACATATAAGCCCCTCAATGCCGAAGTCACTGTTCGCTACACACAAGGGGAATGGACTGGGATGCTGGGGGAAGATGTAATCACTATGGCCAAGGGATTAAATGGCTCCGTTTTAATCAATATCGTCTCCATTTTCCAGTCAGAAAATTTCTTTCTGCCAAATATCAACTGGCATGGGATTATGGGATTGGCGTACAGCGCCCTGGCTAAGGTAGGGTTTTTTTTTCCTTTATTCCTTAAAGGATAAGCACATTGTTAAAACAAGTTAAGTTTAATTGTAAGCTACAGCTTTAAAATACTAGGCTCAGGAGGGACCTAGAAAAAAAAAAAGGGGGGGGGGGGGGTTGTGTTTAGAGCTGCAGTTTACAATTTAACTTAATTTGCTTTTACAGTGTACTTATCCTTTAAAAACAGAAAAGACCCAGAGGATTATGGGAGTTGTAATACAAAATGATCTGGAGGGCTGCAAACCAAGTGTTCTTCATTCAACTAGGCTTACTTACATTTTTTGATTGGATCTCCTTTAAAGGGCAAGTCCATCCCCAAAATAGAAACTTACGTACAGGTAAATCACCCCCCAAACCCTAAACGGTAATAGTTTGAAATGTGAAATATATAAGTCTAACCTGAAATCCTGCACAATGTCCTGTTTCCCCTGTTTCTGCTTCCTGGTTCTTCCAGTTAGTAACTGTCAGTTATGGATTTGACAGTTGACATCACAGCCAATGACTGAATGTTAATCCCCTGTCTGCCTCTTCTGAGCATGCCCAGGCTCAGTACAGGCTCAGTACAGGTTTGTAAATTGCTCAGTTTCCATGAGGCATCCAGAAGCATAGCAGGCATACAGTAATGAATTCATAGGACAAACTATGATATATCATATATCATTTATTCTTTTTAAAAGATGTTCTTATGAGGGTGGAGTTGTCCTTTAAGGAAGAAACGGCAGTACTAAAATACTACAAAACCCTCCAGAAAACTTTCCATTCCCATAACATCTCTCTGATAAAGAAGATTAATAAAATGGAAGTTTATATGTCGTCTGTTTTATAGAAGGTTCCTACTGACAAAGTGCTAATGAAGGTCTCATTGGTGGGGTTGGTAACCAGATGCCTTTTCCTCGTGATGTGCAGGAGGTTGAGATTTATTAGAAGGTTGGACAATTGATCCTCTAAGATGATATTTCCTTTTATTTTTTGTGTCTCCAGCCTTCCAGCTCGGTGGAACCATTCTTCGATTCCCTCGTACGACAAGCGAACATTCCAAATGTCTTCTCCATGCAGATGTGCGGAGCAGGAAAACCTATGACGGGAACTGGAAAAAATGCGGGCAGCCTGGTAAGTATGGTGGGGGGCAGTGGGAATTGGAGAACTGAGCAGGTCCAGATCTTCAGACCAGCAAACCCACTTACCTGCACTTCTAACAAGCTCTGTGTCCAAACTGACCCATGAGGACTCGCAACTGACCCTGTCCCTTTAACCACAATTGAAAAATCACTTATGCACCTGATGAAGGATTTACTTGTGGTCTGAAACATGTCGTGCTACCTACCTTGACACAGATGGGTTTATGCCTACTGTTGGCTCTCTCCGGTCTCCTTTTAGTTTGATGTGCAAAGTCACTTATCCTCCCTTCTTTACTGAAGGGAAAAGATCAGGGACCTTGTCCAAATTTAACTAGAAACGCAACCAAGTCAGGACTTGTTTATAGATCGTTGGACTTCTGTAAACACAGATCCAAGTTTCAGACATAGAAATTTCATGCTGCGAATTAAAACCACCAGTGGATTAGGGACATGGGGCTATTATCTGTGGCTCCCAACTCCTTTCTCATGGAACATTACCTGAGCTTGTATGACCTAGAACTGTGTTATGGAGGTCGGAGGTTACAAGTCGGGCAATTACCTTCAAAACGTTAAGTGACTGTTTCCTGCTGTCAGAAGATTCTGTGGGGTTTTTAAGACAAGGCAGAACTGCTGTTAATTGCTGGAAAGGAAATAGAATTTGTCCCATGAGCTTTAAGGAATGATAACCAATGATAAATGTGTTAAAAAGTGACTCATTTTCTTAAAGGTACAGCAGACCAGATTTACCTCCTTGTTTTAGCTAACATTGCTTTGGTGATAGCTTTAAACTTAAGTCTTTAATTCTTCATGTAGATAACCAGTCATTGAACTGACTAATGAAGCTTTGGCATTTCTTAGGCTGGGTACACATAAACGGATTATTTGTCCAATAGGGAACTGCACTATCGATCAGAATTTACCGTCATGTCTGTACGTTTGTCCGTTCTGGTCGCCCCACACCAGCAGATATTTTCGGCCGACCGATCAAAAGTGCTGTGAATGGTCAGTTGGATGAAAATATCTGCTGGTGTGTACCCAGCCTTAAAGGGCAAGTCCACCCTTAAAACAACAACAAAAACTGGAGACTAGTCCGTTATCTGCCCGTAACCCCAAAGGCTATTTTTCCCAGTTTATTACATGTATTTGTAACCAGATATTTAATGGCGAGTTCACTTCCATTCTGGCAATGATATCTGCCTCCTTCCTCTGCTCAATGAGCTTTTTAAAATGCTTGAACATGAGCAGATAAAACAGCAGCCAATCATTGTTTGTGATGTCAGCAGTCACAGCCTTGATTGATTGATGGAGGGAGGAGCCAGCTTACTCAGAATAGGGACAATTATCATTAAATATCTGATTAGAAAAACTTCTAATAATGTGTGGAATCGGTTGGGGCAGATAATGGACATGTGATCATTTTTGTTTGTTTTATGGGTGGACATGCCCTTTACTCATTTTGGCTCTACTATGGAAAATCTTTAAAGACCTCTTGTCCACATTGAGTTTTATAGGGTTTATAGTGCTGCAAATTTCTCGCTAGTGTCCAGGACAGAAATGTTAGGCTGGGTACACTTGCTCCAAGCGAGCGCTCAGTCGGGACAAATGTCCATCGGTCCAGAGGATCTTCAACATTGGACCATTTGGCATTGAGAGTGAGAATGTTAGACACTTGGGTTGGGTTATTAATGAACACAGTTCCACAAGTGTATGAAATATGAGAGGCCATTCTGTGGATTTCAGATAAGGGATAATACTTTCCAATGGTCCTAAACTTGGAGAAATAGTTTCCTGGGGGGTTTTTCCACTAAAATGAATTTAATGTTACCAGTAGGCAAATGTTGCTTTCATTCTATTTAAAAGTCACAGACGTAGTTGATGTAAAAAGTCTCCTACCATCCACCATACAAACCATAAGGGTTTGTGATTTCTCAAGAAAAAACATTCACAAAGCCTGAAACATGTAATGTTCATTTCACCAATGTCCAGTTTCCTCTTCTAGGTCATGGGTGGCGTTGAGCCGAGTTTGCATAAAGGAGATATCTGGTACACCCCAATTACGGAGGAATGGTATTATCAAGTTGAAGTCCTGAAGTTTGAAGTTGGTGGGGAGAACCTAAACTTGGACTGCACGGTGGTAAGATAAAGTCCAACAATCTGTTGCCTATCTAGTTAATGTTCCTTGGGTTAAATGTTTAGGGGCTTCCTATCTATAGATCTTACAGATATTTATAGATTTTCCTTCATGCCTAGGATAATGTCTCTTTAGAAAAAGAAAGCAGTGGGAATATATGGGCAACACAGCAGGATTGTGTAAAAAACTGTCCTTAATTTATATACTGCAATAACCCAATAAAGTGCATAGTACAAACAAGAATATAAAAACACACCTCCTAAAACCCTGCCCAGAGTATATATAAAAGTATACTCTAAAATAGGTAATAGCAGATATTATAACATAATCTATTTGTAGATACCATACCCTCAGTAGATACAACAATATCTAGGATGATATCTCTAGCTGCTGTGAATTCAAAGTTTAATTAATGCTGATAGTAGATGACATTTTTTTTTATCAGTTTAAAAACTTGGCCAGTACAGATAGTGCAGACAGAATACAAGTGGCCTTGTAAAGTAGCGTGTGAGCTGGGAACTCATTTGGGATATGAAGAATCCACATTGGATGGGAATTTACACATCTTCCACATGCACAGTGCACACAAACCTTTCCTCCTGCGATTGGTCCGTTCCAGTTCTATCATTTTAATCCAAAGTTAGTCATACAAAGTTTCACTTCCTGGTTTGCTTCTTTGCTTTCCCACAAATCAACAGTTGTGTCATAAGCCCCACTGCATAAAATTCTGAGTATCAGCCAATCAGACACAGCTGCCGATCTGGCCCCTAATGCTAGTCCGTTCCCGGAAGTAGCATTAGAGGTAGAGGCCAAGGGAAAAAAGGTTGGCAAGTACATTTCTAGACATTTTCTTTTTTAAGAGATTTAAACATGGCGGTTAGGTTGGGGGGAAAAGTAGATTTTGGGGCTGATGTTCCAGTTAAATATGTACAGTGCGAACATTACATTGAACATTTTCTTGGGTTGAATCCTAAAGCTGTTTGGTAGATGCTGTTTAAAGGAGAATTATACTAATGCAACAATGGTCTTTGCTCCTCCCACATTCATGGTCACTGACCATTCTGTGGTTAATCTCTTAGTCTGTTAATCTGCTCAGTGTTTTTAAGATTTTCATTTCAAGTAACACTATTGCTTTTTTAAACAAAGATTAAAATTCCACTGTGTAATTTTGTTACATAAAAAATATACAGGGAGATTCAATAAAAGTTCTTATCGTTTAAAATGGTGCTAATTTTGCCCCAACCAATCAGATCCTATTTAACATTTGAAAGCTAACGTCTGATTGGTTGGGGCAAAATTAGCACCATTTTAAACGATAAGAACTTTTATTGAATAACCCTGCTAGTTTTCTTATGCACTCCACCAGCACACAGACCAGTGACCTTTAACCCTAAAGCTAGGTAAACACGTGTCCATATTTTGGCTCGACTGATCGTCCACCATGATATTTTGGAATTTTCTCTAGAATTGGTTACGTGGGTTTGTATAATTTTCACCCCAATCCTGTGTATTTTAATATGTAGGACCTGGAATTGGACCAAAATATCTGCGATGTGACTTGTTTTTCACAAACAGACGTAATGTTTTGTGAAAAAAAACAAAAAAAAAAAATTGGCCCTTGTTTGATGGATAGTCTAATAATAAATTCATTTCAGGTCATTCCCTGACCTTATCTGCTACTATTTCTCACTAGAAATGCTATCAGTTACCTAAATATTGACATGCTTTTTGCTGCTGCTCCTCCCTTTCTTCCCAAGATCCTCTCCTTCTGGTATCAACTTCCTGTGAGATAAATCTGTATTTGGCACCAGCCCTGTGGTCTTGAATGGGGCTTTCATCACCAGCAGCAAAGGGAAATGGGAAGAAAGGGCGTATTCATGATTACCGGTAGATGATTTGTAAGGTATTTGTTAGTATTCACTTTATTATTAAACCTTCATTCTCCTTTAAGGAGCCAAGCTGAAATCTGTGGGTTCACGTACAAGTCATTTGCATGGAATGATCTCCTGTTTGCTTTATCTTTGTTTAACTTTCAGGTCTCTAAAGGCTTAAACCTGCCATTTTGTAAACAAGGGACTATAATTCTCGCTCTTTGTGTCTGGTATGAAGGTTTTTTTTTACATGATGGGACTAGTACCGCGCTTACCAAATAAATACAGATAAAAGAGGAATACGAAAATGAGCCAAACAATTGAATATTTGTGTAGGATTTTCCAGATTCACATAAAAATATTAAAATGTAAAAAAAAAGAAGCAAAATAGTTTAACAAGTGTTCAGGTTCTTTTTAATTTTACTGTATTCATGCAGAAAGTGATATTTTGTGGCTCCTCCCACAGTCATTGCCACTGACGATTTTCCCATCTCTGACACTGAAAGAAGGGGAGGAGCCAGCTATGGCATGAGTACAATTCTCCTTTAATATGATTTCCTGAATGCTAAATCTGAACCAACATTAACTTTTTATCCTTTTCCTTCTTGTAGTATAATTCGGACAAAGCCATTGTGGATAGTGGAACAACCCTCCTGCGCCTTCCAGACAAGGTGTTTAATTCCATGGTAGACGCCATTGTGCGGACATCTATGGTAAGCGTTAACCTTGTTGCCCCTGATATCTGTGTAAAATTAAAAAAAAAATCACTTATCCCTCCCCCCCCCCACACACACACACACACACACCCACACACACACACACACACACACACACACACACACACACCAAAGATAAGTTTATTTTCCATAACACCCAGTTTCCAGTTAAGATTGATATCTACATAACATGGCTATTATTTTAAAAACAAATTATTTCCGTGTGTGTGTGGTTTATTTTTCTAGCTAATCGATAGGAAATATTTTAGTATCCTGTTGAGCAATCTTTGGCAACTCCGGCAGCATTCTTTTAAAGGGAGCTGTTTATTTTATTAGGGAGATTTTCGTGCAGTTTACAAGATGTCTCATACGTGTGTTATTTCAGCTTAAAGGGGAAGTGTGCGACTATTTAAAGGGTAACTTTACTTTATTAGGGTTTTTTGTTGGTTTGGATTGGGTGGAGTTTATATTATGGTATCAGGTTGGAGACTTGACACAGCAGATGTAGCCCTGATACATAGACACAACCCTGTGGATCTATACAATTGGCTCTCTGTGCTGACTGCTCCCTAAATGAGAAACAATTCATGTGTATCCAATAAAAAGAACTTGTCTAGTATAATACAGCTCATTACTGATTGGTCAGTGTGCTTCCTAGGTAGGTCTGTGACAACAAATGGTTCGGACTCTAAGGCCAGCCCAATTCCAGACTGAAGTTTAGTTGGTGGCACCGTACGACCATCTGACTTTATAAGGGGACCCTTATTTTGCCAAGAATAAAGCCAGGAACCTTCTGTCAAGGGGGACCGTGTTCACCAATGCAAACTTTTTATTAAATGAAAGTGAAGATTGGTTAATAATTGTGAAATTTCTTTTTCAGATTCAGAATTTCAATGTTGAGTTTTGGGCCGGCCTCCAATTAGCCTGCTGGGAGAAATCTCAGGATCCCTGGACATATTTCCCAGATATTTCCATCTACCTAAGGGATGTCAACACCAGCAGATCTTTCAGACTAACCCTGAAACCTCAGGTCTGGACTATAATTGAGTGTTGAGGGTTACTACCATGAGTTGACCTTTTGTTAGTGGAAAACTAGACTTGGTATAATATGAGAAATTGGTTCCTTGTCTGTGTAATGCGTCTCTGCTCTGAGTGGTGATTGGCTGGAATGAAAGTGGCTCAGTTGGGGTAGGACAAGTTTCTCTCTGTGTCATTGGGTTATTCCCATTGTACAACAGGTCCCAAGGTGAAGAACTGGAGCTCCTGATATATTATCCCCTCTGCTGGTGTCTCTGGAGATTATGCTCCTTATTCACAGATAGTTGTGACACCGAGTCCATACAGTTAGTGTAAGATGTTATTTAAAGAAATTGTACACTGAAAAAATTATTTCAATCTATAAATGAATACATGTAAGTAGCACTTACTCTGATGTGTTTGTGTTGCTGCATGACTTCAATCTAGTACTTGTTTTGCTTAAGCTCACATCCCTGCCAGACTCTGACTCTTTGTGAGGACAAGCATGCTCAGTAATCCCGATGAGGCAAAATTTCCAACCATGCAGTTCACATACTGACTGTCACTATTCCAGCTACAGCAAAACTATACATAACAGAAGAGTTGATGATAATAAGACACTTGATTGACAGCCGAAATGTAAGATGTTTTAGAATGGATATCTAAAACAATAGGGGGCAGATCAAAAAAAATTGGTACAGTGATAGTTGGGAAGAATTATACAGGGTTATTCAATAAAAGTTAAAATGGTGCTAATTTTGCCCCAACCAATCAGATGTTGGCTGTTAAATAAGATCTGATTGGTTGGGGTAAAATTAGCGCCATTTTTAAGAAAAAGAACTTTTATTGAATCTCCCTGATAATTTCCTACCTATCTGAATGGGGGGTGAAGGTCTGAGGCTGTATCCAGTTTACTCCCAAAAGAGGGGAAAGTGAATAGTTTATAATATAGTAATGCCATCCATCTCTATATCAACCCACTACGTGTATTGGATATCTAAGTTTTTATTATTCTTAAAAATAGGATCAAGCCCTTTCTCAAAACCTCCAGAAGAGTTTAATCATATATTTTTGCTGTGAAGGGCCTTGCAGGGCAGTCCAGCTGATCTAATCTATACCTATTTATACCCAATTTAACACGGGGTGGATTTTGCTTCAGGAACCTGCCGTTTTGATAACTTAAACTGGGTAGACTTGTGCATGATTGTTCCAAATATAACCATCGCGCTACTCACACCCCCGAGCCTTAACATACGAGAGAAAGCTGATTTCCCCCTGCGACTAAGGGAGAATTTAGGACATTTCCGAATGATCCGGAGGCCTTGGGGGCGCTCCTAAATGCGCTATACACAGTAGGGAGAAGGGAATGACACAGACTGTATTGCCCCTTTCTCGTTACTGTGTGTACCCGCCATTAAAGCCTGATATTTGCTCAAAGGTTTTTCAGAGATTTATTTGAATCTCTATTTAGACCTTGAAAGTTTCTAAACCTTAATATAAAGGCTGAACTAGATAGGCTTGGCCTTCAAACTCCACTCCCATGTTACTTTGTAATATAAAGGCTGAACTAGATAGGCTCGTCCTTCAAAACTCCACTCCGGTGTTACTTGTATATAAAGGCTGAACTAGATAGGCTTGTCCTTCAAACTCCACTCCCATGTTACTTTGTAATATAAAGGCTGAACTAGATAGGCTCGTCCTTCAAACTCCACTCCCATGTTACTTTGTAATATAAAGGCTGAACTAGATAGGCTTGTCCTTCAAACTCCACTCCCATGTTACTTTGTAATATAAAGGCTGAACTAGATAGGCTCGTCCTTCAAACTCCACTCCCATGTTACTTTGTAATATAAAGGCTGAACTAGATAGGCTCGGCCTTCAAACTCCACTCCCATGTTACTTTGTAATATAAAGGCTGAACTAGATGGCTCGGCCTTCAAACTCCACTCCCGTTACTTTGTAATATAAAGGCTGAACTAGATAGGCTCGCCTTCAAACTCCACTCCCATGTTACTTTGTATATATAAGGCTGAACTAGATAGCTCGGCCTTCAAACTCCACTCCCATGTTACTTTGGAATATAAAGGCTGAACTAGATAGGCTCGGCCTTCAAACTCCACTCCCATGTTACTTTGTAATATAAAGGCTGAACTAGATAGGCTCGGCCTTCAAACTCCACTCCCATGTTACTTTGTAATATAAAGCTGAAATAGATAGGCTCGGCCTTCAAACCCACTCCATGTTACTTTGTAATATAAGGCTGAACTAGATAGGCTCGGCCTTCAAAATCCACTCCCATGTTTACTTTTGTAATATAAAGGCTGAACTAGATAGGCTCGGCCTTCAAACTCCACTCCCATGTTACTTTGTAATATAAAGGCTGAACTAGATAGGCTCGGCCTTCAAACTCACTCCCATGTTACTTTGTAATATAAAGGCTGAACTAGATAGGCGGCCTTCAAACTCCACTCCCATGTTACTTTGTATGCAATTTCGGTGCAAATCCATTTGCTTCATTTTGCATTATCCCTTTCTATTTTCAGTTTATTTTGGCTATGGTGTGTGCATGGGGCATTAGGTTTTCCTTTAAACTAAAATAATGGAAGGTTCATTCCCTTTGAAAGACGAGGAATGGAGCAGGACGGCCATGTGCATTCCAAGTGCTGTGTTTATCGTTCTGTGGAAGTTGACCTTGAATGTTTTGTCAACATTTAAAATATTTACTCTGGTTTTATGATTTTTTTTTTTGTTTGTTTGTGTAGCTTTATATCCAACCAGTGCTGACGTTGCAGGATACATTGAATTGTTTTCGATTCGGCATCTCCCAGTCATCCAGCGCGTTGGTTATCGGAGCCACGGTCATGGAAGGTTTTACGTTATCTTTGACAGAGCCGAGAAGAGAGTTGGCTTGGCAGTCAGCAGCTGTGCTGGTAGTGAGGGCAGGACAAAATGGCTGCCGAGTGCCATGAACACAAACTTCATATATATACAAAATGGCTGCCAAGTGCATGATACACAAACCTCATATATACAAAATGGCTGCCAAGTGCCATGAAACACAAACCTCATAATACAAAATGGCTGCGCAGTGCCATGATACACAAATCTCATATTGACAAAATGGTGCCAAGTGCCATGATACACAAACCTTAATATTGGAAAAGGCGTTGTACTGTGTTTGCCTTAGGCACAGTCGGATAAACTTGATATTGCAAATTCTGTTTAATTATATTTTGTTCTGTAAACCAAGACAAAGCCATAGAAACAAAAGCTGGATATGGTCTATTTAATCAATGGGGCATTACTGGGATACTAAACTGTGTTAAAACAATATTAAAAAGCAAATAAAGTGGTAGATGACCTGCCTCCTACCTCCCATTCTTACCTTACAGCAGAGAAAAATCACTTTTACGGTACGATTGTCACGTGGTTCTGCTTTTAGCCATGCCAGCCTTCTTCTGTGACCTAAAGCATGGTGCCAACTTGTATCGGAGATAGAGGAGGTGGAGCAGTGGTGTCGGGGCAGGAAGTAGGCAAGTTGGTCTTTAAAGCAATCTAATGCTATCCGTACACTTTCCCGACTTTACAATCGATTCCACATACGATCCAACCCAATGTCGAATCCAAAATTAGTTGGGACGGACCGGTACCGCTTCTACCTTGTGACATTCCAGAATGAACGTTACGAAAAGTAATTGTGCTGGGCGGGTGTTTAGAGACGTTGTGGGAAGTCTCCTAAATATGGGCAGCTTTAGCGTAAGGTAAGAAAGGAGGTAGGGGGCGGGTATCATACATTCTAGGCACCTTAAGCTATAAATAAGAACAGGAAGTAGGAGTAAGGTCTTCTACCTCCCTGGAAATGATTCTTTCATTTATTATTCTGTTTAGTGTCTCTAATTGTGTATATCCATTTATATTTCTAGGGCATCCTGCGTAGGTCCTCCTTCCTTCCTGCAATTATGCGGTGGATTCTTTGTTATTTAAGGTTTTAAGTTAGTCTTACCTTATCCTGGTCATTCACTTCCGTATTCTACAGATTTGGAAGTTGTCTGGAGTTTTAAAGTGAACCAATTTCAGTCCTATGCATGGTTATGCAGTTACTGTATTAGGAGACCTGAAAATTTGGAGCCACCAAGTGGTAGAATAGGAACTGTTACAAAACAGAATTTCCATGTTTCACTTTCACTATGAATGTTTAAGGGCATGTCCACCCCCAAAACTATAATTCCCCCCATTACTGGCCCCACTCTGTAGTGTAATAAAATCCTTACCTTACATCCCAGCTCCAAATGTTTCTCTGTAGCCCCCTCCCAAAATCTGAAAAACTGCCCACCAGGAGGATAGCAGAGTCCATATAGGACTCTACCTCCTGTCTGTCCTCCGGGGAATTTTTCCTGCGCACTGCAGGCCTCCTCTCCTCCCGTTTTGCAAGCCCTCCCTCCCCTACATTAAAACCCTTTGCCCATAGTAGCTAGCCTTCCCCCAGCCCCAACCGCATATTACATTTTCAGACACTCTCAGCCAATCAGGGACACGGCTGCCGGTCCCGCCCCCTGCTGCAGTTCAGGGCAAGCAGAGGGCCGGGATTGTGCGGGGCGGGGAAAGAGGTATGGTAGTAACTAACTATCGGGGCACTTTCTGGAAAATCTAATGATGCGGTTGGGGTGGGGGAAGGTGCCCTACCACAATCTAAAAAAAATTTTTTTAAGGGTGGACATGCCCTTTATGTAAATCTATGAAGTTATAGAAGAAGTGCAAAACCTTATAGTCAGTGCAACAAGGGTTAATAATATATACGATTATGCCGTTTTAGAATCTTATACAAAAGCCCAGAATATCATGTAAATTATAACATTATAACAGTGCTAACAATTTTAATACATACAGGGGAGATTCAAAAACGGGAAGTCGCATAACTTACCGTAGCCCGATCCCGCGATACAATACCTGATATAAATGAGATTACGTCAGGTACTGCATTGTGGGATCGGGTTAAGGTAAGAACGTGCCTTTAACGCCGCCCACACAGTCCCATTAGTTTCGTGCTACCAAGTACCAAGTAGTGGTATGGTTTGTGGATCGATAGCACAGTGCAAACACATTTGGAAATGGCGCTGGCTCTAAACCATTCTTGGGTTAACGTGGGTTTCAGACTGATTTGGGTGGCCTATTGAATCTCACATGACTTGCGTGAAATTGTGTACTCTAACTGTAATGTGCCCCCTGTCCTGTAACTGTATAACTCTTCGTGGGGAATGATTATACTCTATATAATCCAAACGGACAGTTGTACTGTTGTTCTAAATAATGAGACTTTTATGGTTACTGGTCCTTGGTTGATGTTTTCTGTCTTTGTCATGTGTTTTCTTAGAATCTCTGGTGCCGCAGTATCGGAAATCGTTGGGCCATTTAGCACTTCTGATTATCGAGTAACTGCATAGCCAGGAATCCGCTCAGGGAGCCAATCATGTGGATTATTTCTTACACCCTGATGTTTTTGCGGGATCATTCTATTGGTGCTCATCATTCTGCTCCTCCTTCGTGCAGACGTCGGAAAGACAATATAGAAAACCGTAAACGATGAGTCCTCCCTGGTACGCCCATCGCTGGAAATAAGAATTTGCAGCGTGCCCTATGGGAACTTTGGCACAGCCATGAAGAATAAAGACTTTCCGTTAAAGGTCACGCTTTACTTCTTTACTTCGCTGGACACTTTTGTTTTACTGCACAGTAGCAGCTGAATCCTAATCTTGCTACAGAATTAAATTACAGAGAGATTAATTACATTTCCATCGATCATTCCTAAACAATCATTCATTCATCCAGTAAGACCATTCCTAACACTACTGTACTGAACTGTACCGATCTTCTCAGGATTTACTATCATTATTCATCCAGTAAGACCATTCCTAACACTACTGTACTGAACTGTACCGATTTCTTCAGGATTACTATCATTCATTCATCAGTAAGACCATTCCTAACACTATGTACTGAACTGTACCGATCATTCATTCATCCAGTAAGACCATTCTAACACTACTGTACTGAACTGTACTGATCATCTTCAGGATTTACTATCATTCATTCATTCATTCATTCAGTAAGACCATTCCTAACACTACTGTACTGAACTGTACCGATCATCTTCAAGATTTACCACCATTCATTCATCCAGTAAGACCATTCCTAACACTACGTACTGAACTGTACCGATCTTCTTCAGGATTTACCACTATTCATTCATCCAGGAAGACCATTCCTAACACTACTGTATGAACTGTACCGATTCTTCGGGATTTACTATCATTCATTCATCCAGTAAGACCATTCCTAACACTACTGTACTGAACTGTACCGATCTTCTTCAGGATTTACCATCATCATTCATCCAGTAAGACCATTCCTAACACTACTGTATGAACTGTACCGATCTTCTTCAGGATTTACTATCATTCATTCATCCAGTAAGACCATTCCAACAATACTGGACTGAACTGTACGATCTTCTCAGGATTTACCATCATTCATTCATCCAGTAAGACCATTCCTAACACTACTGTATGAAACTGTACCGATCTTCTTCAGGATTTTCTATCATTCATTCATCCAGTAAGACATTCCTAACACTACTGTACTGTAACTGTACCGATCCTTCTTAGGATTTACTATCATTCATTCATCCAGTAATACCATTCCTAACACTACTGTACTGAACTGTACCAATCTTCTTTAGGATTTCCGCCATTCATTCAGTAAGACCAATCCTCATACTACTGTACTGAAACTGTACCGATCTTCTTCAGGATTTACCAACCATTCATTCAGTAAGTAAGCCTCCTACACTACTGTACTAAACTGTACCGATCATTTTCAGGATTTACCACCATTCATTCAGTAAGACCATTCCTAACACTACTGTACTGAACTGATACCGATCCTTCTTCAGGATTTACTATCATTCATTCATCCACTAAAACCATTCCTAACACCACTGTACTGAACTGTACCGATCTTCTTTAGGATTTACCGCCATTCATTCAGTAAGACCAATCCTCATACTGCGTACTGAACTGTACGATCTTCTTCAGGATTTACCACCATTCATTCAGTAAGACCATTCCTAACACTACGTACTGAACTGCTACGATCCTTCTTCAGGATTTACTATCATCATTTATCCTGTAAGACCATTCCTAACACTACTGTACAAATCCTTCTATTAGATCATCATTAAGATGATTCCTAGTACTACTTTACTGAATTGTCAGACCTTTCTTCAGGGTTTATGATTATTCATTCATTCATTCATCAGTAAGACCATTTCTCATATACTGTTCTGAATGGTCAGCCCCTTTCTACAGGATTCGCATTCATTCATTCAATAAGACAATTATTTTTCCTACTGAACTGTCGGAACCATAAATCACTGTGTACATTTCACCATATGTGCCTTGTACCTTTATTAAACTCAGCCATAACCTCATCAAACTGGGTATTTTAATTACAATGTGCACTTAACCAGTTGATTTCAAACTTGGTGGTCAGTCGATCGGCTTAAAAGTATTGTATTGGTGTTCCCACCCTGGGGTGGGAATTGCTAGGTTGTGGGACAAGGCAAGAACAGGGCAGCTCCACTCAGAATATGCTGAATGCGATTACAATGTCACTTAATGGTCAAATTAGAATGAACAGTATTAATATTTTTTTTCCCCTCTCTTTTTCTAATATTTCTTACCTTAATTATAACCAATGGTTGGATTTTTGTAGTCATTTCCCCGCCCTAATAAATAAATCAGTCATTTAGGGAGGAGATATTGCTGACCCTCATTATTCAATAGAAGGCTGTTAACTAAGCACTGAAGTCTATAGAGCATACCCATAAGTACACGGGATTTAATAGCGACTTTTACCCCATGTTGGCATTTTTCATTTTGCCAACCAAAGAATTTAAAACGCACTCTGCACATTTTCTGTTGACGAGCTGATGTTTTGTATATGTGAATACAATTTACACCTTTTTGCACAATATTTTTTGTCATTGCACTGTTCCTACCTCCCAAGAAGTGCAAATGTAAGGCCTGAAATCCTATATCGTGTTTGTATCCTGGGTGGGTGTTTTCCATTCAGCAAAGTTTATATTAAAGGTGCACGTTCTATTTGTATTGCCAATGTAGGTTCATTAAATGGAGTTTCTTCATATTAATCAGTGTTTACTCTGAGTAGGAGAAATGCTGTCACCTTCCCCAAGAAGTATTTAGAAGGTAAATAGTTGTAGAAGATTTAAAGAAAAACACCATGTTGCATGAATTATTGCACAGAAACTGCCGATTTAAATGATTATATACTTTCTTTTATTAATTCTAACCTAAGGTATGTTACAGGATAAAGTCCATAAATGTTTAGATATCACCACACTGATCCTCTCAGTGGGACAGACATGCTCAGTTAGCGTGGAAACAGTGATGAGCTGTCCAATTAGTGCTTTTCTACTGGTTAAAGGGTATCTCCACTCGTTTTCTAAGTTTTGTTAATCCAGTCTATTGAAGAACGGGAGGTAGGAGCGGGCCTTACCTTCCGTTCTTCAATAGAAACACACAGGAGCCAGGAGAGAAGGTAAGAACTTTCCCGCTCGCTCGCTCCCCCCGGCGCGTACGTCTGACAGGTCCCGACGGACCTTGTTCGCGCATGCGCGATCTATGCGCATAGAAGACAAGGTCCGTCGGGACCTGTCAGACCAAGCGCCGGGGGAGCGAGCGAGCGGGGTAAGTTCTTACCTTTCTCCTGGCTCCTGTTTGTCTATTGAAGAAGGAAGGTAAGGCACAGCTCTTTACCTCCCGTTCTTCAATAGAACTGGATACCAAAACTTATAAAAACAAGTGGAGATACTTTAAGAGAAGAGGTATCTTAAATAAGTCATAACTGCCGAACTGTATAAGGTATATCAGTTGGTATTTACAAGCTTTGATATTTCACATTAATAATCAATATAATAGTTCATTATTTTATGTCAACGAATGTTTAAATAATGATCTTCATCTTTTACGTGGTTGATGGTTATTTTACTATCCCGGTTATTTATTATACTGGGCAGTATTGCATTGTTAATTCTAAATATCACTTGGTATTTGATAATTGGGCCGTTCAATGCAAACTACATTTTTACAGTCACGGTATATAATACCGGTCACTATTTGGGATATATTGGAAAGCTGGTCGTAATTTGCACATCCATATTAGTTAGAAGTTTCATTTCAATTTTTAGGGCCCGGGGGTGACACACTTATTAAACGTGTTCAGACTGTAGAACATTAGCCAGAGAGGTTATCTTGGGACAAAGAATCTACTTGTTTTTAAACTGGAGAAATAAAATAGTGCCAAAAGAAATTCAAGGTTTATTTACCTTTATACAAAAAAATTTGTGCCAAAAAAAGAATCAGACTTAGGTACCCTTTACCCATTTTGCTGCAAATTTTTCAGATTCTACAACGATATTTATAATAACCAACCACAGCTTTGACTGTGCAGGTCACTTAATGGTTACATTTATGATGACAGTATATATTCCGTCTACATACTTTTAGTGTAAAGAAAAATCATTTGTATCTAATTTATACCATGTACAAATTCCCTCTTAAAAAAAGGACAATAATGAAAATTATCCTCTGGTACTTGTAATGTTCAATAAAAGGCGTTTTAAGGAAAATATAAAAATGTATTCCTACAAATAATCTGTGTGTTTTGTTGGGCTCTCTTATTTCGACAAACTGTTAAAATCTGGACCAGCTTGTGTTGGCTGAAGGCTGCCAACTAGGAGGGTGCCATGTTTCAGGCATCGGAGGGCTCATAATTTTGAAAGTGCAAGTCACGACCCCAAATGAAAAACTACCATACAGGTAAATCACCCCCAAAACCCTAAAGGTAATAGTTGAAATTGAAATATATAAGTCTAACTCGGAAATCCTGCACAACAATTCCGTTTCCCGTTTCTGCTTCTGGTTCTTCCAGTTAGTAACTTTGACAGTTGACATCACAGCCAATGCACAATGATAATCACCATATGCCTCTCTGAGCATGCCCAGGCTCAGTACAGGCTCATACAGGTTTCTAAATTGTCTCAGTTTCCATGAGGCATCCAGAAGCATAGCAGGCATTACAGTAATGAATTCATAGGACAAACTATGATATACAACATATTTAAAGAGGCCGTTCTTTCTAAAAGATGTTCTTACGAGGACGGAGTGTTGTCCTTTTAAGGGTCCTAGGCAATCGGAAACATGATGAAAATTAAACAAGGTCTGTCTGTATGGAACTTTATATTTTACAAACAAATTTATGTTCCCTCATTAAAAGGCATCTATAATCTAGATGCTGTGCCCCTGGACAATGTCTTGGTCAAGGTGTAGAAGTCCTGTGGAATTATAGAGGTCCAGAGGGGTATAAAAAGAGGAGGGTGGTTCAGGGCATTCGATGAAGGAAAGGAATGAAGGTCTAGAATATTTCCAAATCATCAGAAACATGACTAAATTAAAAAACTAGGGTGCTGCTGTGTAGACCCGAAGATGAGACGTCCAAGAAGTGAGGTTTTTGGTAGACCCATGAAAGACTAGAGATGGACTAAAACTCAAACCTCGAACGAACTCAAACTTTTTCGAACTTCCAATAAACTTTTGGAAACTCGATATTTTTGAATTGTCTCTGAATCTCTTAAAAGAGGTGTTGATATTATACAGAAGAATTATCCCAGCACGAAGTGGCAAACATTCTTATTTCATAAAACAAAAACTGTCTTTAAAGGGAAAGTTCAGTGGAAAATATCATTCTTTTTAAAATTCTTAGTTTTAAATTCATACCTAGTTTATTCTACATATTCTCTTCCATTAAAAAATAAGTTGACTTTGTACCCCTTTTTATTTCCTGCCTGTGCGATATTAGTGAGCTGCCATTTCGGTTCTGCAATGGTCCTTTTTCTACCCAAGATGCACCATTTCTTGGAATGTTCAGTAATCTCTATGATTGGCTGGGTCAAACAAGCTTCAGATCTCTATGAGGCAACTGAATCAGCCCAGGTGCGGGTCAAGGGCAAGACCTAATGGTTTGAATTAGGGGGTCCTGCAAACAGGAAGTCAGTATTGGGTTGCATTTTTTATATATTGGGGACGGCAGAGTAAGTTTTTTTTTTTTATAGGTTTTTTTCTTATATCATTAAAGAATTTTTGCTTTTTTCTATGTACCATCATGGTATGTTTATTGCTGCTTTGTATGTTGGATTAGTTGTGAGGGGTCAGTTCGGGAGAAGCCAATGTTGTGTTGGGTATGTCTAGTGGGGCCAAGCCTGCCTGACTCCTCAACAATGGTGGCGAACTGCAGTGAGGCTACTTTTAACTCAGTGGTCCTGCTGCTGTGAAGTTACCACTTTCCCTCTATTGATGCAAATTACAAAAAATTAAATGTTAAAGGAGAAGTTCAGTGCAATACATTATCTTTAAAGGAGAACTAAACCCCAATTTTTACACTCCAGTATCTGAACATTTCCCTCTAAAAACACCAATAAACTGTAAAATAGAAATACAGTAAATAGCATTAAAGTAAATGTTACCACTTGAAGAACTTGATGAAATAACTGTGTGTATGTACAGGACTGGTCACACCCTGATCTCAGTCACATGCTCCCTTGTCTATTCTGTCATGTAAAAGGATTGGCTAGAGGCTACTAGTGGTGTGACCAACTGTAAACAGTTCTGCAGTATCTTAGGACTGAGCATGTGTAAAGAACATAATGGTCAGTGACCACACTGTGTGATACTGGAACACTGGGAAATAAGACACAAACCTCATGTTAGAAAGTTAAATTTCTCAACAAACCATATGAAAATGAAAGGTGAAGACACTGATTACTGCTTTTTTACAAGGAGATCTGCCTTCTTTAATTCAATGTTGTCCTGAGGCTTTAGTTGTCCTTTAAGAAAAAAAAGATCTCTATCATCCTAATAACCTAAACCTCAGTTTGTCTCACATTCCACTTTAGTGGTGCATTCTGGGAAGAAGAAGGACCATTACAGAACTGAAATGTTCAGCTCACTAATGTCCACAGCAGGGAATAGCAAGGCGATAAATTCAACAGTTTTTTAATATATAATGGAAGAGAATAGTAGAAAACAAGGCTTGGATAATATAAACTAAGAATTTTACAAATATTTTCCACTGAACTTTCCCTTTAAAGACAGACTTTTATTCAGGTATGCAATAAGGAATTGATGCCACTTCATGTGGGCATGATTCTGATAAAGATAATGACATTCCTTTTTAAGAGATTCAGAGACAGAGTCTAGAATTTACCAAAATCCGCTTATCGAATGCGGAAGTTGGAAAATAGCAGCTTGTGAAGGAAGGGACTATTTCACGTCTGGATATTTTTCCCAGTTTCAGAGCTGTTTCAGTAAGTTACCACTTGGTACTTTATCCTTATTATAAACTATTTGACATCATTGACTTAAGGGTCCATTTTCAAACTTTCCCTGAATTAAAAAAAAAGAACTTGTAGGAAGTTGCTGCCACTCTAATGAAGACAGGGCAAGATTGGGCATGGAACTTAAGACTTATGCAGGTGGCATAAGATCAGGGCTTGGGACATAGGAGGGCCGCATCCCTCCGGAGAACATCCGCGATCAGCTGTTAAACAGTATAAAGTAAAGATATCTTTACTCCATACCACGATCAGGAGAGAGAGGGAGGGGGGGGCGGGGGGGGTGGGGGGAGGGGGGGGGGGTGGCCCTGGTCACCAATCTGTGGACGAAAAAAGAAAAAAACAAATTTAGCTTTCAAAAAAAACTAAGGGGCTATGATTACAGCTGATGTGCTGTCCCAAGGCAGCAGGATACAAGTGGGCATGCTCAAGCCAGGGTGTGGGTAAGCTCATTGTAGCATATGTCCCTGATTCGAGCTCGGTAGCTGAGCTACGGCGTAACTCATTGTGTACCAGCTTGTCCCAATGGTCCTAATATAAGAATGAACTGTTTCCAAAATTATCTCTCGTTGGACCGTATAGCTGTTAATGAAAAGACCACTATAACTAAGAAACATTAACAATTCTCATGCTGTTTGTATATCAAGTAGATGATCCAGATTTAATTGCATAGTATAAACGTTATGCTCAACGGGTTATTATTAGGCGGACAAGCCATTAACTAGAGCTTTATAAATTCTTAAATGAACAAAGTAGACTCAAGCAAGGGATTTATTGAACAATATATTCTGTATTAGAATAACATATAGGGTATATGACATGGTGGGACTAGGCATTGTATTTAAAATATGGATACGGCGATATGTATCATATTTAACAACATCCATATTTTCACTGTGATTACCGGATACAGGATTATGGTATATGTAACGTAAAATAACAATGTATCTCTAAGTACTGTAAGCATGTACATATCCTAGACAGCCAGTACCAGAAGGTGTGTATTGATTACAGTTACTAATATCTTAGTATTAAGTGGGGGATGTTATTATAGTGCCAACATTTCCGAGCACGTTATAATGACATGTATATATTCACATCAGCCCAGGCCCTGAAGAGCTTTACAATTAAGCCATTTATTTGGAACACATACAACCTATCATTGCTTATGATGGTGGGGGGAAACGGAGTGCCCGGAGGAAACCCAGGCAAAGCACGGGGGAGAACTACAAACTGCTTTCAGATGTGTCCTAAGGGTTGCGAATCGAAAATCAGGACTTTAGCAATGCAAGGAAGGACATGAGCCCAAACAATGGGCTTCTGCTTGTGAAGGTTCTCATTCATCCAGGTCATGGTTATATCTGTAATATTGACATTCATCTTAGGTATGGTATATCTTGTAAAGTATTCAGTCAGAGTATTACTTTCACATCCGGTCTCATGGTATTCTGTAATATACCATCATCAGGTCATGGTAATATCCTGTATATTCGACCTATCCAGGGTCAGGGTGATCTGGTAATATGATCCACAGGTTCTGGTAGATACTGTTAATATTGTCATCCAACCCAGGTCATGTCGATCCTGTAATATTCATCTCGCGTAAAGTAAATCTACAGGTATGGTTATCTGTAATATTCATTTCATCCAGGCACGGTATATCTGTAATATTCATTTATCCAGGTCACAGTATATTCTCGTAATATAATCATCCAGGTCATGGTATATCTGTAATATTCAGTCCATCCATGCATGGTTAATCTGTAATATCATTCATCCAGGTCACGGTATATCTGTAAGGTATTCATCAGCCTCCAGGGTCTATGGTATAGTCGGTAATATTCATTACATTCAGGTCATGGTTTAGTATCTGTAATGATTATTCATCCAGGGTCATGGTATATCTGTGGTTATGTGTAGATCAACTGGCTTGAAGTTGTTCTTGAAGACGTTTCGTAGTCATCCGACTGAGACTCTGAATTCAGATGAAGTAAAGATGTCTGTGCAGTTACTGTACCTGGAAAGTTTTCCTAATAGCAGTATACAGCAGGTGGTTAAGGATATTAATACAAGGTGGATTTGCAATGGGCTAAGAGTGTGTTATAGGGAAGGGCCATTTTCGCTTAATGTATGGGCCATTCCTCAAAAATGTCAGTATGAGGGTGGGGTGTTTGTAATTGTCCCTAAAGCGTCATGTTCTCCAAGGATAAGGAGCCTAACCCCATGAAGGTATCAGAAGCAAACAATAGAACCAATGGCAAAACCAACAAACATAGAAAAATCTGAAAGAGTAACCATTACACCTGTATAGAGTTGATGGCATTCTTCTTAGATATCCTCACAGGCCACATAAGGTGAAGACACTATGCAGAATAGGTGGCAACACATTTAGACAAGTTAGGCCCTAGCGATAAGTGGCCATACACTATGCCAGACATAGTACGCGAACTGAGACTCTTAGTGTACACTATGCAAGAAGTGCTCACTGTGTGACAAAGGTGACGTTAACTATGCGACCATAACGGGACCAGTACACTATGCAGACATTAAGGTGACTATAACACTATACAGACATTAAGGTGAACATACACGTGCTGACATTATGGGATGCCGTGGACTCGTAACGGTGCCAGTATGCCTAACACTTGCAGACATTAAGGTAGGGCCATACACTGTGCAGACATGTAAGGTGAACCGTACATATGTGCAGGGACTTAAGGTGACCATTACACTATGCAGACATTAAGGTGCCGTACACGTCGACATTAAGGTGCCATCTATGCAGACATTAAGGGACCTACACTATGCAGAATTTTAAGGTGGACCGTATACACTATGCGGATCAAAGGTGACCGTAACCACTATGCAGGACATTTAATGGTGACCAGTATAGCGACTAGGACATAAGTGCAGACATTGAAGGTGGCCCGTTACTACTACGCAGACATTAAGGTGAGAAACGTGGACACTAGGTGACGCACTGTGCGACTATAAGGTGACGCGTACACTATGCAGGACCATTAAGGTGACCGACACTATGCAGACAAACGAAATGCAAGAGTTAGGACCGTCTACACGATGCAGACATTAAGGGGACCGTACACTGTGCAGGGACATTAAGGTGACGTTACCACTATGCAGAACCATTAAGGTGGACGTCATATGGACTTAAGTGACCTACATATGCAGACATTAGGTGTGAAACGACCAATGCAATAAGTACTAACATGCAGACATAAGGTGACCGACTACTATGCAGACATAGGATGGACCGTACACTTGGCAGAAATTAAGGTGACCACGTACCCCCACGATGCACGACATTAAGGTGACCGTACACTAATGCGACTAAGGTGGTGCCGTACCACTGTGCAGGAATTAAGGGTGACGTACACTTTGCGACCTTAAGGTGGACGTACACTATGCAGACATAAGGTGACCGGTACGTACATGCAGACAATTAGAGGGGACCGTACACTAGTGCAGCAGTTAAGGTGACCGTCACTATGCAGAATTAAGGTGACCGTACACTCGAAAGTAGACATAACATTAAGGTGACCAGTACACGGTGCAGACAGTAGGTGACCGTTACACTATGCAGAAATTAGGTGACCGACACTATGCAGACATTTAAGGGGACCAGTACACTATCAGACATTAAGGTGGACCGTACACTATGCAGTAGCTGACCATCTAGAGATTTATGACCGTACACTCATACATTGAATCACGAGTCTACTTAACGGTGACGTAAGCAACTACGTGCCATACATATCACATAGGTAGGACACTACACTGTGCAGAGATTAAGGGGACCGTACACTGTGCAGGACATTAAGGTGACCGTCACATATGCAGACATTAAGGGTAACGCGACATGTGCAGACATTAAGAGTGACCTAACACTGTGCGACTTAAGGGGACCGTAAACTTGCAGACATAAGGTGACCAGTACACTATGCAGAATTAAGGGGGACCGCATTCAGACATAAGTCACAGGTGCAGACATTAGGAGGCACTGACACAGCTAAGTACACACTGTGCAGGACATAAGGTGACCGACACTGTGCAGACATTAAGGTGAACTTTTAAATGCCAATACCCTAACTGTCGACAAAGGTGACCATTATAGCGATAGGACCGTACATTACTGGACCATCATGCGACAAGGACCGACTATTCAGATTAGAGGTGAACAGTACACTGGTGCAGACATATGCCTAAACAGTGGGTGACCGTACACTTGCAGACATTAGGTGACCGTACACTATGCAGAATTAAGGTGACCGACTACACTCATGTGCAGACATTCGCGTGGCAGTCACACTGTGCAGACATTAAGGTGCCAACAACGCTAGGCTTTACACATGGCATGACAGAGCCATTCAACGTGGACGTTAAGGACTATCACTGTGCAAGACATTAGGGACATCAGATGTGACTAAGTGACACATATGCAAGACATAGTGGCACTACATATGCAGACATTAAGGGATACCATACATAGAGGCATAAGGTGCGCTTAAGTACTAACTATGCGTAAGACCCTACACTTTGCGGACATTAAGGGTGACACAACTAGCTGACATTACGCTGGATAAACTATGAGACTTAGGTGAATACCTATTTAGGGACATGGACGCCATACACTATGCAGACATTACTGGCACATACACTATGCAGACAAAGGTCGACATCAACATGGTTACATATTTTCTATGCAGACAGTAAGGAGCCTATTACACTTGCAGGACATTAAGGCGACCGTACACTAATGAGAATTAGGTGACCATACACTATGCAGAATATCAGGTGACCCGTACACTATACAACACAGGGGGACCTCGTACCACTGTGCTGACTATTAAGGTGACAGTACACTGTGCAGACATTAAGGGGCCAGTACACGATGCAGACTTAAGGTAGGCCATACAAGTGCGAGCAGTTAAGGTGACCGACACTGTGCAGCACATTAAAGGTGACCATAACACTATGACAGACATTATAGGTGGACCGTCTACGTGCAGGACATTAAGGTGACCAATACACTATGCAGACATTAAGGTGACCGTACACTATGCAGACATAAGTGACCATACAACTATGCAGACATGTAAGGGCCGTAAACCATGAGACAATTAAGGTGATCGTACACTGATGCAGACATTAGGTCGGTGCGACTTAGACGTACACGATGCCGACATTAAGGTGACCGATACACTATGCGACATAGGTTGACCGTATATACTCGTGCAGACATTAAGGTGACCGTTCCACACTATGCAGCATTTCTAAGGTCGCACTAGCGCATGGACTACACTGTGGGACATAGTGAGACTGCATGTAAGGTGACAGTACACTATGCAGACATTTAAGGTGGACCGTACAGAAGCACTAGGGGCAGTAAATTGGAAAAGGGACCATACACTATGCAGACATTAAGGTGACCGATTTTACACTGTATGCCAGGAATAAGGTGACCGTACACTGTGAAGACATTAAGGTGACCGTACACGTTGCAGACATAATGGTGACTACCATACTATGCAGAATTAAGGTGACCCGTAACGAGAATTAGTAGAAGGAGACAGTAAGGTGGACCGTAACTATGCAGACATTAAGGAGCAGTGAAGGGACCGTTACACTGTGAGACATTAAGGTGACCGGACACTTGCAGGACATTAGGTGTACCCATCACTATGCAGACATACGCTGGGCCTACATATGCAGAAATTAAGGGACCATACACAGGTAGGACATTAAGGTGACATACACTATGCAGACATGAAGGGAGGACATACACGGCTCAGACGTGAAGGACCATACACTAGGGCCAGAAAGAAAGTAAGGTGACCGTACAATATGCGACATACGCTGGCCTTTACACTAGCAGCAGTAAGGTGACCATACACTATGCAGACATTAAGGGACAAACACTATGCAGACAGTAGGTAGGCCCATATTACACTGTGCAGACGTTAAGGTGACCTATACACTATGCAGACATTAAGGTACCATACAACTATGATGAAATTAAGGTGAACCTACAATATGCGACATTAAGCTGCCCATACACTAGGCCAGACATTAAGGTGACATACACTATGCAGACATTAGGTTAACCTGATCTAATCTATACCTATTTATACCCAATTTAACACGGGGTGGATATTGCTTCAGGAACCTGCCGTTTTGATAACTTAAACTGGGTAGACTTGTGCATGATTGTTCCAAATATTTCTGTTTTTCCTTTTGGTTTTTTTTTTCTAGGATATAACATGGGAATATAAAGGGTTCAGTCCTAGATCAACAGTAGGGATATGGGTATATGATTGGACAGGTAGCTGGGATATAATATGGGAATATAAAGGGTTCAGTCCTAGGATATAACAGTAGGGATATGGGTATGATTGGACAGGTAGTCTATGGATAAATATGGGAATATAAAGGGTTAGTCCTAGGATATAACAGTAGGGATATGGGTATGATTTGACAGGTAGTCTATGGATATAATATGGGAATATAAGGGGTTAGTCCTAGGATATAACAGTAGGGATAGGTATGATGCGCGTAGTCTATGGATTAAAATATGGGAATTAAGGGTTCAGTCCTAGGATATAACAGTAGGGATATGGTATGATTGGACAGGTAGTCTATGGATATAATATGGGATATAAAGGGGTTCGTCCAGTAGGATATAACAGTAGGGGATATGGGTATATGATTGGACAGGTAGTCTATGATATAATATGGGAATATAAAGGGGTTCAGTCCTAGGATATAACAGTAGGGTGAATGGTATGATTGGACAGGTAGTCTATGGAATATATGGGAATTAAAGGGTTCAGTCCTAGGATATAAACTTAGGGATAGGGTATGATTGGACAGGTAAGTTCTATGGATATAATATGGGACTATAAAGGGTTCAGTCCTAGGATATAACAGTAGGGATATGGGATGATTGGACAGGTAGTCTATGGATATAATATGGGAATATAAAGGGTTCAGTCCTAGGATATAACAGTTAGGGATAATGGGTATGGATTGGACAGGTAGTCTAATGGATATAATTGGGATATAAAGGGGTTCAGTCTAGGATATATACAGTAGCGGATATGGGTATGATTGGACAGGTGAGTCCTAGGATAAATGGGAATATAAAGGGTTCAGTCCTAGGAATAAACAGTAGGGGGTATGGGTATGATTGGACAGGTAGTTATGGATATAATAGGGAATATAAAGGGTTCATCCTAGGATATAACAGTAGGGATATGGGTATGATGGACAGGTAAGTCTATGGATATAATATGGGAATATAAAGGGGTTCAGTCCTAGGATATAACAGTAGGGATATGGGTATGATTGGGACAGGTAGTCTATGGATATAATTGGGATATAAGGGTTCAGTCCTAGGATATAACAGTAGGGATATGGGATGATTGGACAGGTAGTCTAGGATATAATATGGGAATATAAAGGGGTTCAGTGTAGGATATAACAGTAGGGATATGGGTATGATTGGACAGGTAGTACTATGGATATAATATGGGAATATAAAGGGTTCAGTCCTAGGATATAACAGTAGGGATATGGGTATGATTGGCAGGTAGTCTATGGATATAATATGGGAATATAAGGGGTTCAGTCGTAGGATATAACAGGGATATGGGTATGTATTGGACAGGTAGCTATGGATAATATAGGAATGATTAAGGGGTTTCAGTCCTAGGATATAAACAGTAGGGATATGATGGTACATGATTGGACAGGTAGTCTATGGATATAATATGGAATATAAAGGGGTTCAGTCCTAGATATAACAGTAGGGAATGGGTATGATTGGACAGGAAGTCTATGGATTTATAATATGGGAATATAAAGGGGTTCAGTCCTAGGATATAACAGTAGGGATATGGTTATGTGGACAGGTAGTCTATGGATTAATATGGGAATATAAAGGGTTCAGTCCTAGGATATAAACAAGTAGGGATATGGGTATGCATTGGACAGGTAGTCTATGGATATAATATGGGAATATAAAGGGTTCAGTCCTAGGATATAACAGAGGGATATGGGTATGATGGACAGGTAGTCTATGGATATAATATGGGATATAAAAGGGTTCAGTCCGTAGGATATAACAGTAGGGGATATGGGTATGATTGGACAGGTAGTCTATGGATAATATGGGAATATAAAGGGGTTCAGTCCTAGGATATAACAGTAGGATATGGGTATGAGAGACAGGTATTCTATGTATATAATATGGGGATATAAAGGGTTCAGTCCCGTAGGATATAACAGTAGGGATATGGGTATGATTGGACAGGTAGTCTATGGATATACTATGGGAAGATAAGGAAGTTCAGTCTAGGATTTAACAGTAGGGATAGGGTATGATTGGACAAGGTAGTCTATGGATATAATAGGATATAAGGGTTCACTAGGATATACAGTAGGGATATGGGTATGATTGGACAGGAAGTCTATGGATATAATATGGGATATAAAGGATGTTCAGTCCTAGGAATAACCAGTAGGGATATGGGTATGATTGGACAGGTAGTCTATGATATAATATGGGAATATAAGGGGTTCAGTCCTAGGATATAAACAGTAGGGATAGGGTGTTATGATGGGACAGGTAGTCTATGGATATAAATGGAATATAAAGGGTCAGTCCTAGATTAACAGTAGGGATATGGGTATGATTTGACAGGAGTCTATGGATATAAAACAGGAATATAAAGGGGTTCAGTCCTTAGGATATAACGTAGGGATATGGAGTTGATTGGACAGGGTTAATCTATGATATAAACATGGGGATATAAAAGGGTTCAGTCCTAGGATTAACAGGAGGGATAAGGGTATGATGGGACAGTGGTCTATGGATATCACATGGGAATATAAAGGGTTCAGTCCTAGGATATAACAGTAGGGATATGGGTATGATTAGACAGGTAGTCTATGGATTAACATGGGAATATAAAGGGTTCAGTCCTAGGATATAAAAGTAGGAATATGGGTATGATTGGACAGGTAATCTATAGATATAACATGGGAATATAAAGGGTTCAGTCCTAGGATATAACAGTAGGGATATGGGTATGATTGGACGGTAGTCTATGGATATAACATGGGAATATAAAGGGGTTCAGTCCTAGGATATAACAGTAGGGATATGGGTATGATTGGACAGGTATAGTCCTATGGATATATATGGGAATATAAGGGTTAGTCCTAGGATAAACAGTAGGGATATGGGTATGATTGGACAGGTAGTCTATGGATATAATATGGGAATATAAAGGGGTTCAGTTCTAGGATATAACAGTAGGGTTATGGGTATGATTGGACAGGTAGTCTATGGATAAATATAGGAATATAAAGGGGTTCAGTCCTAGGATATAACAGTAGGGATATGGGTATGATTGGACAGGTAGTCTATGGATATAATATGGGAATATAAAGGGTTCAGTCCTAGGATATAACAGTAGGGATATGGGTATGATTGGACAGGTAGTCTATGGATATAATATGGAATATAAAGGGTTCAGTCCTAGGATATAACAATCGGATATGGGTATGATTGGGACAGGTAGTCTATGGATATAATATGGGAATATAAAGGGTTCAGCTCTGGATATAACAGTAGGGATATGGGTATGATTGGACAGGTAGTTATGATATAATATGGGAATATAAAGGGGTTCAGTCTAGGATATAACAGTAGGGTTATGGGTATGATTGGACAGGTAGTCTATGGATATAAATATAGGAATATAAAGGGTTCAGTCCTAGGATATAACATAGGGATATGGGTATGATTGGACAGGTAGTCTATGGATATAACATGGGAATATAAAGGGTTCAGTCCTAGGATATAACAGTAGGGATATGGGTATGATTGGACAGGTAGTCTAGGATATAATATGGGGATATAAAGGGTTCGTCTAGGATATAACAGTAGGGAATGGTATGATTGGACAGGTAGTCTATGGATATAATATGGAATATAAAGGGGTTCAGTTCTAGGATATAACAGTAGGGTTTGGGTATGATTGGACAGGTAGGTATGGATATAATATATATATAAAGGGTTCAGTCCTAGGATATAACGTAGGGATATGGGTATGATTGGACAGGTAGTCTATGGATATAATATGGGGATATAAAGGGGTTCAGTCCTAGGATATAACAGTAGGGATATGGGTTGATTGGACAGGTAGTCTATGGATATAATATGGGAATATAAAGGGGTTCAGTCCTAGGATATAACATTACGGATATGGGTATGATTGGACAGGTAGTCTATGGATATAATATGGGAATAAAAGGGTTCAGTCCTAGGATATAACAGTAGGGATATGGGTATGATTGGACAGGTAGTCTATGGATATAACATGGAATATAAAGGGTTCAGTCCTAGGATATAACAGTAGGGATATGGGTATGATTGGACAGGTAGTCTATGGATATAACATGGGAATATAAAGGGTTCAGTCCTAGGATAACAGTAGGGATATGGGTATGATTGGACAGGTATCTATAATATAACATGGGAATATAAGGGTTCAGTCCTAGGATATAACAGTAGGGATATGGGTATGATTGGACAGGTAGTCTATGGATATAACATGGAATATAAAGGGTTCAGTCCTAGGATATAACAGTAGGGATATGGGTATGATTGGACAGGTAGTCTACGGATATAATATGGGAATATAAAGGGTTCAGTCCTAGGATATAACAGTAGGGATATGGGTATGATTGGACAGGTAGTCTATGGATATAATATGGGAATAAAGGGTTCAGTCCTAGGATATTACAGTAGGGATATGGGTATGATTGGACAGGTAGTCTATGGATATAATATGGGAATATAAAGGGGTTTAGTCCTAGGATATAACAGTAGGGATATGGGTATGATTGGACAGGTAGTCTATGGATATAATATGGGGATATAAAGGGTTTCAGTCCTAGGATATACAGTAGGGATAGGGTTGATTGGACAGGTAGTCTATGGATATAATATGGGATATAAAGGGTTCGTCCTAGGATATAACAGTAGGGTGATATGGGTATATGGACAGGTAGTCTATGGATATAATATGGGAATATAAAGGGTTCGGTCCTAGGATATAACAGTGGGATATGGTATGATTGGACAGGTAGTCTATGGATATAAATGGGAATATAAAGGGTTCAGTCCTAGGATATAATAGTAGGGATATGGGTATGATTGGACAGGTAGTCTATGGATATAATATGGGGATATAAAGGGTTCAGTCCTAGGATATAACAGTAGGGATATGGGTATGATTGGCAGGTAGTCTATGGATATAATATGGGGAATATAAGGGGTTCAGTCTAGGATATACAGTAGGGATATGGGTATGATGGACAGGTAGCTATGGATATAATATAGGAATATAAAGGGTTCAGTCCTAGGATATAACAGTAGGGATATGGGTATGATTGGACAGGTAGTCTATGGATATAATATGGGAATATAAAGGGTTCAGTCCTAGGATATAACAGTAGGGATATGGGTATGATTGGACAGGTAGTCTATGGATATATATGGGAATATAAAGGGGTTCAGTCCTAGGAATAACAGTTCGGATATGGGTATGATTGGACAGGTAGTCTATGGATATAATATGGGATATAAAAGGGTTCAGTCCTAGGATATAATTCGGATATGGGTATGATTGGACAGGTAGTCTATGGATATAATATGGGAATATAAAGGGTTCAGTCCTAGGATATAACAGTAGGGATATGGGTATGATTGGGACAGGTAGTCTATGGATATAATGGGAATATAAAGGGTTCAGTCCTAGGATATAACAGTAGGGATATGGGTATGATTGGACAGGTAATCTATAGATATAAATGGGAATATAAAGGGTTCAGTCCTAGGATATAACAGTAGGGATATGGGTATGATTGGACAGGTAGTCTATGAATATAACATGGGAATATAAAGGGTTCAGTCCTAGGATATAAAAGTAAGGAATATGGGTATGATTGGACAGGTAATCTATGATATAACATGGGAATATAAAGGGTTCAGTCCTAGGATATAACAGTAGGGATATGGGTATGATTGGACAGGTAGTCTATGGATATAATATGGGAATATAAAGGGGTTCAGTCCTAGTATATAACAGTAGGGATATGGGTATGATTGGACAGGTAGTCTATGGATATAACATGGGAATATAAAGGGGTTCAGTCCTAGGATATAAAAGTAGGAATATGGGTATGATTGGACAGGTAATCTATAGATATAACTTGATATAAAGGGTTCAGTCCTAGGATATAACAGTAGGGATATGGGTATGATTGGACAGGTAGTCTATGGATATAACATGGGAATATAAAGGGTTCAGTCTAGGATATAAAGTAGGAATATGGGTATGATTGGACAGGTAATCATAGATATAACTGGGAATATAAAGGTTCAGTCTAGGATATAACAGTAGGGATATGGGTTATGATTGGATGGTAGTCTATGGAAATAACATGGGAATATAAAGGGGTTCAGTCTAGGATATAAAAGTGGGATATGGGTATGATTGATGGGTAGTCTATGGATATATACCTGGAATATAAAGGGTTCAGTCTAGGATATAACAGTAGGGATATGGGTATGATTGGACAGGTAGTCTATGGATATAATTGGGAATATAAAGGGTTCGTCCTAGGATATAACAGTAGGGTATAGGGTATGATTGGGCAGGTAGTCTATGGATATAATATGGGAATATAAAGGGTTCAGTCAGGATATACATTACGGGATAGGGTAGGATTGGACAGGTAGTCTATGGATATAATATGGGATATAAAGGGTTCAGTCCTAGGATATAACAGTAGGGATAGGGTAGATTGGAAGGTAGTCTATGGATATAACATGGGAATATAAAGGGTTCAGTCCTAGGATATAACAGTAGGGATATGGGTATGATTGGACAGGTAGTCTATGGTATAACATGGGAATATAAAGGGTTCAGTCCTAGGATATAACAGTAGGGATATGGGTATGATTGGACAGGTAATCTATAGATATAACATGGGAATATAAAATATCTGTTGTATTCAATTAGATCAACTGGACTTGAAATGTAGTTTTGAAAGACGTGTCGCTAGTCATCCGACTGGCTTTCTCAATTAGAATGACTTGTTCAAGATCTGTGGCAATTATGTACCCTGGAAAATCCCAATTCGCATATCACAGCCAGGTGTTAAGGGTTTGTGATTAGAGTGGGCTAAGAGGTGTTATAGGAACGCCGATAAGAAGGTGTTAAAACAGCATTGTACATGGCAGACAGTTGGTGTCGAACCCACCCTATTAGGCTTGGTTCTTTATTTTCACATAAATGGCTCCTTAACACTCTCTTAACCAGTCACGTTCCTTCGCCAGTATGTTAACATTACAATCTTCAAGGTATGTCCTATCCTTAAGATGCAGATACACGCGCTGAGTCTGACCCGAGGGAATTGGCTCTTCTGTGCTGGGCCATACGTGATGCAGTTGCTGTTTGGTCTCCCCCACATACAACCAGAGCATTCTTCACGCACTGCATATATATGATGTCGCTTTTCTTGTGTTTTGGTATTGGGTCTTTCGGTTGTACCAATTGCTGCCTCAGTGTGTTGTTTGGTTTAAGCAGACAGGGATACAATGTTTTTGGAAATTTTCTTAATTTCTCGGAGACCCCTGCTACATATGGGATGACCATGTTCTCCTCCTGTCTTGCTTTTCCCTTCACTGTTGGTATTCGTGTTCTTTTCTTTCCTTCTACTTCTTTTGACAAAGGCCCAGTCTGGATATCCACAAGTTTTAAGGGCTCATTTGAGATGTTTAATTTCTTTAGGCTTCGCCTCTGTGCTAGTGGGGATGTTCTCGGCTCTGTGTGCAGGGTATGATGACCCCAGCTTGGTGACTAAAGGGTGGTGGGAGTCAAACATCAAATACTGATCTGTGTGTGTGGTTTTCTGCAAACCTCTACTTCCAGTTTACATTTTCCTTAACTTCTACACAGCAGTCCCAAGAAATGCCAGATTGTGTGGGTACCCTTCCCTTGTGAAATTTAATGTTTTGGTCCACCCGATTAATGTGTTCTGTGAAAGATGTACTTACTTCTGGTGGATTTTAACCAGGTGTCATCAACATATCTGAACCAGTGGCTGGGTGCATGGCCCTTAAAGGATAAGCAGCCTGATGTTTTACCTCCTCCATGTAATAGGTTGGCCCACAATAGGTGAAACTGGAGATCATAGAACATCCCTGTTTTTGCGTATAGAACTTATCCCTGTATTTGAAATAGGTAGATATTCAGGGCACAAGTCCAACAAGGAACACACAGGTTCTGGGTTAGATCGTTCGCTGGTAGAGGGCTTGTCTTGGCCCAGCCGTTTCTCACCATGTCAACAGCCTCCTTGGTTCTATAACACCTGTAGCACTATCTAGTCACACCCTTAACACCTGGCTGTGATATGCTAATGGGATTTTCCAGGTACATAATTGCACAGATTTGGTTACAATCATCTGATTGAGAAAGCCAGTCGGATGACTAGCGAAACGTCTCAGAAATACTTCAAGTCCAGTTGATCTAATTGAATACAACAGATATACCATGACCTGGATGAATGAGAACCTTCACAAGCATGGGAATATAAAGGGTTCAGTCCTAGGATATAACAGTAGGGATATGGGTATGATTGGACAGGTAGTCTATGGATAAAAATGGGATATAAAGGGTTCAGTCCTAGGATATAACAGTAGGGATATGGGTATGATTGGACAGGTAGTCTATGGATATATATTGGGAATATAAAGGGGTTTAGTCTAGGATATAAACAGTAGGATAGGGTATGATTGGACGGTAGTCTATGGATATAATATGGGAATATAAAGGGGTTCAGTCCTAGGATATAACAGTAGGGATATGGGTATGATTGGACAGGTAGTCTATGGATATAATATGGGGATATAAAGGGGTTCGGTCCTAGGATATATACAGTGGGTGATATGGGTATGATTGGACAGGTAGTCTATGGATATAATATGGGAATATAAAGGGGTTCGGTCCTAGGATATAACAGTAGGGTGATATGGGTATGATTGGACAGGTAGTCTATGGATATAATATGGGAATATAAAGGGTTCAGTCCTAGGATATAACAGTAGGGATATGGGTATGATTGGACAGGAGGTCTAGGATATAATATGGGAATATAAAGGGGTTCAGTCCTAGGATATAACAGTAGGGGATATGGGTATGATTGGACAGGTAGTCTATGGATATAATATGGGAATTAAAGGGTTCAGTCCTAGGATATAACAGTAGGGATATGGGTATGATTGGACAGGTAGTCTATGGATATAATATGGGAATATAAAGGGTTCAGTCCTAGGATATAACAGTAGGGTATGGGTATGATTGGACAGGTAGTCTATGGATATATAATGGGAATATAAGGGTTCAGTCCTAGGATATAACAGTGGATATGGGTATGATTGGACAGGTAGTCTATGGATAATATGGGGAATATAAGGGTTCAGTCCTAGGATATAACAGTAGGGATATGGGTATGATTGGACAGGTAGTCTATGGATATAATAGGGGATATAAAGGGTTCAGTCCTAGGATATAACAAGTAGGGATATGGTATGATTGGACAGGTAGTCTAGGATATAATATGGGGAATATAAAGGGTTCAGTCCTAGGATATAACAGTAGGGATATGGGGATGAGGACAGGAGTCTATGGATATAATAGGGAATATAAAGGGTTCAGTCCTAGGATATAACAGTAGGGTGATATGGGTATGATTGGACAGGTAGTCTATGGATATAATATGGGAATATAAAGGGTTCAGTCCTAGGATATAACAGTAGGGATATGGGTATGATTGGACAGGTAGTCTATGGATATAAATGGGAATATAAAAGGGTTCAGTCCTAGGATATAACAGTAGGGATATGGGTATGATTGGACAGGTAGTCTATGGATATAATATGGGAATATAAAGGGGTTCAGTCCTAGGATATAACAGTAGGGATATGGGTATGATTGGACGTAGTCTATGGATATTAATAGGGGAATATAAAGGGTTCAGTCCTAGGATATATAACAGTAGGGATATGGGTATGATTGGACAGGTAGTCTATGGATATAATATGGGGATATAAAGGGTTTCAGTCCTAGGATATAACAGTAGGGATATGGGTATGATTGGACAGGTAGCCTATGGATATAATATGGGGATATAAAGGGTTTCAGTCCTAGGATAAACAGTAGGGATATGGGTATGATAGGACAGGTAGTCTATGGATATAATATGGGGATATAAAGGGTTCAGTCCTAGGATATAACAGTAGGGATATGGGTATGATTGGACAGGTAGTCTTAGATATAATATGGGAAATAAAGGGTTCAGTCCTAGGATATAACAGTAGGGATATGGGTATGATTGGACAGGTAGTATGGATTAATATGGGGATATAAAGGGTTCAGTCCTGGATATAACAGTAGGGATATGGGTATGATTGGACAGGTAGTCTATGGATATAATATGGGAATATAAAGGGTTCAGTCCTAGGATATAACAGTAGGGATATGGGTATGATTGGACAGGTAGTCTATGGATATAATATGGAATATAAAGGGTTCAGTCCTAGGATATAACAGTAGGGATAGGGTATGATTGGACAGGTAGTCTATGGATATAATATGGGGATATAAAGGGGTTCAGTCCTAGGATATAACAGTAGGGATATGGGTATGATTGGACAGGTAGTCTATGGATATAATATGGGATATAAAGGGTTCAGTCCTAGGATTAAACAGTAGGGAATGGGATGATTGGACAGGTAGTCTATGGATATAATATGGGGAATATAAAGGGTTCAGTCCTAGGATATAACAGTAGGGATATGGTTATGATTGGACAGGAAGTCTATGGATATAATATAGGAATAAAGGGTTCGGTCAGGATATAACAGTAGGGTGATAGGGTATGATTGGACAGGTAGTCTATGGATATAATATGGGAATATAAAGGGTTCAGTCTAGGATATAACAGTAGGGATATGGGTATGATTGGACAGGTAGTCTATGGATATAATATGGGAATATAAAGGGTTCAGTCCTAGGATATAACAGTAGGGATATGGGTATGATTGGACAGGTAGCTATGGATATAATATGGGAATATAAAGGGGTTCAGTCCTAGGATTATAACAGTAGGGGATATGGGTATGATTGGACAGGTTAGTCTATGGATATAATATGGGAATATAAAGGGGTTCAGTCCTAGGATATAACAGTAGGGATATTGGGTGATGATTGGACAGGAAGTCTATGGATATAATATGGGGAATAAGGGTTTCAGTGTAGGATATAACAGTAGGGATTAGGGTATGATTGGACAGGTAGCTATGATATAATATGGGGATATAGGGTTCAGTCCTGGATAAACAGTAGGGATATGGGGATGATGGACAGGTAGTCTATGGTATAATATGGGGATATAAAGGGTTCAGTCCTAGGATTATAACAGTAGGGATATGGGTATGATTGGACAGGTAGTTATAGTGATATAATATGGGAATATAAGGGTTCAGTCCTAGGATTATAACAGTAGGGATATGGGGAGATTGGACAGGTAGTCTATGGATATAATATGGGGATATAAAGGGTTCAGTCCTAGGATATAACAGTAGGTATGGGTATGATTGGACAGGTAGTCTATGGATATAATATGGGAATATAAAGGGTTCAGTCCTAGGATATAACAGTAGGGATATGGGTATGATTGGACAGGTAGTCTATGGATATAATATAGGAATATAAAGGGGTTCGGTCCTAGGATATAACAGTAGGTGATATGGGTATGATGGACAGGTATAAGTCTATGGATATTAATATGGGGATATAAAGGGTTCAGCCTAGGATATAACAGTAGGGATATGGGTATGATTGGACAGGTAGTCTATGGATATAATATAGGAATATAAAGGGGTTCGGTCCTAGGATATAACAGTAGGGTGATATGGGTATGATTGGACAGGTAGTCTATGGATATACTATAGGAATATAAAGGGTACAGTCCTAGGATATAACAGTAGGGGATATGGGTATGATTGGACAGGAAGTCTATGGATATAATATAGGAATATAAGGGTCGTCCTAGGATATAACAGTAGGTGATATGGGTATGATTGGACAGGTTAGTCTATGGATATAATATGGGGATATAAAAGGGTTCAGTCCTAGGATATAACAGTAGGGATATGGGTATGATGGACAGGTAGTCTATGGATATAAATGGGAATATAAAGGGTTCAGTCCTAGGATATAACAGTAGGGATATGGGTATGATTGGACAGGTAGTCTATGGATATAATATGGGAATATAAAGGGTTCAGTCCTAGGATATAACAGTAGGGATATGGGTATGATTGGAGGTAGTCTATGGATATAATATGGGAATATAAAGGGGTTCAGTCTAGGATATAACAGTGGGATATGGGTTGATTGGACTGGTAGTCTATGGATATAATATGGGAATATAAAGGGTTTAGTCCTAGGATTATAACAGTAGGGATATGGGTATGATTGGACAGGTAGTCTATGGATATTATATGGGAATATAAAGGGGTTCAGTCCTAGGATATAACAGTAGGGATATGGGTATGATTGGACAGGAAGTCTATGGATATAATATGGGGATATAAAGGGTTCAGTCCTAGGATATAACAGTAGGGATATGGGTATGATTGGACAGGTAGTCTATGGATATAATATGGGGATATAAAGGGTTCAGTCCTAGGATATAACAGTAGGGATATGGGTATGATTGGAAGGTAGTCTATGGATATAATATGGGGATATAAAGGGTTCAGTCTAGGATATAACAGTAGGGATATGGGTATGATTGGACAGGTAGTCCTATGGATTATATGGGGATATAAAGGGTTTCAGTCCTAGGATTATACACAGTAGGGATATGGGTATGATTGGACAGGTAGTCTATGGATATAATATGGGGATAAAAGGGTTTCAGTCCTAGGATATAACAGTAGGGATATGGGTATGATTGGACAGGTAGTCTATGGATATAATATGGGGATATAAAGGGTTCAGTCCTAGGATATAACAGTAGGGATATGGGTATGATTGGACAGGTAGTCTACCTGTTTGGATTTAGGACATTATGCAATATGCATATCCATTTTTAAGAAATATCAGATAAGTGATTCTTCAATTCTGAATGTGGGAGAAATATTAACTACGCGAGCCCTCGATCTTGAATATTCAATATGGAAACTCGAAAACAGCTTGCGCGTGACGAAAGTTTGTTTTTATATAAGTTTTGGTTGTATCTACGTGTTCCGCAGACCATTTCCCAGGTCCCTGCGCCATGTACACTAACTTACTATTTGTGACATCTCTGGGTCCATTTTCAGATTTTCGATTTTTTTCTTAGACTGGATCTGAGCAGGTGATATAACACTGGGCTTGTAAAATGCCAATAATATTATAACAATATATTGGTACCAACCATACAAAACCACTGCAGTCCACGGCTGTATTGTATGGTTGTATGGTCATGGGCGTGAATTTAACGTCAGGAAAAAAGGGTATGTCCACCCCCCAAACAAACATTTATCTCCAAAACCTCAACCTTGCACCTAAATATACCTAACAGCCCTCCTTCCCTTGGCTGTCTTTTGCCCTACCTTTGTGCCTTCTCCATGATGTCTCGGAAGCCAGACAGAAGACTGCCGAGGGAACCAGGGCTGATAAGTATATTTAGGAGCACATTTCAGAGTTGTAAACTTTGCGAGGTTGTAGGGTTGGGGCGCAATAAGGCTGCAGACAATAGTTTGTAAGGGGGGTGGACATACCCTGTATCAGTCTGGCCACCAGTGTTTTAACACCATTATAAAAAACATTGTGTGCGATTATCTCATGGTTCAACATCAAACAAAATACGTGAAATATCTGAGATGTTTGGTGAGGAAAGTAGAAAGGAAATCTGGGAATCCTTGAAAATAAATTCTGTCTTTCCCTCCCCTTTATTCCATGTTTTTGTTGTGGGTAATAAGTGCAGCAGTGACCTTCAGACACACTAGGCACTTAAAGGACAACTATGAGAGATGAGTATAATTGTCTATAATACAACTGAGCAAATCTGTAATAAAGTTGCGGTATTGCAATACAGCCGTTCTGTGCCTTACTACTGGTGATGCAGAATATTGCAGATACCACACTGTTGGGCATATTAAAAAAGGTGGAATATCGCTATTTGGCAATACCACGCCTTTAACGGTTATGACGTAAATGTGTGATTTTCTATACATTACAATACCATTGCTGTACTCTAATACCGTGTAATTAGAGTAATGCTCTACTCTTACCAATGGTATCGGAAGTTTTCAATACAGCAGGTTATTAAATGTGCCTTTATTGGGACACCATATAACATTGCCGATCGGTGAGTAAGTTTGATGCCACACTTCAACACACAAAAAAGCCACGTGCATTTCTGTACACTTTTGCCGTGCACTTATGTCTGCTTGCATCCACATTTACGTGGGTTTGCGCTTACATTTCCCTGGGCATTATGGGTAAAAATGCCCCTTAAAAAATCCCACGGCCTATTGATTTTTGTCCACTTGCGTCTGCGGATTGCACACAGTGGGGTCTGCTTTATTATAAATAAAAAGTTCTCGTGGATCGTAAAGTGCAAACGGAGACCAAAAACGAACAGCCGTTTCGAAGGATAATTGGCCCATATATGAGCACTTAATCGACCGAAACGGCCGCTCCCCGAACCAACTGCCGTTTCGGCCGATAAAGTGCCCATACACGGGCAGATTGAGGGCTAGGCCACACTGTCGCCATTTTCTTGCGATTGCGCATGCCTTTTTTCCCGATCATTGTAATAGTGTCAATGCACTGAAAACGTGCGTTTTCGGGGGTGCGATACGCTTGCGCTTGCAATTTGCGTTCCGCATTTTAAATCGCAATCGCATGCGTTTTCTATATGTAACGAAAAAACGCATGCGCAAACTCAACGAAACCGCACATGAAATAGCATGCAATTCCGTGTGTGATTGCGTTGCAGTGTGGCCGTGCCCTAAGTATGATAAATTACATAATTTTTTCACTGCATGTAAAAGAATCTTCTTAGGCTGAGTGCACACCAGCCGAGATTAACCGAGAGTCCCGATCGTCTGTTCGTCCAATGTGGATTGCCCCACACCAGCAGATATTTCCTACCAATATACGCCACTATCGGTCGGTCTTCCGGAAATATCTGCTGGTGTTTACCCAGCCTTAGGGTGAAACCTTCACACATACACAAACGTTTTTAATGAGAAAAGACTCATTGGTACATAATTATTTCAGATTTCAGTCGGATCCATCACCTGGGCTGTTCCTTTGTTCTGCTTGGCTTGATGGATTGAATTTGATGGCATTTGACTGGGGTCTGAATGGAGGTTAGTAGTACGGGACTTACCACAATAGGAAATTCTGAAAAATACCAGTCTTGGCATGGGCAGAGCTTGGGGTCTAGGTGCCAGGATGGTATTTTTATATCATGGCTACCAGCAAGGGCACTAAGGGCAACCCTACCTCTTCTGTGCTCCTCCAATCGGGTGCGGCACTAAGGTTACTAGCCAATCATGTATCTTGGATGTAATTGAGGCTGTGCTCTACCACCGGGGTATAACTATTAATCCTGGCATTGTTATTTATACCATCAGTAGGGATGGTGCTGCCAATTGGCTTCCCAACACATTCACAAACACGCACAACACTAACCTGACCTAGCAATGGGTGAAGGGTTTAAGTGTAACTACCAATAGCACAGAGGGAAAAGACTATCGGTATGGCAATTCCCACTCTGCAGCATAAACTAGATTGTAAGCTCTATGGGCAGGGACCTCCTTTCCTCTTGTGGCAAAGCCCTAGCACTTCTATTTATATAATTTATATATTTATGTACTGAACTACCTATGTATTTATCCCCTGTATGACTTGTATTTTATTACTGTACAGCGTTGCGTCCCCAAGTGGTGCTTTATAAATAAACTATACATACATACATACATATATACATACAAACATATATACATACATATATACATACATACATATATACATACATACATACATATATATATATATATATATATACATACATATATACATACAAACATACATACATACATATATACATACATACATACCTACATCCATACATACATACATACATACATGCATATACACACTGTGCTAAGGGAACAGGCAAAACACCCAACTAGCCATCTAATTAAAGGGGAACTAAAGCATAAAATAATTTAGAAAATTAATTTTCAGCTTTCATATGGAACGCTTGCTAAAATCTTTACTTTGCCTTTAATCTGTGTAATTTCCTGGGCTTTTATTAAAAAAATATATATATTTATTTCTGCCTTTAGTTCTCCTTTAAAGAACTGTCTATAAGAAATCTTTGCACAGTTGGGTGTATTTTGTGTTTTCCTTAAAAGGCTGAGGGATCAATTGCAGCATGCATCTCCTCCATTGGCTACAACTACAACTCCCAGCATGCTCTGCCAATCCAGATTATAAGAAGAGACATAGCCTCTCTCTACAATGCACCATGACCATGTCAGTGACCACACCTTCCTATTAACCCTATACATTCCCACCTCTAGTGATGCCCTAGTGCTACGAAGCTGAAGTTGGTTTCTTATTCAAAAAAGTTGGTTTCTTTTTCAGTTGGTTTCTTATTCACAGACTGAAGTTGGTTTCTTATTCGGATTTGAATAAGAAACTGAGTATTGCATAGGTAAACTGCTTTGGGCCACTGAAAAAACACGCAGACAGACTGGACATACCCCTGGCACTAATTCAGTTGAGTCCAGCCTGGCCCAAATTGGTTTTGGGCATCAAGTTGGCACCAAAGTCTGCAAAATAGCCATTTTAGCCATTTGAATAAGAAACTGGTGTATTGCAATAGGTAAACCAGTTTGGGCCACTGAAAAAACACTGCAGACAGACTTGTACATACCCCTGGCACATAATTCAGTTGAGTCCAGCCTGGCCCAATTGGTTTTGGGCATGCAAGTTGGCACCAAAGTCTGCAAAATAGCCATTTTAGCCATTTGAATAAGAAAACGGTGTATTGCAATAGGTAAACCAGTTTGGGCCACTGAAAAAACACTGCAGACAGACTTGTACATACCCCTGGCACATAATTCAGTTGAGTCCAGCCTGGCCCAAATTGGTTTTGGGCATGCAAGTTGGCACCAAAGTCTGCAAAATAGCCATTTTAGCCATTTGAATAAGAAACTGGTGTATTGCAATAGGTAAACCAGTTTGGGCCACTGAAAAAAACACCGCAGACAGACTTGTACATACCCCTGGCACATAATTCAGTTGAGTCCAGCCTGGCCCAAATTGGTTTTGGGCATGCAAGTTGGCACCAAAGTCTGCAAAATAGCCATTTTAGCCCATTTGAATAAAAACTGGTGTATTGCATTGGTAAACTGCTTTGGGCCACTAAAAACACTGCAGACAGACTTGTACATACCCCTGGCACATAATTCAGTTGAGTCAGCCTGGCCCAATTGGTTTGGGCATGCAAGTTGGCACCAAAGTCTGCAAAATGCTATTTTTGCACATTTGAATAAGAAACTGATGATTGAAAGGTAAACCGCTTTGGGCCACTGAAAAAACACTGCACACAGAGTTGTATACCCCTGGCACATAATTCAGTTGAGTCCAGCCTGGCCCAAATTGGTTTTGGGCATGCAAGTTGGCACCAAAGTCTGCAAATAGCCATTTTTGCACATTTGAAAAAGAAACTGATGTATTGCAATAGGTAAACGCTTTGGGCCACTGAAAAAAAACTGCACACAGAGTTGTACATACCCCTGGCACAAAACACATACAATATTTGTACATACCTGGCACAACACACACAAAACCATTTGGGCCAGGCTGGAATCAACTGAATTATGTGCCAGGGGTATGTACAACTCGTCTGCAGTGTTTTTTCAGTGGCCCAAAGCGGTTACCTATGCAATACATCAGTTTCTAATTCAAATGTGCAAAAATGGCTATTTTGCAGACTTTGGTGCCAACTTGCATGCCCAAAACCAATTTGGGCCAGGCTGGACTCAAGAATTATGTGCCAAGGGTATGTACAAGTCTGTCTGCGGGTGTTTTTTTCAGTGGCCCAAACGTGTTTACCTATTTGCAATACACCAGTTTCTTATTCAATGGCTAAATGGCTATTTTGCAGACTTTGGTGCCAATGCATGCCCAAAACCAATTTGGGCCAGGCTGGACTCAACTGAATTATGTGCAGGGTATGTACAAGTCTGTCTGCGTGTTTTTTCAGTGGCCCAAACTGGTTTACCTATTGCATACACCAGTTTCTTATTTCAAATGGCTAAAATGGCTATTTTGCAGACTTTGGTGCAACTTGCATGCCAAAACCAATTTGGGCCAAGCTGTACTCAACTGAATTATGTGCCAGGGGTATGTACAACTCTGTGTGCAGTGTTTTTTCAGTGGCCCAAAGCAGTTTACCTATTGCAATATCAGTTTCTTATTCAAATGTGAAAAATAGCTATTTTGCAGACTTTGGTGCCAACTTGTGCCAAAACCAATTTGGGCCAGGCTGGACTCAACTGAATTATGTGCAGGGGTAGTACAACTCTGGGTGCAGTGTTTTTTCAGTGGCCCAAAGCGGTTTACCTATTGCAATACATAGTTTCTTATTCAAATGTGCAAAAATAGCTATTTTGCAGACTTTGGTGCCAACTTGCATGCCCAAAACCAATTTGGGCCAGGCTGGACTCAACTGAATTATGTGCCAGGGGTATGTACAACTGTCTGCTGCGGTGTTTTTTCAGTGGCCCAAACTGGTTTACCTATTGCAAACACCAGTTCTTATTCAAATGGCTAAAATGGCTATTTTGCAGACTTTGGGTGCCAACTTGCATGCCCAAAACCAATTTGGGCCAGGCTGGACTCAACTGAATTATGTGCCAGGGGTATGTACAGTCTGTCTGCAGTGTTTTTTCAGTGGCCCAAACTGGTTTACCTATTGCAATACACCAGTTTCTTATTCAATGAGCTAAAATGGCTATTTTGCAGACTTTGGTGCCAACTTGCATGCCCAAAACCAATTGGGCCAGGCTGGACTCAACTGAATTATGTGCCAGGGGTATGTACAAGTCCGTCTGCAGTGTTTTTTAGTGGCCCAAAGCAGTTATTACTAGCAATACACCAGTTTCTTATTCAAATGGCTAAAATGGCTATTTGGAGACTTTTTGTGTGCCAACTTGCATGCCCAAAACCAATTGGGCCAGGCTGGACTCAAGAATTATGTGCCAGGGGTATGTACTGTCTGTCTGCGGTGTTTTTTCAGTGGCCCAAACTGGTTTACCTATTGCAATACACCAGTTTTTTTATTCAAATCGGCTAAAATGGCTATTTTGCAGACTTTGGTGCCACTTGCATGCCCAAAACCAATTTGGGCCAGGTGGACTAAACTGAATTATGTGCCAGGGGTTAATACAAGTCTGTCTGCGGTGTGTTTTTCAGTGGCCCAACTGGTTTACCTATTGCAATACACCAGTTTCTTATTCAAATGGCTAAAATGGCTATTTGCAGACTTTGGTGCCAACTTGCATGCCCAAAACCAATTTGGGCCGCTGGACTCAACTGAATTATGTGCCAGGGGAGTGTACAACTCGTGTGCAGTGTTTTTTCAGTGGCCCAAAGCAGTTTACCTATTGCAATACATCAGTTTCTTATTCAAATGTGCAAAAATTGCTATTTTGCAGACTTGGTGCCAACATGCATGCCCAAAACCCATTTGGGCCAGCTGGACTAACTGAATTATGTGCCAGGGGTATGTACAAGTCTGTCTGCAGTGTTTTTTCAGTGGCCCAAGCGGTTTACCTATTGCAATACATCAGTTTCTTATTCAAAGTGCAAAAATGGCTATTTTGCAGACTTTGGTGCCAAAATGGCATGCCCAAAACCAATTTGGGCCAGGCGTGGACTCAACTGAATTATGTGCCAGGGGTAGTATCAAGTCTGTCTGCAGTGTTTTTTCAGTGGCCCCCAAAGCGGTTTACCTATTGCATACATCAGTTTTCTTATTCAAATGTGCAAAAATGGCTATTTTGCAGACGTTGGTGCCAACTTGCATGCCCAAAACCAATTTGGGCCAGGCTGGACTCAACTGAATTATGTGCCAGGGGTATGTACAAGTCTGTCTGCGGTGTTTTTTCAGTGGCCAAACTGGTTTACTATTGCAATACACCAGTTTCTTATTCAAAGGTAAAATGGCTATTTTGCAGACTTTGGTGCCAACTTGCTGCCCAAAACCAATTTGGGCAGGCTGGACCAACTGAATTAGTGCCAGGGTATGTTACAAGTCTGTCTGCAGTGTTTTTCAGTGGCCCAAACTGGTTTACCTATTGCAATACACCAGGTCTTATTCAAATGGCTAAAATGGCTATTTGCAGACTTTGGTGCCAACTTGATGCCAAAAACCAATTTGGGCCAGGCTGGACTCAACTGAATTATGGCCAGGGTATGTACAAGTCCGTCTGCAGTGTTTTTTTTTTAGTGGCCAAAGCAGTTTACCTATTGCAATACACCAGTTTCTTATTCAAATGTGCAAAAATGGCTATTTTGCAGACTTTGGTGCCAACTTGCATGCCCAAAACCAATTGGGCCAGGCTGGACTCAACTGAATATGTGCCAGGGGATGTACAAGTCTGTCTGCAGTGTTTTTTTCAGTGGCCCAAACTGGTTTACCTATTGCAATACACCAGTTTCTTATTCAAATGTGCAAAAAGGCTATTTTGCCGACTTTGGTGCCAACTTGCATGCCCCAAACCAATTTGGGCCAGGCTGGAATCAACTGAATTATGTGCCAGGGGTATGGACAAGTCGTCTGCGGTGTTTTTTCAGTGGCCCAAACTGGTTTACCTATTGCAATACACCAGTTCTTATTCAAATGGCTAAAATGGCTATTTTGCAGACTTGGTGCCAACTTGCATGCCCAAAACCAATTGGGCCAGCTGGACTGACTAACTGAATTATGTGCCAGGGGTATGTACAGTCTGTCTGCGTGTTTTTTCAGTGGCCCAAAACTGTTTACCTATTGCAATACACCAGTTTCTTATTCAAATGGCAAAATGGCTATTTTGCAGACTTTGGTGCAACTTGCATGCCCAAAACCAATTTGGGCCAGGTGGACTCATGAATTATGTGCCAGGGGGATGTACAATCTCTGTGTGCAGTGTTTTTTCAGTGGCCCAAAGCAGTTTACCTATTGCAATACATCAGTTTCTTATTCAAATGTGCAAAAATGGTATTTGCAGACTTTGGTGCCAACTTGCATGCCCAAAACCAATTTGGGCCAGGCTGGACTCAAATGCATTATGTGCCAGGGTATGTACAAGTCTGTCTGCAGTGTTTTTTCAGTGGCCAAACTGGTTTACCTATTGCAATACACCAGTTTTTTATTCAAATGTGCAAAAATGGCTATTTTGCAGACTTTGGTGCCAACTTGCATGCCCAAAACCAATTTGGGCAGGCTGGACTCAACTGAATTATGTGCCAGGGGTATACAAGTCTGTGCGGGTGTTTTTTCAGTGGCCCAAACTGGTTTACCTATTGCATCATACACCAGTTCTTATTCAATGGCTAAAATGGCTATTTTGCAGACTTTGGTGCCAACTGGCATGCCCCAAAACCAATTTGGGCCAGCTGGACTCAATGAATTATGTGCCAGGGGTATGTACAAGTCGTCTGCAGTGTTTTTTCAGTGGCCCAAACTGGTTTACCTATTGCAATACACCAGTTTCTTATTAAATGGCTAAAAATGGCTATTTGCAGACTTTGGTGCCAACTGCATGCCCAAAACCAATTTGGGCCAGGCTGGACTCAACTGAATTATGTGCCAGGGGTATGTACAACTCGTTGAGTTGTTTTTCAGTGGGCCAAAGCGGGTTTACCTATTGCAATACATCAGTTCTTATTCAAATGTGCAAAAATGGCTATTTTGCAGACTTTGGTGCCAACTTGATGCCCAAAACCAATTTGGGCCAGGCTGGACTCAACTGAATTATGTGCCAGGGGTATGTACAAGTCTGGTGCTGTTTTTCAGTGGCCCCAAACTGGTTTACCTTTGCAAACACCAGTTTCTTATTCAAATGGCTATAAATGGCTATTTTGCAGACTTTGGTGCCAACTTGCAGCCCAAAACCAATTGGGCCAGGTGGACTCAACTGAATTATGTGCCAGGGGTATGTACAAGTCCGTCGCAGTGTTTTTTTTTAGTGGCCCAAAAGCAGTTTACCTATTGCAATACACCAGTTTCTTATTCAAATGTGCAAAAATGGCTATTTTGCAGACTTTGGTGCCAACTTGCATGCCCAAAACCAATTTGGGCCAGGCTGGACTCCAACTGAATTATGTGCCAGGGGTATGACAAGTCTGTCTGCAGTGTTTTTTCAGTGCCCCAACTGGTACCTATTGCAATACACCCGTTCTTATCAAATGGCTAAAATGGCTATTTGCAGACTTTGGTGCCAACTTGCATGCCCAAAACCAATTTGGGCCAGGCTGGACTCAACTGATTATTGCGCAGGGGTATGTACAAGTTGTCTGCAGTGTTTTTTCAGTGGCCCAAACTGGTTTACCTATTGCAATACACCAGTTTCTTATTCAAATGGCTAAAATGGCTATTTTGCAGACTTTGGTGCAACTTGCATGCCCAAAACCAATTTGGGCCAGGCGTGGACTCAACTGAATTATGTGCCAGGGGTATGTACAACTCTGTCTGCAGTGTTTTTTCAGTGGCCCAAAGCGGTTACCTATTGCAATACATCAGTTTCTTATTCAAATGTGCAAAAAATGGCTATTTTGCAGACTTTGGTGCCAACTTGCATGCCCAAAACCAATTTGGGCCAGGCGTGGACTCAAAGAATTATGTGCCAGGGGTATGTACAAGTCTGTCTGCGGTGTTTTTCAGTGGCCCAAACGGTTTACCTATTGCAATACACCAGTTTCTATTCAAATGGCTTAAAATGGCTATTTGCAGACTTTGGTGCCAACTTGCATGCCCAAAAACCAATTTGGGCCAGGTTGGACTCAACTGAATTATGTGCCAGGGGTATGTACAAGTCCGTCTGCAGTGTTTTTTAGTGGGCCCAAAGCAGTTTTACCTATTGCAATACACCAGTTCTTATTCAAATGTGCAAAATGGCTATTTTGGAGATTTGGTGCCAACTTGCATGCCCAAACCAATTTGGGCCAGGCTGGACTCAACTGAATTATGTGCCAGGGGTATGTACAAAGTCTGTCTGCAGTGTTTTTTCAGTGGCCCAAACTGGTTTTACCTATTGCAATACACCAGTTTCTTATTCAAATGGCTAAAATGGCTATTTTGCAGACTTTGGTGCCCAACTTGCATGCCCAAAACCAATTGGGCAGGCTGGACTCAACTGAATTATGTGCCAGGGGTATGTACAACTCTGTCTGCAGTGTTTTTTCAGTGGCCCAAAGCGGTTTACCTATTGCAATACACCAGTTTCTTATTCAAATCTGAATAAGAAACCAACTTCAGTCTGTGAATAAGAAACTAACTGAATAAGAAACCAACTTTTTTGAATAAGAAACCAACTTCAGCTTCGTCCTAGTGCTGCCATGCAGATTGTGCTTTCCCTGGTGTGTTCCATTGTACTCATCACACAGCTTAGGACTGTGCAATTTGCCTTTTTCTGATTCTCTGTTGCATGGTTATTTTGGTACACTGTCCCTTTAAGACATTTAGTGACCTCCCCCTGTCTACTCCCTACCCCCTCCCCCTTGTTCAGCCCCAGGCTGCAGTTGGTGGGAACCAGAATCTCTTTCCTCCCAGAGTCCGGAGCTTTCCTAACTAACCCACAACTTCCAGGGCTGGTCTGACCCCCCAACACCGCCTTAACTTCCCCTTCACCACTGAGCAACGTGTCCAGGAGGGTCCAGTTTGGAACTTTCACTGACTGGAGATTCTAAACCCCACAGGGAGTCACATGGCTGGGTGAGTGGGGACCAGAGGTGTCCCATGCTGGGGGAAGTAGCAATGCAGACTGTGGTCAGCCAGGGGCCCTTTAATTCTCACCCTATCTGACTGGCACCCCCCTAAACCCCCATAATGAGGGTCCCCACTATCCTCCCCTTTATACTGCTACTGGGTACAAACTGTGCCACCTCCAAACTGATCTTCCCTTTAAGGATCTCCCCAGCAGATATCAAGGACACTGTGCCAGTGGCACCACCAACCCTTGAGGACACTGTTGGGCTCAACCTGGCATCAGACCCCAGTGGCAAAATCAACTTCCTGTCTATGGTGGATAATCTGGAAGGGGACTCTGGCAGGGGGTACTACATGGAGTTACTGATTGGCACACCACCCCAGCAGGTAAGTAGTGGGTATTATCCTGTCATATTGCACCCACATTGTGTGTGGGGGGATTGGATCAGACCATTGGTCAGTAGGTGTAAATGTGTACATTGTGTATTTATGTTCAGCAACGTGTCCTGTTAACTGGTTACCGGTAACTTGTAGTTTACCGGTGTATTTCTGTATTACCTGGAAAGTAAGATGCATTTTGGGTTCACAATTGTTTTTCAAACTATCAGTATGGCAACTCCAACACATTTACAATAAACAGAAATAGGGATTTAGGTAAATCCACTTTCTGAGTTGGATCTGTTGTGGGTTGGGTGGAGCTAATGACTGTTCAGCTGGGAACAGGGAAATGTATTAATATTAAAGGGAAGGGGCTGCCACACTGGTTACAACGTTTCACTGCAGTGGAATTTAGTCATCTGTTTGAAACTTTATCCTAATTGTAATGTTGCTTTATTCGTGCAGAATCCTACAGCTCCCATAAACTGCTGGCATAGTCAGATCCATCATATGGGAACCCAATACAGCCCCCAACATTCTACTCTAGACACAGCGTTGGCAACCCCATGGCACAGGACTAGATTTGTTATTACATGATCAGTTGTGTAATAAATTGTACACACGGTCCAGTTGTGATCCTGCACGCTGGTCACATGACCCCCCTACATTGTGGTGAGATATTTGGATTCCATGTACTGTGACATTCTGTTGCTTTTATAATTCGTAGGGGAATGTTTCTGTGACATTGTTTCATCATTTTAGGAGACAATGGTATTGTTGACCTCTAGCTTTTGCACTACAACTCCCATCATGCACTTAGGTCCCACTATGTGCGTTTCTATCTGATTTTCTGTCCGCTGGCATTTTCTGATCTAAATCGCAGAACGTTCGACAGTTTGTGGTGGTTTTTCAACACGTTCGTTCGTTCGTGTGGACGAAGAAACCATCCAATGTTACAGCCCAACCAACCAATACAGTGGAATGTCAGTTGGTCGGGCCAAATTATTGGATGGTGTGTAGCCGGCTTAAGTTGTCCTTTCTTTTCTAGCTGCTTATCTGTACATTGACACAATTCCTAGTGAGAACAGAAAACCTGTTAAACGGACCCTCTCATGTAATGGGTGTGATTGTCTAATCTGCTAATCTCTGTATTGAGCCTCTGTACATTGTCATTCCTGTTAGGCTGGATACACATGGAGGGACTATTTGTCCCGGGGTAAATGTTCGTCAGTCGCGGCAAATTCGGCGAACGATTGATCGTGCGTTCCCATAGGGAACTGCATGATCGATCGGCATTTACCATCATGTCCGATCGTTCATTCGTCCGACCGCGGTTGGCCGCTCCACACCAGCAGATATTTTCGACCGACTGAAAGTGCCGTGAATCGGTCGGTCAGCCGATAATATCTGCTGGTGTGTATCCAGCCATAGTCCATTAAATCCCTTCGTAGCCTTTGGCTTCTGTACAGTAGTTGCAGTGTAGCAGTGACCTAGTGTGGGGATATTTACACGGTATTTGGCTGAATCAATGGGATTCAAATTAAATTAATTGATTTCAATTTCATCATACATTGTAATGATCTCTAGGTGTGTGGGTGTAAGGGTGTTATAGGCTATGACCCAGTTAACTGCCTGACCTGATCATTTGATTGAAATTTGCCTCCGCGTTAAGGTGCATTTGTGATGCTAATATTCCGTGGAGCGCATGCGATTTGCAAAAAAATGGTGATCGCATTTGCTCCAAAAATGGATCGTAGTGTGGCCACCACGCTAACGGATCGAAAAATGCGTTTGTAAATGTGAGAAACGCACTAGTGAGGCATTGTCTTTACTGACTAACCTTTAACATTCCCCTTTAAATAGCTGCACTAATGAGACTATTGAGAAATGCATTGCACAGAGCTGTGCTAAGATCAGGTTCAATTCATCATCCTCCCACTGCAGCTCTGTACTATGTTATTTCTATAAGTGTAACTATTAAAGTTGTGATATTGAGAAATACATTACACAGGGCTGTGCTAAGATCAGGTTCACTTTATTATCCTCCCCCTGCAGCTCTGTACTATGTTGTTCTCTTTGGAACTCATGGTTCTGAGTTTTGGTTGAACTTCATGTATTTCGCACTAATCTCTCCTTGAGGCTGAAGCTACACTATTGTATGCCAGACCGCAATGCGAGCCCGACATATACCTGGTGACACACCTTGCTATTAGTCTAACACCAAAGTCTCTGGCAGGGAGTTTGGAAGCGGTTATAACATGACACACACTGTACAGAACGTTCAGATGAGACTGGAATCTGTTCTAAGCCAGAAGCTACATATTTCAGTTTGGCAGCTTCCAACCAGCTAACCTGGAACAGCAATGTAATTATAGAGCTGGAAGGGATGTAGCACAAGGTTCAGTGCAAACTGGAGTAACTTAACACTGAAAACAGTCGTAGATTGCAGAAATCTTACCATAAAATTTACCCAGTAAATAATCTGGTGAAGTGTGACTAGTCCAATCAATGTAGGGAAATTAAACTTTATGTATATTTACTAAAAACACACAAATCTCTTCACTGTGCTAAGTTCTGAATTCTAGACCCCTCTCCTCCTCTGAGCCTGCTCCTCATTGAGCATTCTCATACCAGTGGTTTCATTGAATATAGGAATTACTCCGCATGACGGATGAAAAAACGTGCTAGAGTGAAATGTTCCTTTAATATTTTTGGGAGTTCTGTTGTACAATATACTTGTGTGTTAACGGGAGAAGCAACATTATTTACTTTGTGATATCCCTACACTCCTACATTTAGTCACGTACACCAACACATATACAAGAATGAACATGCTCGTAGATCCAAGATAGACCCAGTCAAAACATAATGTAAAGCAAGGAAGGTTTAATGATTTGGCTTATTTTTTCAATGGATATATATGTATATTATATACCATATATTACCAATAGGACTGGCTAACACATGTTTGTTTGTTTAATGCAAATTTAGTGCATCAGACAGAACAGCATTGCAGTTGAAATCTAATCTGTTTGATTGGTTGTGCACGAACCAAAAACATCTTTGATTGGCTTAACAAACCCTAGAACATCTTTGATTGGCTACAGTGCCTTTCTGCTGGTTAGGCACCTAATTACATGTTGGTGTAGATCTAATCCTTTTCCCCTGTTAATCCCTCTGTATAACCCAGATCTGACTAGGTGAATAAACTTTGGAATGTTGTTTTAGTTCTGAAATTGTTGGATAATCCACCATAATCCTCGTTTCAGGCCATAGTAAAATGCCAAAATCCTCAACATTTATCATCACACGCCTGGGATTTAAGGATAAAGTTTCAATGGACAGGTTCTGTCAGATGTGTCCTGGTAATAACTGCAGACCTTTCATTCAGAAGTGGAATTATCACCTGTAAATCTTTTTTTCCCATCAAATCCTAGTACAGTGTGGCAGCTCCACTCTCTGCAATGAATGCACCGTGCAAGGTGAATAGGGCTGAGAATTTTTGAATATGTTTTATGATTCATAGTACTTTAAAGGGCATCACCCTTTAAACAAGTAACTGGTGATTTGTCCGTTATCTGACCCTGTTCCCAACTGCTATTTATACCAGTTTATTACATGCATTTGTAACCAGATATTAAATCATAAGTTCTATTCCTTTCTGGCAAAGCTATCTGCCTGCTCCCTCTGCTCAATGAGCTTTTTATAAGCTTGAGCATGTGCAAGGTAAACGTCAGTCAATCATTGGCTGTGATGTCTGCAGTCACAGGCTTTTAGAATTAAATAAAGGAGAGAACAGGCAGATGTGGCCAGAAAGGAAAGTTATGGGAATGTTCTCTTGCCTAATTCCAGTCATGGGATCCAATTCACAAGTTTATCAGCTGAGGCTTTAAAACTTCAAAGCCGCATTCTTACCAGGGACCTGATTTTCAGTGATCATCAAGATTCATGTTGACCTTTAACCCCTTAATCTGGTGATGTGTCTTGTGTCTGGGGTCCATTTATTTTTAGAGAGAGTCTGTAGGGACATTCAACATTTTGTTTAGTTTAACTAGTTAACTTTGCACCTTGCACTAAAAATAAGTTACAATAAAACAAACCATATTTATCATCACGTTCGTATTCAAACGGTTCAAATTATACAAACAAACCAGGTCTACATGGTAATGTTGTTTATCCAGAGCAGCCTTCCTCAACCAGGGGCCCCCGGGGAGGTTGCATGGGGGTCCTCAAGAGATTGGCACAAACTGTATGGATCAGCTGTTTTGATGAATATAGTTATTTATTAATGTTCTAGATTTGTATGAATTATGTGTTTAGTGTATTGATATCTGAGAGATAAATAGAAATAAGTACCGTATATACTCGAGTATAAACCTGTAAAATCAACCTGAAAAACCGAACTCTGTTTATACTCGAGCCAGTTACCTTTCAGTTGAAATCTGGAAGCCACTCGCTCACTCCCAAGCTCCCTATACTGGCACGTTGGCTGATGTCACTGCCCGGCGCAGAGTAGTGACGTCTCCCGGCGCTTCAGTATAGGGAGCGTGGGAGCGAGCGAGCGGCTGCCTGATTTGATTTACCGGTACTGCAGAAGCTGGAGCAGGGAAGCTGCTACAGGGAAGGATGCCACAAAAGGTACACACTGAACTGGGGGGAAGGGTGAGGGTTCAGATGTTTGGAAACTACAACTCCCAGCTACTAAAACATGCTGGGAGTTGTAGTTTCCAAACATCTCGAGTGCCAAGGCTTTAGTAGTCTTTTAAATGGACATCAGAATTCTCATACAGTAATAGCCATTTTCAGTATGGGACTACTGTATGGGAATTCTGCTGTCAATTTAAAGGGCAAGCCTCAAAACAATACAGAATCAGAAGGCAGTAGTGGTGATAATTTACATTTACATAGTGACATCATAAAGAAAGTTGTATAAAGACATACGTCCATCTAATCCAACCTTTATACCCTACCCATCACTCCCATGTTACTTTGTAATATAAAGGCTGAACTAGATAGGCTCGGCCTTCAAACTCCACTCCCATGTTACTTTGTAATATAAAGGCTGAACTAGATAGGCTCGGCCTTCAAACTCCACTCCCATGTTACTTTGTAATATAAAGGCTGAACTAGATAGGCTCGTCCTTCAAACTCCACTCCCATGTTACTTTGTAATATAAAGGCTGAACTAGATAGGCTCGTCCTTCAAACTCCACTCCCATGTTACTTTGTAACGCAATTTCGGTGCAAATCCATTTGCTTCATTTTGCATTATCTCCTTCTCTATTTTCAGTTTATTTTTGGCTTATGTTGTGTGCATGGGGCATTAGGTTTTCCTTTAAACTAAAATATATGGAAGGTTCATTTCCCTTTGAAAGACGAGGAATGGAGCAGGACGGCCATGTGCAGTCCAAGTGCTGTGTTTTATCGTTCTGTGGGAAGTTGACCTTGAATGTTTTGTCAACATTTAAAATATTTACTCTGGTTTTATGATTTTTTTTTTTGTTTTGTTTTGTAGCTTTATATCCAACCAGTGCTGACGTTGCAGGATACATTGAATTGTTTTCGATTCGGCATCTCCCAGTCATCCAGCGCGTTGGTTATCGGAGCCACGGTCATGGAAGGTTTCTACGTTATCTTTGACAGAGCCGAGAAGAGAGTTGGCTTTGCAGTCAGCAGCTGTGCTGGTATGTGAGGGCAGGACAAAATGGCTGCCGAGTGCCATGATACACAAACCTCATATATACAAAATGGCTGCCAAGTGCCATGATACACAAACCTCATATATACAAAATGGCTGCCAAGTGCCATGAAACACAAACCTCATATATACAAAATGGCTGCCGAGTGCCATGATACACAAATCTCATATTGACAAAATGGCTGCCAAGTGCCATGATACACAAACCTTAATATTGACAAAAGGCGTTGTACTGTGTTTGGCTTAGTCACATGTCGGATAAACTTGATATTGCAAATTCTGTTTAATTATTATTTTGTTCCTGTAAACCAAGACAAAGCCATAGAAACAAAAGCTGGATCATGGTCTATTTAATCAATGGGGCATTACTGGGATACTAAACTGGTTAAAACAATATTAAAAAGCAATAAAGTGGTAGATGACCTGCCTCCTACCTCCCATTCTTACCTTACAGCAGAGAAAAATCACTTTTACGGTACGATTGTCACGTGGTTCTGCTTTTAGCCATGCCAGCCTTCCTTCTGTGACCTAAAGCATGTGCCAACTTGTATCGGAGATAGGAGGTGGAGCAGTGTGTCGCGGGCAGGAAGTAGGCAAGTTTGGTCTTTAAAGCAATCTAATGCTATCCGTACACTTTCCCGACTTTACATCGATTCCACATACGATCCAACCCAAATGTCGAATCCAAAATTATGTTGGGACGGACCGGTACCGGCTTCTTACCTTGTGACATTCCAGAATGAACGTTACGAAAAGTAATTGTGCTGGGCGGTGTTTAGAGACGTTGTGGGAAGTCTCCTAAAAATATGGGCAGCTTTAGCTGTAAGGTAAGAACAGGAGGTAGGGGGCGGGTATCATACATTTCTAGGCACCTTAAGCTATAAAGTAAGAACAGGAAGTAGGAGTAAGGTCTTCTACCTCCCTGGAAATGATTCTTTCATTTATTTATTCTGTTTAGTGTCTCTAATTGTGTATTATTCCATTTATATTTCTAGGGCATCCTGCGTAGTTCCTCCTTTCCTTCCTGCAAATTATGCGGTGGATTCTTTGTTATTTAAGGTTTTAAGTTAGTCTTACCTTATCCTGGTCATTCACTTCCGTATTCTACAGATTTGGAAAGTTGTCTGGAGTTTTAAAGTGAACCAATTTCATGTCCTATGCATGGTTATGCAGTTACTGTATTAGGAGACCTGAAACTTTGGAGCCACCAAGTGGTAGAATCAGGAACTGTTACAAAACAGAATTTCCATGTTTCACTTTCACTATGAATGTTTAAGGGCATGTCCACCCCCAAAACTATAATTCCCCCCATTACTGGCCCCACTCTGTAGTGTAATAAAATCCTTACCTTACATCCCAGCTCCAAATGTTTCTCCTGTAGTCCCCTCCCAAAATCTGAAAAACTGCCCACCAGGAGGATAGCAGAGTCCATATAGGACTCTACCTCCTGTCTGTCCTCCGGGAGAATTTTGTCCTGCGCACTGCAGGCCTCCCCTCTCCCTCCCGTTTTGCAAGCCCTCCCCCTACCATTAAAACCCTTTGCCCATTAGTAGCTAGCCTTCCCCCAGCCCCAACCGCATTATTACATTTTCCAGACACTCTCAGCCAATCAGGGACACGGCTGCCGGTCCCGCCCCCTGCCTGCAGTTCAGTGCAAGCAGAGGGCCGGGATTGTGCGGCGGGTGAAAGAGGTATGGTAAGTAACTAACTATCGGGGCACTTTCTGGAAAATCTAATGATGCGGTTGGGGCTGGGGGAAGGTGCCCTACCACATCTAAAAAAATTTTTTTAAAGGGTGGACATGCCCTTTATGTAAATCTATGAAGTTATAGAAGAAGTGCAAAACTCTTATAGTCAGTGCAACAAGGGTTAATAATATATACGATTATGCCGTTTTAGAATCATTATACAAAAGCCCAGAATATCATGTAAATTATAACATTATTAACAGTGCTTAACAATTTTATATACATACAGGGGAGATTCAAAACCGGGAAGTCGCATAACTTACCGTAGCCCGATCCCGCGATACAATACCTGATATAAATGAGATTACGTCAGGTACTGCATTGTGGGATCGGGTTAAGGTAAGAACGTGCCTTTAACGCCGCCCACACAGTCCCATTAAGTTTCGTGCTACCAAGTACCAAGTAGTGGTATGGTTTGTGGATCGATAGCACAGTGCAAACACATTTGGAAATGGCGCTGTGCTCTAAACCATTCTTTGGGTTAACGTGGGTTTCAGACTGATTTGGGCCATATTGAATCTCACATGACTTGCTGAAATTTGTGTACTCTAACTGTAATGTGCCCCCTTGTCCTGTAACTGTATAACTCTTCGTGGGGAATGATTATACTCTATATAATCCAAACGGACAGTTGTACTGTTGTTCTAAATAATGAGACTTTTATGGTTACTGGTCCTTGGTTGATGTTTTCCTGTCTTTGTCATGTGTTTTCTTAGAATCCTCTGGTGCCGCAGTATCGGAAATCGTTGGGCCATTTAGCACTTCTGATGTATCGAGTAACTGCATAGCCAGGAATCCGCTCAGGGAGCCAATCATGTGGATTATTTCTTACACCCTGATGAGTTTTTGCGGGATCATTCTATTGGTGCTCATCATTCTGCTCCTCCTTCCGTGCAGACGTCGGAAAGACAATATAGAAACCGTAAACGATGAGTCCTCCCTGGTACGCCATCGCTGGAAATAAGAATTTGCAGCGTGCCCTATGGGAACTTTGGCACAGCCATGAAGAATAAAGACTTTCCGTTAAAGGTCACGCTTTACTTCTTTACTGCTGGACACTTTTGTTTACTGCACAGTAGCAGCTGAATCCTAATTCTTGCTACAGAATTAAATTACAGAGAGATTAATTACATTTCCATCGATCATTCCTAACACTCATTCATTCATCCAGTAAGACCATTCCTAACACTACTGTACTGAACTGTACCGATCTTCTTCAGGATTTACTATCATTCATTCATCCAGTAAGACCATTCCTAACACTACTGTACTGAACTGTACCGATCATTCATTCATCCAGTAAGACCATTCCTAACACTACTGTACTGAACTGTACTGATCATCTTCAGGATTTACTATCATTCATTCATTCATTCATTCAGTAAGACCATTCCTAACACTACTGTACTGAACTGTACCGATCATCTTCAAGATTTACCACCATTCATTCATCCAGTAAGACCATTCCTAACACTACTGTACTGAACTGTACCGATCTTCTTCAGGATTTACCACTATTCATTCATCCAGTAAGACCATTCCTAACACTACTGTATGAACTGTACCGATCTTCTTCGGGATTTACTATCATTCATTCATCCAGTAAGACCATTCCTAACACTACTGTACTGAACTGTACCGATCTTCTTCAGGATTTACCATCATTCATTCATCCAGTAAGACCATTCCTAACACTACTGTATGAACTGTACCGATCTTCTTCAGGATTTACTATCATTCATTCATCCAGTAAGACCATTCCTAACACTACTGTACTGAACTGTACCGATCCTTCTTCAGGATTTACTATCATTCATTCATCCAGTAATACCATTCCTAACACTACTGTACTGAACTGTACCAATCTTCTTTAGGATTTACCGCCATTCATTCAGTAAGACCAATCCTCATACTACTGTACTGAACTGTACCGATCTTCTTCAGGATTTACCACCATTCATTCATTCAGTAAGACCATTCCTAACACTACTGTACTAAACTGTACCGATCATTTTCAGGATTTACCACCATTCATTCAGTAAGACCATTCCTAACACTACTGTACTGAACTGTACCGATCCTTCTTCAGGATTTACTATCATTCATTCATCCACTAAAACCATTCCTAACACCACTGTACTGAACTGTACCGATCTTCTTTAGGATTTACCGCCATTCATTCAGTAAGACCAATCCTCATACTGCTGTACTGAACTGTACCGATCTTCTTCAGGATTTACCACCATTCATTCAGTAAGACCATTCCTAACACTACTGTACTGAACTGTACCGATCCTTCTTCAGGATTTACTATCATTCATTTATCCTGTAAGACCATTCCTAACACTACTGTACATATCCTTCATTAAGATCATCATTAAGATGATTCCTAGTACTACTTTACTGAATTGTCAGACCTTTCTTCAGGGTTTATGATTATTCATTCATTCATTCATTCAGTAAGACCATTTCTCATACTACTGTTCTGAATGGTCAGCCCCTTTCTACAGGATTCGCATTCATTCATTCAATAAGACAATTATTTTTCCTACTGAACTGTCGGAACCATAAATCACTGTGTACATTTCCACCATATGTGCCTTGTATCCTTTATTAACTCAGCCATAACCTCATCAACTGTGTATTTTAATTACAATGTGCACTTAACCAGTTGATTTCAAACTTGGTGGTCAGTCGATCGGCTTAAAAGTATTGTATTGTGTGTTCCCCACCCTGGGGTGGGAATTGCTAGTTTGCTGGGACAAGGCAAGCAACAGGGCAGCTCCACTCAGAATATGCTGAATGCGCATTACAATGTCACTTAATGGTCAAATTAGAATGAACAGTATTTAATATTTTTTTTCCCCTCTCTTTTTCTAATATTTCTTACCTTTAATTATAACCAATGGTTTGATTTTTTTGTAGTCATTTCCCCGCCCTAATAAATAAATCAGTCATTTAGGGAGGAGACTATTGCTGACCCTCATTATTCAATAGAAGGCTGTTAACTAAGCACTGAAGTCTATAGAGCATTACCCATAAGTACACGGGTATTTAATAGCGACTTTTACCCCATGTTGGCATTTTTCATTTTGCAACCAAAGAATTTAAAACGCACTCTGCACATTTTTCTGTTTGACGAGCTGATCGTTTTGTATATGTGAATACCAATTTACACCTTTTTTGCACAATATTTTTTGTCATTGCACTGTTCCTACCTCCCAAGAAGTGCAAATGTAAGGCCTGAAATCCTATATCGTGTTTGTACTTCCTGGGTGGTTTGTTCCATTCAGCAAAGTTTTATATTAAAGGTGCACGTTCTATTTGTATTGCCAATGTAGGTTCATTAAATGGAGTTTCTTCTATATAATCAGTGTTTACTCTGAGTAGGAGAAATGCTGTCACCCTTCCTGCAAGAAGTATTTAGAAGGTAAATAGTTGTAGAAGATTTAAAGAAAAACACATGTTGCATGACTTATTGCACAGAAACTGCCGATTTAAATGATATATTACTTTTCTTTCTATTTTAATTCTAACCTAAGGTATGTTACAGTATAAAGTCCATAAAATGTTTAGATCCTCACCACCTGATCCTCTCAGTGGGACAGACATGCTCAGTTAGCGTGGAAACAGTGATGAGCTGTCCAAATTAGCTGCTTTTCTACTGGTTAAAGGGTATCTCCACTCGTTTTCTAAGTTTTCGTAATCCAGTTCTATTGAAGAACGGGAGGTAGGAGCTGGGCCTACCTTCCGTTCTAATAGAAACACACAGGAGCCAGGAGAGAAGGTAAGAACTTTCCCGCTCGCTCGCTCCCCCGGCGCGTAGTCTGACAGGTCCCGCGGACCTTGTCTTCTATGCGCATGCGCGATCTATGCGCATAGAAGACAAGGTCCGTCGGGACCGTTAGACCAAGCGCCGGGGGGGAGCGAGCGAGCGGGTAAGTTCTTACCTTTCTCCTGGCTCCGGTTTGTTCTATTGAAGAACGGAAGGTAAGCACAGCTCCTTTACCTCCCGTTCTTCATAGAACGGATTACCAAAACTTATAAAAACAAGTGGAGATATCCCTTTAAGAGGAGAGGTACTTAAATAAGTCATAACTGCCGAACTGTATAAGGTAATCAGTTGGTATTTACAAAGCTTTGATATTCACATTAATAATCAAATAATAGTTCATTATTTTATGTCAACGATGTTAAATAATGATCTTATCATTCTTTTACGGTTGATGGTTATTTTACTATCCGGTTGATATATTATACTGGGCAGTATTGCATTGTTAATTCTAAATATCACTTGGTATTGATAATTGGGCCGTTCAATGCAAACTACATTTTTTTACAGTCACGGTATATAATACCGGTCACTATTTGCGGATAATTGAGAAGCTGGCGTTAATTTGCGACATCCATATTAGTTAGAAGTTTCATTTCAATGTTTTAGGGCCCTGGGGGTATGACACACTTATTAAACGTGTTCAGACTGTAGAAAATTAGCCAGAGAGGTTTATCTTGGGACAAAAAATCTACTTTGTTTTAAACTGGAAATAAAAATAGTGCCAAAAGAAATTCAAGGTTTATTTACCTTTATACAAAAAAATTTGTGCCAAAAAAAGAATCAGACTTTAGTTACCCTTTACCCATTTTGCTGCAAATTTTTCAGATTCTACAACGATATTTTATAATACCAAACACCGCTTTGACTGTGCAGGTCACTTAATGGTTACATTTATGATGTACAGTAATATTCCGTCTCATTACTTTTATATTGTAAGAACAAATATTTGTATTAATTTATACCATGTACAAATTCCCTCTTAAATAAAAAGGACAATAATGAAACATTATCCTTTGGTACTTGTAATGTTCAATAAAAGGCGTTTTAAGGACAATAAAAATGTATTCCTACAAATAATCTGTGTGTTTTAGTTGGGCTTCTCTTATTTCGACAAACTGTAAAATCCTTGGACCAGCTTGTGTTGGCTGAAGGCTGCCAACTAGGAGGGTGCCATGTTTTCAGACATCTGGAGGGCCATAATTTTAAAGTGCAAGTCCAGCCCCAAAATGAAAACTTACATACAGGTAAATCACCCCCAAAACCCTAAATGGTAATAGTTTGAAATGTGAAATATATAAGTCTAACCTGAAATCCTGCACAATGTCCTGTTTCCCGTTTCTGCTTCCTGGTTCTTCCAGTTAGTAACTTTGACAGTTGACATCACAGCCAATGACAATGATAATCCCCTATCTGCCTCTTCTGAGCATGCCCAGGCTCAGTACAGGCTCAGTACAGGTTTCTAAATTGCTCAGTTTCCATGAGGCATCCAGAAGCATAGCAGGCATACAGTAATGAATTCATAGGACAAACTATGATATATCAACATATTTTAAAGAGGCCGTTCTTTCTAAAAGATGTTCTTACGAGGACGGAGTTGTCCTTTTAAGGTCCTAGGCAATCGGAAACATGATGAAAATTAAACAAGGTCTGTCCTGTATGGAACTTTATATTTTACAAACAAATTTATGTTCCCTCATTAAAAGGCATCTATAATCTAGATGCTGTGCCCTTGGACAATGTTCTTGGTCAAGGTTAGAAGTCCTGTGGAATATAGAGGTCCAGAGGGGTATAAAAAGAGGAGGTGGTTCAGGGCATTCGATGAAGGAAAGGAATGAAGGTCTAGAATATTTCCAAATCATCAGAACATGACTAAATTAAAAACTAGGGTCTGCTGTGTAGACCAGAAGGATGAGACGTCCAAGAAGTGAGGTTTTTTGGTAGACCCATGAAGACTAGAGATGGACTAAAACTCAAACCTCGAACGAACTCAAACTTTTTCGAACTTCCAATAACTTTTGAAACTTCGATATTTTTGAATTTGTCTCTGAATCTCTTAATAAGAGGTGTTGATTATTATACCAGAAGAATTATGCCCAGCACGAAGTGCCAACCATTCCTTATTTCATAAACAAAAAACTGTCTTTAAAGGGAAAGTTCAGTGGAAAATATCATTCTTTTTAAAATTCTTAGTTTATATAATTCATACCTAGTTTATTCTACATATTCTCTTCCATTTTAAAAAATAAGTTGACTTTGTACCCCTTTTTATTTCCTGCTGTTGATATTAGTGAGCTGCCATTTCAGGTTCTGCAATGGTCCTTTTTCTACCCAAGATGCACCATTTCCTTGGAATGTTCAGTAATCTCTACTGATTGGCTGGGTCAAACATGCTCAGATCTCTACTGAGCAACTGAATCAGCCCAGGTGCTGGGTCAAGGGCAAGACCATAATGGTTTGAATTAGGGGTCCTGCAAACAGGAAGTCAGTATTTGGGTTGCATTTTTTTTATTTTTGGGGCAGGCGGCTGTTTTTTTTTTTATTGTAGTTTTTTTTTCTTATCATTAAAGAATTTTTGCTTTTTTCTTTATGTACCATCATGGTATGTTTATTGCTGCTTTTGTATGTTGGATTAGATTGTGAGGGGTCAGTTCGGGAGAAGCCAATGTTGTGTTGGGTATGTCTAGTGGGGCCAAGCCTGCCTGACTCCTCAACAATGGTGGCGAACTGCAGTGAGCCTACTCTTAACTCAGTGGTCCTGCTGCTGTGAAGTTACCCTTTCCTCTATATGATGCAAATTACAAAAAATAATTTAAAGGAGAAGTTCAGTGCGAATACATATACTTTTAAAGGAGAACTAAACCCAAATTTTTACACTCCAGATTCTGAACATTTCCCCTCTAAAAACACCAATAAACTGTAAAATAGAAATACAGTAAATAGCATTAAAGTAAATGTTACCACTTGAAGAACTTGATGAAATAACTGTGTGTATGTACAGTGACTGGTCACACCCCTGATCTCAGTCACATGCTCCCTTGTCTATTCTGTCATGTAAAAGGATTGGCTAGAGGCTACTAGTGGGTGTGACCAACTGTAACAAGTTCCTGCAGTATCTTAGGACTGAGCATGTGTAAAGAACATAATGGTCAGTGACCACACTGTGTGATACTGGAACACTGGGAAATAAGACACAAACCTCATGTTAGAAAGTTAAATTTCTCAACAACCATATGAAAATGAAAGGTGAGACACTGATTACTGCTTTTATTACAAGGAGATCTGCCTTCTAATTCAATGTTGTCCTGAGGCTTTAGTTGTCCTTTAAGAAAAAAAGTATCTTATCATCCTAATAACCTTAACCCTCAGCATTTTGTCTCACATTCCACTTTAGTGGTGCATTCTGGGAAGAAGAAGGACCATTACAGAACCTGAAATGTCAGCTCACTAATGTCCACAGCAGGGAATAGCAAGGCGATAAATTCAACAGTTTTTTTAATATATAAATGGAAGAGAATATGTAGAATAACAAGGTTTGCATAATATAAACTAAGAATTTTACAAATATTTTCCACTGAACTTTCCCTTTAAAGACAGACTTTTTATTCAGGTATGCAATAAGGAATTGATGCCACTTCATGTTGGGCATGATTCCTGATAAAGATAATGAACATTCCTTTTTAAGAGATTCAGAGACAGAGTCTAGAATTTACCAAAATCCGCTTATCGAATGCGGAAGTTGGAAAATAGCACGCTTGTGAAGGAAGGGACTTTATTTCACGTTCTGGATATTTTCCCCAGTTTCCAGAGCTGTTTACAGTAAGTTACCACTTGGTACTTTATCCTTATTATAAACTATTTGACATCATTGACTTTAATGGGTCCATTTTCAAACTTTCCCTGAATTAAAAAAAAAAGAACTTTAGGAAGTTCTGCCATCTCTAATGAAGACAGGGCAAGATTGGGCATGGAACTTAAGACTTATGCAGTGGCATAAGATCAGGGCTTGGGACATAGGAGGGCCCGCTATCCCCTCCCGAGAACATCCGCGATCAGCTGTTAAACAGTATAAAGTAAAGATATCTTTACTCCATACCCACGAATCCGGAGAGGATGAGAGGGGGGCGGAGGAGAGGGGGTGGGGGGGGCGCGGGGGGGGGGGGGGGGGGCTGGCCTGGTCTCCAATCTTGTGGAGACAAAGAAAAAACAAAATTTAGCTTTAAAAAAAAAAATAAGGGCTATGATACAGCTGAGTGCTGTCCAAGCAGCAGGATACAAGTGGGCATGCTCAAGCCAGGGCTTGCTTGTGATTTTCATAGCTCACTGTGGTAAGAGTTATGCTCCACCTTTCTATATGTGAAACATTAAAACAATTCTTCTCATGCTGTTTAATAAGTAGATGATCCAGATTAATGCATAGGTATAAACTTTCATGTCAAATGGGTTATTATTAGGCGTGACAGAGCCATAATCTAGAGCTTTAAATAATTAAATGAACAAATGTAGACTGCAAGCAAGGGACTTTATTAACAATATATTATTGTATTAGAATAAATATAGGGTATATATGACATGGTGGACTAGGCATGTATTTAAATATTGTGATACTGCGATCTGTATCCATATTTAACAACATCCATATTTTTCACTGTGATTACGGATACAGGATTACTGGTATATGTACGTAAAATAACAATGATACTCTAATTTACTGTAAGCATCGTACATATCCTAGACAGCCAGTACAGAATGGTGGTATTGATTTAATTACTATATATATTATTAGTGGGGATTTTATATAGTGCCAACATCTTTCCGTAGCACTTATAATGACATGTATATATTCACATCAGCCCGCCCTGAAGAGCTTACAATCTAAGCACATTTATTTGACACATACAACCTATCAGTATGTCTTTATGATTGTGGGGGAAACGAGTGCCCGAGGCAAACCCACGCAAGCACGGGGAGAACATACAAACTGCTTTCAGATGTGTCCAAGGGTGGAATCGAACTCAGGACTTTAGCAATGCAGACATGATAGCCCAACAATGGGCCATTCGTTGTTGAAGGTTCTCATTCATCCAGGTCAGGTCATGGTATATCTGTATTTCATTCATCTAGGTCATGGTATATCTGTAATATTCATTCATCCAGTCATGGTATCTCTGTAATATTCATTCATCCGGGTCCATGGTATATCTGTATATTCATCCATCCAGGTCATGGTATATCTGTAATATTCATCCATCCAGTCATGGTATATCTGTAATATTCATCCACCCAGGTCACGGTCTATCTGTAATATTCATTCATCCAGGTCATGGTATATCTGTAATATTCATTCATCCAGGTCATGGTATATCTGTAATATTCATCCATCCAGGTCACGGTATATCTGTAATATTCATTTATCCAGGTCACAGTATATCTGTAATATTAATTCATCCAGGTCATGGTATATCTGTAATATTCATCCATCCAGGTCATGGTATATCTGTAATTCATTCCATCCAGGTCACGTATATATCTGTAATTTTCATCCATCCGGTCATGGTATATACTGTAATATTCATTCATTCAGGTATGGTATATCTGTAATATTCATTCATCCAGTCATGGTATATCTGTTGTATTGTTAGATCAACTGGACTTGAAGTTTAGTTCTTGAAGACGTTTCGCTAGTCATCCGACTGGATCTCTGAATTCAGAATGACTTGTACAAGATTCTGTGGCAGTTATGTACCCTGGAAAGTCCTAATTAGCATATCACAGCCAGGTGTTAAGGATATATGAATACAAGGTGGGATTGCATTGTGGCTAAGAGGTGTTATAGGAATGGGCCATTCTCTCTATTGTAATGGGCCATTCCCTCTAAAATATGTCATTATGAGGGTGGGGTTGTTCTTTAATTGTCCCTAAGGTCATGTGCTTCTCCCAAGGATAAGGAGCCTGAACCCCAGAAGGTATCAGAATGCAACAATAGTAACCAATTGGCAAAAACCAACAAACCCAATAGAAAAATCTGAAAGAGTAACCATTACCCCTGTATAGAGTTGTGGCATTCTTCTTAGAATCCTCCACAGGCCACATTAAGGTGGCCATACACTATGCAGACATTAAGGTGGCCATACACTATTTAGACATTAGGGTAGGCCAATACACTATGCAGACATTACGCTGGCCATACACTATGCAGACATTAAGGTGACCGTACACTATGCAGACATTAAGGTGACCATACACTATGCAGACATTAAGGTGACCGTACACTATACAGACATTAAGGTGACCATACACTGTGCTGACATTAAGGTGACCGTACACTGTGCAGACATTAAGGTGGCCATACACTATGCAGACATTAAGGAGGCCATACACTGTGCAGACATTAAGGTGACCGTACACTGTGCAGACATTAAGGTGACCATACACTATGCAGACATTAAGGTGACCGTACACTGTGCAGACATTAAGGTGACCATACACTATGCAGACATTAAGGTGACCGTACACTATGCAGACATAAGGTGACCGTAACTATGCAGACATTAAGGTGACCGTACACTATGCAGACATTAAGGTGACCGTACACTGTGCAGACATTAAGGTGACCGTACACTGTGCAGACATTAAGGTGACCGTACACTGTGCAGACATTAAGGTGACGTACACTGTGCAGACATTAAGGTGACCGTACACTATGCAGACATTAAGGTGACGTACACTGTTGCAGACATTAAGGTGGACGTGAACACTGTGCAGACATTAAGGTGACCGTACACTGTGCAGACATTAAGGTGACCGTACACTTGCAGACATTAAGGTGCCGTACACTATGCAGACATTAAGGTGACCGTACACTATGCAGACATAGGACCGTACCCATGCAGCCATTAAGGTGACCGTACACTATGCAGACATTAAGGTGACCGTACACTATGCAGACATTAAGGTGACCGTACACTATGCAGACATTAAGGTGACCGTACACTATGCAGACATTAAGGTGACCGTACACTATGCAGACATTAGGTGACCGTACACTATGCAGACATTAAGGTGACCGTAACACTGTCAGACATTAAGGTGACCGTACACTGTGCAGACCTTAAGGTGACCTTACACTATCAGACATTCAGTGCGTACACGTGCAGACTAAGTGACCGTACCTTGAGGCAGACATTAAGGTGACCGTACACTATGCAGACATAAGGTGACCGTACACTATGCAGACATTAGGTGACCGTACACTAGCAGACCATTAAGTGACCGACCTCCTAGGCAGACATTAGGTGACGTACATATTGCAGACCTTAAGGTGACGTACACTATGCAGACATTAAGGTGACGTACACTGTGCAGACATTAAGGTGACCGTACACTATGCAGACATTAAGGTGACCGTACACTATGCAGACATTAAGGTGACCGTACACTGTGCAGACATTAAGGTGACCTAACACTGTGCAGACATTAAGGTGACCATACACTATGCAGACATTAAGGTGACCGTACACTATGCAGACATTAGAGGTGACCGTACACTGTGAGACATTAAGGTGACCTACACTTGCAGACATTAAGGGGACCGTACACTGTGCAGACATTAAGGTGACCGTACACTATGCAGACATTAAGGTGACCGTACACTAGCAGACATTAAGGTGACCGTACACTTTGCAGACATTAAGGTGACGTACACTGTGCAGACATTAAGGTGACCGTACACTAGCAGACATTAAGGTGACTACACTGCAGACATTAAGGTGACCAGTACACTGTGCAGACATTAAGGTGACGTACACTGTGCAGACATTAAGGTGACCGTACACTATGCAGACATTAAGGTGACCGTACACTATGCAGAACATTAAGGTGACCGTACACTCTGCACAGACATTAAGGTGACCATAACACTGGTGCAGACATTAGGTGACCATACACTGTGCAGACATTAAGGTGACCGTACACTATGCTGACATTAAGGTGACCATACACTTATGCAGAAATTACGCTAGGGCCATACACTATGCAGACATTAAGGTGACCGTACACTTGCAGACATTAAGGTGACCATACACTAGCAGACATAAGGTGCCGTACACTTGCAGACATTAAGGTGACCATACACTATGCAGACATTAAGGTGACCGTACACTATGCAGACATTAAGGTGACCGACACTTGCGACATTAAGGTGACCATACACTGTGCAGAACATTAAGGTGCCGACACTATGCAGACATTAGGTGCCATACACTTGCAGCATTAGGTGACCGTACACTGTGCAGACATTAAGGTGACCATACAATGCAGACATTAAGGTGGACCGTACACTTGCAGACATTAAGGTGACCATACACTATGCAGACTTAAGGTGACCGATACACTAGTGCAGACATTAAGTGTACCATACACTATGCAGACATTAAGGTGACCGTACACATGCAGACATTAAGGTGACCTACACTATGCAGACATTAAGGTGACCGTACACTATGCGACATTAAGGTGCCATACACTATGCAGACATAAGGTGACCGTACACTTGCAGACATTAAGGTGACCTACACTATGCAGACATTAAGGTGACGTACACTGTTGCAGACCATTAAGGTGACCGTACACTATGCAGACATTAAGGTGACATACACTATGCAGACATTTAGGTGCCATACACTATGCAGACATAAGGTGACCATACACTAGCAGACATTAGGGGACCATACAATATGCAGACATTAAGGTGACGATACACTATGCAGACATTAAGGTGACCATACACTATGCAGACATTAAGGTGACCGTACACTTGCAGACATTAGGTGACCGTACATATGCAACATTACGTGACTACATGTGCAGACATTAAGGTGACCGTACACTATTGCAGACATTAAGGTGACCATACACTATGCAGACATTACAGCTGGCCATACACATGCGACATTAAGGTGACCATACACTATGCAGACATTAAGGTGACCATACACTATGCAGACATTAGGTGGCCATCACTTGCAGACTTAAGGTGACCATACACTATGCAGACATTAAGGTGACATACACATTGCAGACATTCGTGGCCATACACTATGCAGACATTAGGAGGACCATACACTATGCAGACATTAAGGTGACCATACCACATGCAGACATTAAGGTAGGCCTACACTGTGCAGACGTTAAGTGGACATACACTATGCAGACATTAAGGTGACCATACACTTGCGACTAAGGTGACCATACACTATGCAGACATTACGCTTGGCCATACACTATGCAGACATTAAGGTGACCATACACTATGCAGACATTAAGGTAACCATACACTATGCAGACATTAAGGTAGGCCATACACTGTGCAGACTTAAGGTGACCATACACTATGCAGACATTAAGGTGACCATACACTATGCAGACATTAAGGTGACCATACACTATGCAGACATTACGCTGGCCATACACTACGCAGACATTAAGGTGACCATACACTATGCAGACATTAAGGTGACCATACACTATGCAGACATTACGCTGGCCATACACTATGCAGACATTAAGGTGACCAGTACACTATGCAGACATTAAGGTGACCATACACTATGCAGACATTACGCTGGCCATACACTATGCAGACCTTAAGGTGACCATACACTATGCAGACATTAAGGTGACCATACACTATGCAGACATTAAGGTAGGCCATACACTGTGCAGACGTTAAGGTGACCATACACTATGCAGACATTAAGGTGACCATACACTATGCTGACATTAAGGTGACCGTACACTATGCAGACATTCAGTGTGCCATACACTATGCAGACATTAAGGGACCATACACTATGCTGACATCAGGTGACATACCATATGCAGACATTAGTGGCCATACACTATGCAGCATTAAGGTGACCATACACTATGCAGACATTAAGGTGACCGACACTATGCAGACATTAAGGTGACCGTACACTATGCAGACATTAAGGTGACGTACACTAGCAGACATTAGGTGACCGTACACTATGCAGACATTAAGGGGACCATTACACCCCAACCACTATGCAGACATTAGGTGGCCATACACTATGCAGACTTAGGTGACGTACACTATGCAGAATTAGGTGACCGTACACTATGCAGACATTAAGGTGACCGTACCATATAGCAGACATTAAGGTGACCATACACTATGCAGACATTAAGGTGACCGTACAACTATGCAGACATTAAGGTGACCGTACACTATGCAGAACATTAGGTGACCATACACTATGCAGACATTAAGGTGACCATACACTATGCGACATTAAGGTGACCATACACTATGCAGACATTAAGGTGACCTACACTATGCAGACATTAAGGTGAACTATTACACTATGCAGACATTAGGTGACCATACACTATGCAGACATTAAGGTGACCGACACTACAGACATTAAGTGACCATACACTATGCAGACATTAAGTGACCGTACACTATAGCAGACATAAGGTGAACATACACTATGCAGACATTAGTGCCATACACTATGCGACATTAAGGTGACCGTACACTATGCAGACATTAAGGTGACCATACACTATGCAGACATTAAGGTGACCGTACACTATGCAGACATTAAGGTGACCATACACTATGCAGACATTAAGGTGACCGTACACTATACAGACATTAAGGTGACCATACACTGTGCTGACATTAAGGTGACCGTACACTATGCAGACATTAAGGTGACCATACACTATGCAGACATTAAGGTGACCATACACTGTGCAGACATTAAGGGACCGTACACTATGCAGACATTAAGGTGACGTATACACTGCAGACATTAAGGTGACCGTACCACAACTATGCAGCATTAAGGTGAACGTACCACTATGCAGACATTAAGGTGACCTAACATATGCAGGACATTAAGGTGACATACACTATGAAGACCTTAAGGTGACCGTACACTATGCAGACATTAAGGTGACCGTACACTATGCAGACATTAAGGGACCAGACACTGTGCAGACATTAAGGTGACCGTACACTGTGCAGACATTAAGGTGACCAGTACACTATGCAGACATTAAGGTGACCGTACAATATGCAGACATTAAGGTGACTACACTATGCAGACATTAAGGTGACCGTACACTATGCAGACATTAAGGTGACCACACACTGTGCAGACATTAAGGTGACGTCCACACTGTGCAGACATTAAGGTGACCATACACTATGCAGACATTAAGGTGGACCGATACACTATTGCAGACATTAAGGTGACCGTACACTATGCAGACATTACGGTGACGTACACTTGCGACATTAAGGTGACAGTACACTATGCAGACATTAGGTGACCGTACACTATGCAGACATAAGGTGACGTATACACTATGCAGACATTAAGGTGACCGTAACACTATGCAGACATTAAGGTGACCGTACACTATGCACGACATTAAGGTGACCGTACACTATGCAGACATTAAGGGACCGTACACTATGCAGACATTAAGGTGACCGATACACTTGCAGACATTAAGTGGACCGTACCGTGCAGACATTAAGTGACCGATACATATGCAGACATAAGGTGACCTACACTATGCAGACATTAAGGTGACCGTACACTGATTGCGACATTAAGGTGACACGTATACACTGTGCAGACATTAAGGTGACCGTACACTATGCAGACATTAAGGGACTACACTGTGCAGACATTAAGTGGACCGTACACTATGCAGACATTAGGTGACGTACCATTGCAGACATTAAGGTGACCGTACACTATGCAGACATTAGGTGACCGATACAATGCAGACATTAAGGTGACCGTACACTATGCAGACATTAAGGTGACCGTACATATGCAGAACATTAAGGTGACGATACACTATGCAGACATTAAGGTGACCGTACACTGTGCAGACATTAAGGTGACCGTACACTGTGCAGAACATTAAGGTGACCGTACACTATGCAGACATTAGGACGTACACTTGCAGACATTAAGGTGACCGTACACTGTGCAGACATTAGGTGACCGTACACTTGCAGACATTAAGGTGACCGTACACGTGCAGACCTAAGGTGACATACACTATGCAGACATTAAGGTGACCGTACACTATGCAGACATTAAGGTGACAGTACACTATGCAGACATTAGGTGACCGTACACTATGCAGACATTAAGGTGACCGTACACTATGCAGACATTAAGGTGACCTACACTATGCGACATTAAGGTGACCGTACACTATGCAGACATTAAGGTGACCGTACACTATGCAGACATTAAGGTGACCGAATACTATTGCAGACATTAGGTGACCATACACTATGCAAGACATTAAGGTGACCATACACTATGCAGACATTAGTGGCCATTACACTATGCAGACATTAAGGTGACCATACACTATGCAGACATTAAGGTGCCTACACATGCAGAATTAAGTAGGCCATTACACGTGCAGACTTAAGGTGACCTACACTATGCAGACATTAAGGTGACCATACAATTATGCAGACATTAGTGTGCCATACACTGATGCAGACATTAAGGTGACCGTACACTATGCAGACATTAAGGTACCATCACTATGCAGACATTAAGGTAGGCCATATACGATGCGACATTAAGGTGACCGTACCACTATGCAGACATTAAGGTGGACCGTACCACTATGCAGACATTAAGGTGCCATACACTTGCAGACATTAAGGTGCGACAAACAGATAGACTAAGGATACACTATGCAGACATTAAGGTGACCCATATCGCAGACATAAGGGGACCATACACTGCAGACTTAAGGTGACCATACACTTGCAGACATTAAGGTGACCGTACACTATGCAGACATTAAGGTGACTACACTGATGCAGACATTAAGGTGACCATACACTGTGCAGACATAAGTGACATACACTATGCGACATTATAGGTGACATACCACTTGCAGACATAAGGTGGACCATACATGATGCAGACATTAAGGTGACCGTACACTGCAGACATTAAGGTGACCGTAAACTATGCAGACATTTAGGTGGACCGATACACATGCAGACATTAAGGTAACGTACACTATGCAGCATTAAGGTGACCGTACACTGTGCAGACATTAAGGTGACCAGACACTGTGCAGACATTAAGGTGACCGTACACTATGCGACATTAGGTGACCTACACTATGCAGCATTAGTGGCCATACACCTATGCAGACATTAAGGTGACCGTACACTGCAGACATTAAGGTGACCATACACTATGCAGACATTAAGGTGACCGTACACTAGGCAGACATAAGGTGACCATACACTATGCGACATTAAGGTGACCGTACAATATCAGACATTAAGGTGACCGTACACTGTGCGAAATTAAGGTGAACGTACACTATGCAGACATTAAGGTGGCCATACACTAGCAGACATTAAGGTGACCATACACTGTGCAGACATTAAGGTGACCGTACACTATGCAGACATTAAGGTGGAAGTACACTGTGCAGACATTAAGGTGACCAGACACTGCAGACATTAAGGTGACCATACACTGTGCAGACATTAAGGTGACCATACACTGTGCAGACATTAAGGTGACCCGTACACATGCAGACATTAGGGACGCACTAATGTGCAGACTTAAGGGACCGTACACTATGCAGACATTAAGGTGACCGTACAACTGTGCAGACATTAAGGTGACGTACACTGTGCAGACATTAAGGTGACCGTACACTTGCAGACATTAAGGTTGACCGTACACTATGCAGACATTAAGGTGACCTAACTATGCAGACATAAGGTGACCGTACACTATGCAGACATTAAGGTGAACTACACTATGCGACATTAAGGTGACCATACACTATGCAGACATTAAGGTGACCGTATACACTATGCAGACATAAGGTGACCGTACACTATGCAGACATTAGGTGACCGTACACTATGCAGACATAGTGGCCCGTACACTATGCAGACATTAAGGTGACCGTACACTATGCAGACATTAAGGTGACCGTACACTATGCAGACATTAAGGTGAACGTACACTATGCAAGAATTAAGGTGACCGTACACTATGCAGACATTAAGGTGACCGTACACTATGCAGACATTAAGGTGACCGTACACATGTGCAGACATTAAGGTGACCATACACTATGCAGAAATAAGGACCTACACTATGCAGACATTAGTGGCCATACACTATGCAGACATAAGGTGACCATACACGATGCAGACATTAAGGTGACCGTACACTATGCAGACATTAAGGTGACCGTACACTATGCAGACATAAGTGGACCATACACTAGCAGACATTAAGGTGACCGATACACTATGCAGAAATTAGGTGACGACACTGTGCAGACATTAAGGTGACCATACACTTGCAGAAATTAAGGTGACCTACACTATGCAGACATAAGGTGACCGTACACTAGCAGACATTAAGGTGACCGTACACTTGCAGACATTAAGGTGACCAGTAACATATGCAGACATTAAGGTGACCTACACTATGCAGACATTAAGTGACCGTACACTTGCAGACATTAAGGTGACCGTACACTATGCAGACATTAAGGTGACAGTACACTATGCAGACATTAAGGTGACCGATACACTATGCAGACATTAAGGTGACCATACACTATGCAGACAAAGGTGACCGTACACTAGCAGACATTAGGTGACCGTCATATGCAGACATTAAGGGACCGTACACTTGCAGACATTAAGGTGACCATACACTATGCAGACATTAAGGTGACCGTACACTGTGCAGACATTAAGGTGACCGTACACTATGCAGACATTAAGGGACCATACACTGTGCAGACATTAAGGTGACCGTACACTGTGCAGACATTAAGGTGACCGTACACTGCAGACATTAAGGTGACCGTACACTGTGCAGACATTAAGGTGACCGTACACTATGCAGACATTAAGGTGACCGTACACTATGCAGACATTAAGGTGACCGTACACTATGCGACATTAGTGCGTCACTATGCAGACATAAGGTGACCGTACACTATGCAGACATTAAGGGAACGTACATATGCAGACATTAAGGTGACCCACCGTACACTATGCAGACATTAAGGTGACCGTACACTATGCAGACATAAGGTGACCGTACACTTCAGACATTAAGGTGACCGTACACTATGCAGACATTAAGGTGACCATACACTATGCAGACAATAAGGTGACCATACACTATGCAAGACATTTAGGTGAGCCATACACTATGCAGACATTAAGGTGGACCATACAGCAGACATAAGGTGACCCATACACTTGCAGACATTAAGGTATGCCATCACTGGCAGACTAAGGTGACCTACACTATGCAGACATTAAGGTGACTACACTATGCAGACATTAGTGGCCATACTATGCAGACATTAAGGTGACCGTACACTATGCAGACATGTAAGGTGACCTACACTATGCAGACATTAAGGGTAGGCCATACACTATGCAGACATTAAGGTGACCGTACACTATGGCGACATAAGGTGACCATACACTATGCAGACATTAAGGTAGGCCATACACTGTGCAGACATTAAGGTGACCATTACACTATGCAGACATTAAGGTGACCATACACTATGCAGACATTAAGGTGACCATACACTGTGCAGACATTAAGGTGACCATATCACTGTGCAGACATTAGGTGACCTACACTATGCGCATTAAGGTGACAATACACTATGCAGACATTAGGTGACCATACACTGTGCAGACATTAAGGTGACATACACTATGCAGACATTAAGGTGGACCTACACTTGCAGAATTAATCGCAGGTGACCTCACTGTGCAGACATTAAGGTGACCGTACCCCTGTGCAGACATTAAGGTGACCGTACACTATGGAGAATTAGGTGACCGTACACTATGCAGACATTAAGGTGACACGTACAATATGCAGACATTAAGGTGACCATACACTGTGCAGACATTAAGGTGACACATACACTGTGCAGACATTAAGGTGACCGTACACTATGCAGACATTAGGTGCCCACCTAGCATACACTATGCAGACATTAAGTTGACCGTACCCTATGCAGACATTAAGGTGACCATACACTATGCAGACATTAAGGTGACCGTACACTATGCAGACATTAGGTGACCATACACTATGCAGACATAAGGTGACCTACACTATACATACAATTAAGGTGACCTACACTGCGACATTAAGGTGACCGTACACTGTGCAGACATTAAGGTGGCCATACACTATGCAGACATTAAGGTACCGACATGTGCAGACATAAGGACCGTACACGTGCAGACATTAAGGTGACCGTACACTATGCAGACATTAAGGTGACCACACTGTGCAGACATTAAGGGGCCGTACACTATGCGACATTAAGGTGAACGTACACTGTCAGACATTAAGGTGACCTACACTATGCAGACATTAAGGTGAAATACAATGTGCAGACTAAGACCATACACTGTGCAGACATTAGGTACCATACACTATGCAGACATAGGTGACTACATGTGCAGACATTAAGGTGACCGACACTGTGCAGACATTAAGGTGACCAGACACTGTGCAGACATTAAGGTGACCGTACCATGTGAGACATTAAGGTGACCGTTACACTGTGCAGACATTAAGGTGACCGTACACTATGCAGACATTAAGGTGGACCCTTACACTATGCAGACATTAAGGTGACCGTACACTATGCAGACATTAAGGTGACCAACACTATGCAGACATATAAGGTGACCATTACACTATGCAGACATTAAGGTGACCCCGTTACACTAGCAGACATTAAGGTGGACCGTACACTATGCAGACATTAAGGTGACCGTACACTATGCAGACATTACGCTGGCCGTTCACTATGCAGACATTAAGGTGACCGTACACTATGCAGACATTAAGGTGACCGTACACTATGCAGACATTAAGGTGACCGTACACTATGCAGACATTAAGGTGACCGTACACTATGCAGACATTAAGGTGACCGTACACTTGCAGACATTAAGTGACCGTACACTATGCAGACCTTAAGGTGACCATACACTATGCAGAACATTAAGGTGACCATACACTATGCAGACATACGCTGGCCATTACACTATGCAGACATTAAGGTGACCATACACTATGCAGACATTAAGGTGGACCATAACTATGCAGACATTAGGTAGGCCATACAACTGTGCAGACGTTAAGGTGACCATACACTATGCAGACATTAAGGTGACCATACACTATGCAGACATTACGTGGCCATACACTATGCAGACATTAAGGTGACCGTACACTATGCAGACATTAAGGTGACCATACACTATGCAGACATTAAGGTAGGCCATACACTGTGCAGACATTAAGGTGACCATACACTATGCAGACATTAAGGTGACCATCCTAGCAGACATTAAGGTGACCATACACTATGTGCAGACATTAAGGTGACCATACACTGTGCAGACATTAAGGTGACCGTACACTATGCAGACATTAAGGTGACCGTACACTGTGCAGACATTAAGGTGACCATACACTGTGCAGACATTAAGGTGACCATCACATGTGCAGACATAAGGTGACCATACACTGGCAGACATTAAGGTGACCATACCATTGCGCATAAGGTGACCGTACACGGCAGACCATAAGGTGACCGTACACTGTGCAGACATTAAGGGACCGTACACTGTGCAAGACATTAAGGGACCGTACACTATGCAGACATTAGGTGACCGTACACTATGCAGACATTAAGGTGGACGTACATGTGCGACATTAAGGTGACCGTAACTGTGCAGACATTAAGGTGACCATACACTATGCAGACATTAAGGTGACCATACACTTGCAGACTTAAGGTGACCGTACACTGTGCAGACATTAAGGTGGAACGACACTATGCAGACATTAAGGTGACCGTACACTGTGCAGACATTAAGGTGACCGTACACTGTGCAGACATTAAGGTGACCGTACACTATGCAGACATTAAGGTGACCGTACACTGTGCAGACATTAAGGTGACCATACACTATGCAGACATTAGGTGACCAGACACTGTCAGACATTAAGGTGACCATACACTGTGCAGAAATTAGGTGACATACACTATGCAGACATTAAGGTGACCGTACATGTGCAGACATTAAGGTGACCGTACACTATGCAACATTAAGGTGACCGTACACTGTGCAGACATTAAGGTGACCGACACTGCAGACATTAAGGTGACCGTACACTGTGCAGACATTAAGGTGACCGTACACTATGCAGACATTAAGGTGACCATACACTATGCAGACATTAAGGTGACCGTACACTATGCAGACATTAAGGTGACCATACACTATGCAGACATTAAGGTGACCATACACTATGCAGACATTAAGGTGACCGTACACTATGCAGACATTAAGGTGACCGTACACTATGCAGACATTAAGGTGACCGTACACTATGCAGACATTAGTGGCCGTTCACTATGCAGATAAGAAGTGACAGTTACACTATGCAGACATTAAGGTGACCGTACACTATGCAGACATTAAGGTGACGTAACACTATGCAGACATTAAGGTGACCGTACACTATGCAGACATTAAGGTGACCGTACACTATTCAGACATTAAGGTGACCGTACACTATGCAGACATTAAGGTGACCATACACTATGCAGAAATTAAGGTGACCATACACTATGCAGACATTACGCTGGCCATACACTATGCAGACATTAAGGTGACCATACATATGCAGACATTAAGGTGACCATACACTATGCAGACATTAAGGTAGCCATACACTGTGCAGACATTAAGGTGACCATACACTATGCAGACATTAAGGTGACCATACACTATGCAGACAAGTGGCCATACACTATGCAGACATTAAGGTGACCGTACACTATGCAGACATTAAGGTGACCATACACTATGCAGACATTAAGGAGCATATACTATGCAGACATTAAGGTGACCGTACACTATGCAGACATTAAGTGGACCCAACACTATGCAGACATTAAGGTAGGCCATTACACTGTGCAGACATTAAGGTGACCATAACTATGCAGACATAAGGTGACCGTACACTATGCAGACATTAAGGTGACCATACACTGTGCAGACATTAAGGTGACCATACACTGTGCAGACATTAAGGTGACGTTACACTATGCAGACATTAAGGTGACCATACACTGTGCAGACATTAAGGTGACCATACACTGTGCAGACATTAAGGTGACCATACACTATGCAGACATTAAGGTGACCTTACACAGTGCAGACATTAAGGTGACATACACTGGCAGCATTAGGTGACGTACACTATGCAGACATTAAGGTGACCGTACACTGTGCAGACATTAAGGTGACCGACACTTGCAGACATAAGGTGGACCGTACACTATGCAGACATTAAGGTGACCGTACACTGCAGACATTAAGGTGACCGTACACTGTGCAGACATTAAGGTGGACGTACACTGTGCAGACATTAAGGTGACCATACACTATGCAGACATTAAGGTGACCATACACTATGCAGACATTAAGGTGACCGTACACTATGCAGACATTAAGGTGACCGTACACTATGCAGACATTAAGGTGACCGTACACTATGCAGACATTAAGGTGACCGTACACTGTGCAGACATTAAGGTGACCGTACACTATGCAGGAATTATAGGGTGACCGTACACTATGCAGACATTAAGGTAACCGTACACTATGCAGACATTAAGGTGACCGTACACTGTGCAGACATTAAGGTGACCATACACTGTGCAGACATTAAGGTGACCGTACACTATGCTGACATTAAGGTGACCTACACTATGCAGACATTACGTGGCCATACACTATGCAGACATTAAGGTGACCGTACACTATGCAGACATTAAGGTGACCATACACTATGCAGACATTAAGGTGACCGTACACTATGCAGACATTAGGTGACCATACACTATGCAGACATTAAGGTGACCGTACACTATGCAGACATTAAGGTGACCGTACACTGTGCTGACATTAAGGTGACCGTACACTGTGCAGACATTAAGGTGGCCATACACTATGCAGACATTAAGGTAGGCCATACACTGTGCAGACATTAGGTGACCAGTACACGTGCAGACATTAAGGTGACCGTACACTATGCAGACATTAAGGTGACCATACACTGTGCAGACATTAAGGTGACCGTACACTATGCAGACATTAAGGTGAACGTACACTGTGCAGACATTAAGGTGACCATACACTATGCAGACATTAAGGTGACCATACACTATGCAGACATTAAGGTGACCTTACACTGTGCAGACATTAAGGTGACCATACACTATGCAGACATTAAGGTGACCGTACACTATGCAGACATTAAGGTGACCGTACCACTATGCAGACATTAAGGTGACCGTACACTGTGCAGACATTAAGGTGACCGTACACTATGCAGACATTAAGGTGACCGTACACTATGCAGACATTAAGGTGGCCGTACACTGTGCAGACATTAAGGTGACCGTACACTATGCAGACATTAAGGTGACAGTACACTGTGCAGACATTAAGGTGACCATACACTATGCAGACATTAAGGTGGCCGTACACTATGCAGACATTAAGGTGACCGTACACTATGCAGACATTAAGGTGGCCATACACTGTGCAGACATTAAGGTGACCGTACACTGTGCAGACATTAAGGTGACCATACACTATGCAGACATTAAGGTTGACCATACATTGCAGACTTAAGGTGACCATCATAGCATGGACATTAAGGTGACCATACACTAGCAGACATTAAGGTGACCATACACTATGCAGACATTAAGGTGACCGTACACTATGCAGACATTAAGGTGGCCGTACACTATGCAGACATTAAGGTGACCATATACTATGCAGACATTAAGGTGGCCGTTACACTATGCAGACATTAAGGTGACCATACACTATGCAGACATTAAGGTGACCATACACTATGCAGACATTAAGGTGGCCATACACTATGCAGACATTAAGGTAGGCCATACACTATGCAGACATTAAGGTGACCGTACACTATGCAGACATTAAGGTGACCGTACACTGTGCAGACATTAAGGTGACCATACACTATGCAGACATTAAGGTGACAATACACATGCAGACATTAAGGTGGCCATACACTATGCAGACATTAAGGTGACCGTACACTATGCAGACATTAAGGTGACCTACACTGTGCAGACATTAAGGTGACCATACACTATGCAGACATTAAGGTGACAATACACTATGCAGACATTAAGGTGACCGTACACTATGCAGACATTAAGGTGACGTACACTATGCAGCATTAAGGTGGAAGTTACAAACTGTGCAGACATTAAGGTTGACCATAACACTATGCAGACATTAAGGTGACCTTACACTGTGCAGACATTAAGGTGACCAGGTGACCTACACTATGCAGACATAAGGTGACCAACATCTGCAGACATTAAGGTGACAATACACTATGCAGACATTAAGGTGGCCATACACTATGCAGACATTAAGGTGACCATACACTATACAGACATTAAGCTTTTTAAAAAAGGCCTTTAAAATATTAAAATCAGAGGGAACAGAACAGACTTGCAGGGAGTATAAAAGCTGTAATAAAGAGTGCAAGAAAGCAACTAAACTACGGTAGCTAAAATAGAAAATGAAATACGGATTTCCGAACAAAGCAAGTCCAACCCCAAAATGTTTTTTTTTTAAGTATATAAATGGTAAAAAGATAAGGACTGAGAATGTGGGACCATTAAATAATGGGGCTGAGGTGGTTGTAGAGGATGCCAAAATGGCTAATCTGCTAAACAGTTTTTTTACATCGGTTTTTTTAATCACCAAACAAATGAAATGTCGACAATATGTATGGAACATCTACGTTGTACATCTGTCTATCGAAGTACCGGTCGGTTTACAATCGCAATTGTAATGGCCAGCTTAAAGGGTATGTACCTTAAAGGGCATGTAAATTGCCCATTACTGGAAACTATAATTCATCCCAACTATCTCTGTACCATTTTTGTGTTGATCTGCCCCCTATTTCATTAGATAACCAATCTGAAACATCTTACATTTTAGCATTTCTGTAAGCAGTTTTGCTGTAGCTGGAATGGTTTGACAGATGGTGTGCTGTATTCTGTATGCAGTTTTGACAGTTGGTATGTTGGAAAATAGTCAGGTAAGTGGTCAGAGCCTGAGCAAAACAAGTATTGCTTGCAGGCATGTAGGCATGCAGTAACACACACACCTTGATAGTATAGTATAGTATTTAGTATAGTATTTGAGGTTGAATAAAGACATACGTCCATCCAGTCCAACCCATCTAGCAATATCCTCATTTCCTGCCTAACTGTTGATCCAGAGGAAGGCAAAAAAAACCCCACCAAATTTATGAAGGGGGAAAAAATTCCTTCCTGACTCCAAGTGGCAATCGGAAATTTCCCTGGATCAACTCTACTTTATGTATCAATCCCAGTAACTTGCAACATTTCTTGTTTGCAGAAACTCATCCAGCTTTTTATTAAACTGACCAATGAACCTGCCATAACAACGTCCACTGGAAGACAGTTCCATAGCTTTACTGTTCTCACAGTGAAAAACCCTTTCCGAGCTTGAAGCCTAAACCTTTTTTCTTCAAGTCTTAAGGGATGTCCTCGTGTCCTTTGACATGTTCTATTGGTGAACAATGCCCCAGATAGTTTATTGTATGGCCCGTTAATGTATTTATACACAGTAATCATATCCCCACGCAAGCGCCTTTTCTCCAGCGTACATAATTGTAACTTTTCCAGTCTCTCTTCATATTCAAGCTCCCTCAATCCCCTTATTAATTTAGTTGCCCTTCTCTGAACCCTTTCCATTTCAAAGATGTCCTTTTTGTACACAGGATTCCAAAATTGCACTGCATATTCCAAATGAGGCCTTACCAATGCTTTGTAAAGAGGGAGAATAACATTTTCCTCCCTTGAATCCATACCTCTCTTTATACAAGACAATACCATGCTGGCTCTGGCTGTTGCTGCCTGGCACTGCTTGCTACCTTTAAGTTTGTTATCCACCAAAACTCCAAAATCCCTTTCCAACAGGGATTCACTTAACACAGAGCCATTTATAGTATAAGTAGCACAAGGATTTTTAAGTCCAAAATGCATCACCTTACATTTCTCAACATTGAATCTCATCTGCCACTTAGCAGCCCAATGTGATAATCTATCTAGATCCCCTTGTAACAATTGCACATCCTCTGAAGTTTTTAATGGTCGACAAAGTTTTGTGTTGTCAGCAAACACAGAAACCTTGCTGACAATACCCACTTCCAAATCATTAATAAATAGATTAAATAGAAGCGGCCCCAACACAGAACCCTGTGGCACCCCACTTAGCACTTAATCCATAATGATGAAGCCCCATTAACAACTACTCTCTGCATCCTATTCATTAACCAATTTTCTATCCATGTACAAATGTGATGTAGTTCAACTAAATGAAAACAGATTTATTTTCTGAGTGCCACATTTTACAATGAAACAAAAGAATAGGAATGTGATTTTAATTGTGATCACTTCGTTATTAATCACAGGGCGTGGAGAATTTGGCTAATGACATTCATGACATTTTCTTTCCCAAACCAAAATATTCATTTCATCCACGTGAACACTTTGATCTCCTGGAAAACAGTGAGAGGAATCCAGTTGAACAAGGTGACGTTTTGTTTAGTCAGCATAAAACCTATTGATAAGCAATGAGCAGAGAATTCATTCAATCCAGGAGCAGGTTGTAAAAAATTTGCAGGATTCCCCTACACTAGGATATGGAAACTGGCAGTAGGGCACTGTAGGGCTAGGCCACACCTTTTTTCAAGCACATACGATCATTAGCACATGAAAAACAAATGCCAGGCTAACACAATGTGGATGGCCACACAGGGAGAGCATGCAATCACCATTTATTTGCGAATAGTACGCACTATGATAAAGGAATATTGGTAACGCACGTGAAACACGCAACATTTCATTTGCGCATTTTACACGCGGGCGATGGACCCGAACCAGAGTTCGGATAAACTTATTTTCGAATAGGATTTTCGAATGTTCGGTAATACTCGAACGACCCAATGCGAGAATCCTCGGACAGACATTCGGGGGTCCCGCGGCTCAACCCTGGACCCCTTTCCGGGTCCTTAGAAGGACCATTGTGGCCCTAGGAAGGGCCTTTTGGGGCTTAAAGTGTTCCCGCAGCTTAAAACCAGGACCCCCACTGGCTCTTAGAAAAGCCCTTGAGGCGTCTTCTTTCTTCTTCGCCAGCAACACCAATTCCACCGATGACGCCGACGCCGTTGACGCTTGTGACATCAATGTCGCTGGTGTTCCCGACATCTAGATCCGAAGTCTTCTTTTTTCCTTCTTCTTTCTTCTGCCATCACTCTGATGACATCTGAGTTCCGCGGGGGGTTACACCTCTTTATATACGTTTGCTGAAGACCTAATCCAGTTGTGATTGGTTAATATTTTAATGCTTGCAATCATGTGATCACACATTAACCAATCATTTACATTAAGTTACCACTTTCAATTTATTATTCATTCAAACTTTTCGAACTATTATCTCCCCATTGACTACAATGGATTCGTAGTGTGGTCGCAGCGTAATGGCTATGCCATATTAGTAAGTTTCTAACGCGCTTATGAATACGATTTGCAATCCTTTAGCGTGCCAGGCTAACCCAGCGTGGGTGGCCACATTGTATGTGCTGTGCTGTGATCTCCATAAGGAAGTCATGGGAAAATCAAATAAAAAAAGGAAAGAAAAAATAAACAGGAAATAACACCAAGAAAAAAAACATTGTGTTTGCTCGTTACCATAGTGTGGCCGCAGCCAAAAGGAGATTTAAAGATGATTGCAATGGTGAGTCAGTATTCCAACCTCCTAACTTACCAGACCTTTCATTTTAGCACCCTCAAGGGGTTTGGTGCCATCTATTGACAATCGTGGGGAAAAGGAGGGTAGCAGATATCTGGGTCAGGTAGGCCCGGAAAATGATTATGGAAAGAGAAGACATCGATGGTATTGTGGTGCCACACAGTAGTGAAGAACCTTTCATAAGGGCCCCTAGAGGCAGAGACAAGATTAAAACAAATCAGGAGGTAGGGTTGTCACCTTTCCCTTAAAACCAAAACATATATGAAATGTTTAAACTCCAAGACCAGCCTTTTAGCATGTAGATTTGATATATGTAAATTCTGATATATTTAGGGACTTGGCACTGTTGGCACTCCTACCTCCTATTCTTTATGCAGTGATATGATGTGATCGCCACATGTATATATCGGCGCGTTTGTGCCCCACGTCAGAGAAGGGGAGGGGATGTTCTGACCACAGGTGGATGAGCTGTCAGCTGACCTTTAAATGAGCCGGTATCATCACTAAAGCTGGCTGCACACAATACCGATTATAGGCCATTCCAGCTGTGGCTGTTTAAATACCCCCATTGGTCTCTATAGTTTAGTACAGGGAACGACATGGAGAGTGTCAGGAATGTGTGTAGGGGTGAATGATGACTATATAATCTGCGTGTACCCAGTTTAAGGTAAGAACAGGAGGTAGGAGATATGTGTCCTACCTCCCTGAAGAGTAGTTTTTTTAATGTACATTTTTTTTAATGTACATTTTATCTGTTTGGTGGCAGTTTAGGCTGTGTCTACACTACAACGTACGGAAACGCGCATGATTGCATTGCGTTTACGCTGCGATTCTTCGGATATCCCGTTATTGGAGTGCGTGAATGATGATTGCTCATGGATCGGAACGCAACACAAACAGTGCGGCCGGGCAAATAATTTGCAGGTGCAAACTGCGGTCAGTGCGTCCTCATTCTTGACATCACAATCTATCCCAATCCAACCAATGACAACCCAAATTGAACCAATCACAACCCAAATTGAACCAATCACAACCCAGTCTTAGCAAAAAGAGAAAATTAAAGTCTCCACAGATGAACTTCCCCTTTAATAACTGTCCAGAGCCACATTGATACCCTGGACCTGTGATTTGGCGAATAACCTGTTTCTATTGATTTTATAAAGGGAACTTTTGACTGTTGATTTTTATGAAAAATAAATAAATAATTAAAGTTCCCCTTTAATTCCTTGTCAATCGCTGCGGGCGATAATCTGGCGGATCCTGTCCGACCTGTCTGGTGCCTGGGGTTGGGTGTGACTGGCGACTGAGCATGCGCACTGGGCAGGGAGGGGGCGGGTTTACTGGGAGCCGCGTTCACTCTGTGGGTATCGCGGCTGCTGTAGAGTTGGGAGCTCGGTCACCGCGATGGTCAATCTAAGGTTCCTGTCCAGCAGTAAGTATCCCTGGTGCACCTGTCACTTTAGATAGGTAGGGAGCTGGTCCCTTAGTCTCTGCTGAACTACACCTCTTAAACTTCCCCAGCAAACTCTGGGAGATGGAGGATTGTGGGAGTTGTAGTCCAACAGCAGCAGATAAAAGGACCCAGCCTCTCTTGCTGTTGGTGTTTTACTAATGGGGGTGAATCTGGGGTTTTCTCTTTCTGATCACACAGGTGTGTAGGGAAATTAATGGTTGGCAGGGGGCTGTGGGAATTGTAGTTCTGCAACAGCAGCTGGGGAAGTCTATAGAACAGTGGCAGAGTTTTCTCAATTGTAAGAGGGATATTGGTATCAACATTGGTCCAGCTGCTGCAATTCAGTGTTACCCATAGTACACAGCAGGAAACTGTAATGTGCTTTCCTGTATATCGTGGATGCACCTCTGTGCATTATGGGAAAACAAATTCACTTTGCGTTAATGTGCATGGGTATTAATGGTCAGGTGGAGGCTGCTGGGATTTGTAGTGCTCTGCTTCGTTATACAGCTTTACACTTTTAACTGATGTTCTCCCATGATTGTCAATACCTGATCCCCCCATGGGGCAATGCAGTGATCCCTCCTGGTTATAAGGGTGTCCCAGGCTGTCTCTTCCATGCTTTTAAAGTTAGATGTCTCTTTGTGATGTCAGGAAGGAGGAAGTGGTCTAGAAATATTGTAATACAGCAAGTTTCCATGCAAACCATTCACTCTATGGCTTCATTCATTCTGTATCTTTCCCTGTAAATATCTCTTTAAAGGGCAAGTCCAGCCCCAAAATTAAAACTTACATACAGGTAAATCACCCCTCCCAAACCCTAATCTGTAATAGTTTGAAATGTGAAATATATAAGTCTAACCTGAAATCCTGCACAATGTCCTGTTTGCCCTGTTTCTGCTTCCTGGTTCTTCCAGTTAGTAACTGTCAGTTATGGATTTGACACTTGACATCACAGCCAATGACTGAATGTTAATCCCCTATCTGCCTCTTCTGGGCATGCCCAGGCTCAGTACAGGCTCAGTACAGGTTTCTAAATTGCTCAGTTTCCATGAGGCATCCAGAAGCATAGCAGGCATACAGTAATGAATTCATAGGACAAAGTAGGATATATCAACATATTTTAAAGAGGCCATTCTTTCTAAAAGATGTTCTAATGAGGGCGGAGTTGTCCTTTAATCCCTCACATGCTCTAATTCGTCTATATACCTCTAATCTCTAATGCTGTAATCCCTGCTCTCTCTTGCTGTAATCTCTCTCCTCTCTTTCTAATTTCTCTTTTGAGTTTATCTCTCTTCTCACTGTTGCTCTAACCCTTTATCTTTCTACTCTCTCTAATGTCTTTTCTCTCTACTAATTCTCTTCTCTCTGCACTCCCTACTCTCTCTCTTATCTGCTTTCTCTACTAATTCTCTTCTCTCCATCTCTCCTCTCTCTCGCTCCCTTTTTCTCTGTAATCTTTCCTCTCTCTGTACTCTCTCTCTCCGTACTCTCTCTCCTCTCTCTGTATTCTCTCTCTCCCATATGATGTTTATACAATGACGCAGATTCTCCTTATCTGGAATAATAAAGGCCACATTTACTAACCCACCTGACACTGACATAGTGCAGCAATATGTACCGTAGTAATGAATCACTAATTAACTCGAGATGTTCAATAAATTTACATGTAATGGAATAATAATGGATATATAATAGATAATGCACCCCTAACTGTGTATTAGAAGGATATTAGAAGTCACCAAGGAGTTACATGACCGAATAAAAGGCCCTGAATCACAGGTGTGGTAAAGTTAAGGGGAAGTTAACATCAGTTGATATGGGCAGGACCAACCCCCCAGTTAGAAACAACCAGTATACAATCCCACATGACAGGTAAAGCAGGTTTGCAGGAGATGGATAGACAATGGATAGACAATGAAGATAGACAATGGAAGATAGAATTATGTGTTTTACAAGGATTACGGTATCATCTCTTGATACAGCTGAAGTGTTTTCTCTAATACCACCTTAGTATCACTTACATAAAGCACTAATACACGCTGCAGGCTGCACAGATTTCTCAGTAGCCATGTTAAATGCCAGTTTAAAGACAATAATCCATTGCTGATTAAGCTTACTGGGCCGGTTTAACCAGCAATGATTGCTAGCTTTGATGGATTATTTGTAACTGTTGTTGGTGCAAGACTGGCTTTCAGATGGAAGTTTTGTTTGTTGGACTCTATCCGTGTGTTGCTGTGCAATATGGGGGGTTGTAGATATGCAGTTTAATGAGGTTATCCTGAAAGATTCATCGTTGCTTTTTATCAAGGGCCAGAGCAGTAAGGGCCAGGCCACACTAGCGCGTTTGAGCATGCGATTTTGGTTAGAATGGAAATTGCTGGAATGCAAAAATCCCAAACTCGCGATTGCATGCGTTGTATCTGGGCCTCAGCCTAAGGGCTGCCTGGCTCCTTGTACATCGCATTTCCGATTCACATTGCCAGCACAACACTATTCAGAGTGGTCACGCTCTGATCTGTTATTGGAGTATATATAATACAGGTGTGTTTTGGAGTGCAGTGCGAATAGCCATTAACGCAGAGCAGCGCATTGCAAAAATCCTGCAGGTGTTGCTGGGCATACAAGGAATTAGCCCCAAGGCTGGGTACACACCAGCCAATATTTTCAGCCGATTCACGGATCGGGTGGGGTGGGGTGGGGTGGGCGGCCGGATCGGACGAACGAAGGATCGGGCATGTCGGAAAATTCCGATCGATTGTGCGGTTGGGAATCGTGGGAACGCACAATCGATCGTTCGCAAATTCAACCGTGCCCGAATTTGACGCGACTGATGAACGTTTGTCCCAGTTGAGCGCTCGTTTGTCCGTGTGAACCCAGCCTTAGGTTAAGGGTGAGACTTAAAATTGAAGCTACAGACATATGTTGAATAAATGTCATTTGGAACAATCCTATCATTGTTTCATCTACAAATTATCTTACAATCTCACACAGACAGGCTGCTCGGATGTAGACGAGCAGCCAAGAGATTCCTCGCATTGCCGGGGAACATAGGAAACGCTCTGAAATCTGCCACGATGGATCATTAAGTGGTGTAGGGGGCTACTTTACAAACTGGTTGAAATGGTCATTCTTGGCTGATTTGTTAGACAATTATCTAACGGGATTACAAGATTTACCGGGTGGTACACCGTATCCACGAAATCGGCAGATCAGCGCAATTTTGTTATCTGTATGGGTGGAAATGTCGGGATTGATCAGCTGCTATCGTACAATAAAATTAATCCGTCAATAGCCACCATTAGTTCAGAAGATGCTGCTTGGTTACTGCAAGCACAGAAATTGGTACACGGCAAATGCCTAAAATTAGTTCTATATGTTTATTACACTGGCCTTATTCAATAATAATTTACCTTAGCTGTTAATTTGCCTCAACCAATCAGATGTTCCTTTTTAACTGGTCAACTATAATTAAAAAAACATTTGATTGGTTGTTGTAGAACAGTGATGCCCAACCCGCGGGCCACAAGCTGCCTCAAATTTTTGCGCCCCTTGCGGATCCGTGGGTGGGTGCGGCAAGGGGCGTGACCTGGGCATTCCGTGGCATGGGTTTGGCAGATCGGGGGCAGAGCTACACCCTTTGCCCAGTCACTGTTGGCCACTAGTGGCGTTTCCAGGGTTGCTCAGGTTGGGTGCCCCTGCTGTAGAACATGGGCAAAACTTTGATCCCCTTATTAAATAGGGCCCTGTGGCCATTTTTTTATTAGTATTTTATAGTATCTCCTGGTATTGCCATAAGCCCCCTAGTTCCTCCCACACACCACTGACATGGACTGTGCACCGTTAATAGAGTTTAATTCAGTGTTGTGAAGTGTGTATAGGGCTTTAGCCATTGCATGGGGGGTGTCTTTAATTGGGCTATAGCCATTGTGTTGGAGTGTGTGTCTTTAATTGGGCTATAGCCATTGTGTTGGAGAGTGTTCCTTTAATAGGGCTTTAGTCAGTGTGTTGGAGTGTGTGCCTTTAATAGGGCTTTAGTCAGTGTGTTGGAGTGTGTGCCTTTAATAGGGCTTTAGTCAGTGTGTTGGAGTGTGTGCCTTTAATAGGGCTTTAGCCAGTGTGTTGGAGTGTGTGCCTTTAATAGGCTTTAGTCAGTGTGTTGGAGTGTGTGCCTTTAATAGGGCTTTAGTCAGTGTGTTGGAGTGTGTGCCTTATATAGGGCTTTAGACGTTGGAGTGTGTGCCTTTATAGGTTCTTAGACTGTGGAGTGTGTGCCTTTATAGGGCTTTAGTCATTTGTTGGAGTGTGTGCCTTTATAGGGCTTTAGACTGTTTGGAGTGGTGTCCTTTAATAGGGCTTTAATCAGTGTGTTGGAGTGTGTGCCTTTAATAGGGCTTTAGTCGTGTGTTGGATGTGTGGCCTTTAATAGGGCTTTTAGTCAGTGTGTTGGAGTGTGTGCCTTTAATAGGGCTTTAGTCAGTGTGTTGAGTGTGTGCCTTTAATAGGGCTATAGTCAGTGTGTTGGAGTGTGTGCCTTTAATAGGGCTTTGGTCTGGTTGGAGTGTGTGCCTTTAATAGGCTAGCAGTGTTGGAGTGGTGCTTTAATAGGGCTTAGCGTGTGTTGGAGTGTGTGCCTTTAATAGGGCTTTAGTCAGTGTGTTGGAGTGTGTGCCTTTTAATAGGTCTTTAGTCAGTGTGTTGGAGTGTGTGCCTTTAATAGGGCTTTAGTCAGTGTGTTGGAGTGTGTGCCTTTATAGGGCTTTAGACTGTTGGAGTGTGTGCCTTTAATAGGGCTTTAGTCAGTGTGTTGGAGTGTGTGCCTTTAATAGGGCTTTAGTCAGTGGTGTTGGAGTTGTGCCTTTAATAGGGCTTTAGTCAGTGTGTTGGAGTGTGTGCCTTTAATAGGGCTTTAGTCAGTGTGTTGGAGTGGTGCCTTAATAGGGCTTTAGTCAGTGTGTTGGAGTGTGTGCCTTTAATAGGGCTATAGTCAGTGTGTTGGAGTGTGTGCCTTTAATAGGGCTTTAGTCGTGTTTGGAGTTGTGCCTTTATAGGCTTAGTCAGTGTGTTGGAGTGTGTGCCTTTAATAGGGCTTTAGCCAGTGTGTTGGAGTGTGTGCCTTTAATAGGGCTTTAGTCAGTGTGTTGGAGTGTGTGCCTTTAATAGGGCTTTAGTCAGTGTGTTGGAGTGTGTTCCTTTAATAGGGCTTTAGCCAGTTAATAGGGCTTTAGTCAGTGTGTTGGAGTGTGTGCCTTTATAGGGCTTTAGTCAGTGTGTTGGAGTGTGTGCCTTTAATAGGGCTTTAGACTGTTGGAGTATGCCTTTAATAGGGCTTTAGTCAGTGTGTTGGAGTGTGTGCCTTTAATAGGGCTTTAGTCAGTGTGTTGGAGTGTGTGCCTTTAATAGGGCTTTAGCAGTGTGTTGGAGTGGGTGCCTTTATAGGGCTTTAGACTGTTGGAGTCCTTTAATAGGGCTTTAGTCAGTGTGTGTAGTGTTGCCTTATATGGGCTTTAGCCATGTGTTGGAGTGTGTGCCTTTAATAGGGCTTTAGCCATTGTGTTGGTGTGTTCCTTTAATAGGGCTTTAGACCATGTGTTGGAGTGTGTGCCTTAATAGGGCTTTAGCAGTGTGTTGGAGTGTGTGCCTTTAATAGGGCTTTAGACTGTTGGAGTGTGGCCTTTAATAGGGCTTTAGCAGTGTGTGGAGTGTGTTCCTTTAATAGGCTTTAGCCAGTGTGTTGGAGTGTTGGCCTTTAATAGGCTTTAGCCATGTGTTGGAGTGTGTGCCTTTAATAGGGCTTTAGCCAGTGTGTTGGAGTGTGTGCCTTTAATAGGGCTTTAGCCAGTGTGTTGGAGTGTGTCCTTTAATAGGGCTTTGCATGTGTGGAGTGTGTGCCTTTAATAGGCTTAGCGTGTGTTGGAGTGTGTGCCTTTAATAGGGCTTTAGCCAGTGTGTTGGAGTGTGTGCCTTTAATAGGGTTCTTAGCCAGTGTGTTGGAGTGTGTGCCTTTAAATGGCTTTAGCCAGTGTGTTGGAGTGTGCCTTTAATAGGGCTTTACATGTGTGGAGTGTGTGCCTTAATAGGGCTTTATCGTGTGTTGGAGTGTGTGCCTTTAATAGGGCTTTAGCCATTGTTGGAGTTGCCTTTAATAGGCTTTGTCAGGTGTTGGAGTGTGCCTTTAATAGGCTTTATCAGTGTGTTGAGTGTGTGCCTTTAATAGGGCTTTAGACTGTTTGGGAGTATGCCTTTAATAGCTTTAGTCATGTGTTTGGAGTGTGTGCCTTTAATAGGGCTTTAGACGGTTTGGAGTTGCCTTTAAAGGGCTTTAGCATGTGTTGGAGTGTGTGCCTTTAATAGCTTTAGTCGTGTGTTGGTTGTGGCCTTATAGGCTTAGACTGTTGGAGTGTGTGCCTTTAATAGGGCTTTAGACTGTTGGAGGTGTGCCTTTAATAGGGCTTTAGTCAGTGTGTTGGAGTGTGTGCCTTTAATAGGGCTTTAGACTGTTGGAGTGTGTGCCTTTAATAGGCTTTAGTCAGTGTGTTGGAGTATGTGCCTTTAATAGGGCTTTAGTCAGTGTGTTGGAGTGTGTGCCTTTAATAGGGCTTTAGACTGTTGGAGTATGCCTTTAATAGGGCTTTAGTCGTGTGTTGGAGTGTGTTGCCTTTAATAGGGCTTTAGTCAGTGTGTTGGAGTATGTGCCTTTAATAGGGCTTTAGACTGTTGGAGTGTGTGCCTTTAATAGGGCTTTAGACTGTTGGAGTGTGTGCCTTTAATAGGGCTTTAGTCAGTGTGTTGAGTGTGTGCCTTTAATGAGCTTTAGACTGTTGGAGTGTGTGCCTTTAATAGGGCTTTAGACTGTTGGAGTGTGTGCCTTTAATAGGGCTTTAGTCAGTGTGTTGGAGTGTGTGCCTTTAATAGAGCTTTAGACTGTTGGAGTGTGTGCCTTTAATAGAGCTTTAGACTGTTTGGAGTGTGTGCCTTTAATAGAGCTTTAGACTGTTGGAGTGTGTGCCTTTAATAGGCTTTAGACTGTTGGAGTGTGTGCCTTTAATAGGGCTTTAGACTGTTGGAGTGTGTGCCTTTATAGGCTTTTAGACTGTTGGAGTGTGTGCCTTATAATAGGGCTTTAGACTGTTGGAGTTGTGCCTTTAATAGGGCTTTAGACGGTTGGAGTGTGTGCCTTTAATAGGGCTTTAGTCTTGTGTTGGAGTGTGGCCTTTAATAGGGCTTTAGTACAGTGTGTTGGAGTGTGTGCCTTTAATGGCTTTAGACTTTTTGGAGTGTGGTGCCTTAATAGGGCTTTAGTCAGTGTGTTGGAGTGTGTGCCTTTATAGGGCTTTAGTCATGTGTTGGAGTGTGTGCCTTTAATAGGGCTTTAGACTGTTGGAGTGTGTGCCTTTAATAGGGCTTTAGTCAGTGTGTTGGAGTGTGTGCCTTTAATAGGGCTTTAGACTGTTGGAGTGTGTGCCTTTAATAGGTCTTTAGACTGTTTGGAGTGTGTGCCTTTAATAGGTCTTTAGACTGTTGAGTGTGTGCCTTTAATAGGTCTTTAGACTGTTGGAGTGTGTGCCTTTAATAGGGCTTAGTCAGTGTGTTGGAGTGTGTGCCTTTAATAGGGCTTTAGACTGTTGGAGTGTGTGCCTTTAATAGGGCTTTAGTCAGTGTGGGATGTGGTGCCTTTAATAGGGCTTTAGACTGTTGGAGTTGTTGTGCCTTTAATAGGGCTTTAGTCATGTGTTGGGTGTGTGCCTTTAATAGGGCTTTAGACTGTTGGAGTGTGTGCCTTATTAGGTCTTTAGACGTTGGAGTGTGTGCCTTTAATAGGCTTTAGACTGTTGGAGTGTGTGCCTTTAATAGCTTTAAGCTGTTTGGGAGTTGTGCCTTAATGGCTTTGTTTAGTCAGTGTGTTGGAGTGTGTGCCTTTAATAGGGCTTTAGACTGTTGGAGTGTGTGCCTTTAATAGGGCTTTAGACTGTTTGGAGTGTGTGCCTTTAATAGGGCTTTAGTCAGTGTGTTGGAGGTGTGGTGCCTTTAATAGGGCTTTAGACTGTTGGAGTGTGTGCCTTTAATAGGGCTTTAGTCAGTGTGTTGGAGTGTGTGCCTTTAATAGGGCTTTAGGGTTGCCACCTGAACGCAAAGCTGCATGATGTTCATGTGCGATTTTTTGCGTTGCGTGTGTATTTCTTAATAGTATAGGATCGCATGCATTGCGATTAAATGCAGACGCAAAGCAAGCACTTCGAAAGCGCGTTTTTTTGGTTGCCGTTTTAATATTTTGAGCATGCAACTGCAAGGCACTAAAGCCGGTGTGGCTATCCCTTAGACTGTTGGAGTGTGTGCCTTTAATAGGGCTTTAGACTGTTGGAGTGTGTGCCTTTAATAGGGCTTTAGTCAGTTGTTGGATGTGTGCCTTTAATAGGGCTTTAGTCAGTGTGTTGGAGTGTGTGCCTTTAATAGGGCTTTAGTCAGTGTGTTGGAGTGTGTGTCTTTAATAGGTCTTTAGTGCAGTGTGTTGGAGTGTGTGCCTTTAATAGGTCTTTAGTCAGTGTGTTGGAGTGTGTGCCTTTAATAGGGCTTTAGACTGTTGGAGTGTGTGCCTTTAATAGGTCTTTAGTCAGTGTGTTGGAGGTGTGCCTTTTAATAGGTCTTTAGTCAGTGTGTTGGAGTGTGCCTTTAATAGGGCTTTAGCAGTGTGTTGGAGTGTGTGCCTTTAATAGGGCTTTAGACTGTTGGAGTGTGTGCCTTTAATAGGGCTTTAGTCAGTGTGTTGGAGTGTGTGCCTTTAATAGGGCTTTAGTCATGTGTTGGAGTGTGTGCCTTTAATAGGGCTTTAGACTGTTGGAGTGTGTGCCTTTAATAGGGCTTTAGACTGTTGGAGTGTGTGCCTTTAATAGGGCTTTAGTCGTGTGTGTGGAGTGTGTGCCTTTAATAGGGCTTAGACTGTTGGAGTGTGTCCTTAATAGGGCTTTAGACTGTTGGAGGTGTGCCTTAATAGGGCTTTAGTCATGTGTTGGAGTGTGTGCCTTTAATAGGGCTTAGACTGTTGGGTGTGTGCTTTAATAGGGCTTTAGTCATGTGTTGGAGTGTGTGCCTTTAATAGGCTTTAGACTGTTGGAGTGTGTGCCTTTAATAGGGCTTTAGACTGTTGGAGTGTGTGTCTTTAATAGGGCTTTAGTCAGTGTGTTGGAGTGTGCCTTTAATAGGGCTTTAGTCAGTGTGTTGGAGTGTGTGCCTTTAATAGTCTTTATAGCAGTGTGTTGGAGTGTGTGCCTTTAATAGGGCTTTAGACGTGTTGGAGTGTGTGCCTTTTAGGGCTTTAGCTGTTTGGTGTGTGCCTTTAATAGGGCTTTAGTCAGTGTGTTGGAGTGTGTGCCTTTTAGGGCTTTAGTCATTGTGTTGGAGTGTGTGCCTTTAATAGGGCTTTAGTCAGTGTGTTGGAGTGTGTGCCTTTAATAGGGCTTTAGACAATAGGGCTTTAGTCAGTGTGTTGGAGTGTGTGCCTTTAATAGGGCTTTAGTACTGTTGGATGTGGTGCCTTTAATAGGGCTTTAGTCGTGTGTTGGAGTGTGTGCCTTTAATAGGGCTTTAGACTTGTTGAGTGTGTGCCTTTAATAGGGCTTTAGTCGTGTTTGGAGTGTGTGCCTTTAATAGGGCTTTAGTCATGTGTTGGAGTGTGTGCCTTTAATAGGGCTTTGACTGTTGGAGGTGTGCCTTTATAGGGCTTTAGTCAGGTGTTGAGTGTGTGCCTTTAATAGGGCTTTAGTCAGTGTGTTGGAGTGTGTGCCTTTAATAGGCTTTAGACTGTTGGAGTGTGTGCCTTTAATAGGCTTTAGTCTTGTGGTTGAGTGTGTGCCTTTATAGGGCTTTAGTCAGTGTTTGGAGTGTGTGCCTTAATAGGGCTTTTAGTCAGTGTGTTGGAGTGTGTGCCTTTAATAGGGGCTTTAGTCAGTGTGTTGGAGTGGGTGCCTTTAATAGGGCTTTAGTCAGTGTGTTGGAGTGTGTGCCTTTAATAGGGCTTTAGTCAGTGTGTTGGAGTGTGTGCCTTTAATAGGTCTTTAGTCAGTGTGTTGGAGTGTGTGCCTTTAATAGAGCTTTAGACTGTTGGAGTGTGTGCCTTTTAATAGGGCTTTAGTCAGTTGTGTTGGAGTGTGTCCTTTAATAGGGCTTTAGACTGTTGGAGTGTGTGTCTTTAATAGGGCTTTAGTCAGTGTGTTGGAGTGTGTGCCTTTAATAGTTCTTAGACTGTTGGAGTGTGTGTCTTTAATGGGCTTTAGACTGTTGGAGTGTGTGTCTTTAAAAGGGCTTTAGCTGTTGGAGTGTGTGCCTTTAATAGGGCTTTAGTCAGTGTGTGGTGTGGCTTTAATAGGGCTTTAGAGCGTGTTGGAGTGTGTGCCTTTAATATGGCTTTAGTCAGTGTGTTGGAGTGTGTGCCTTTAATAGGGCTTTAGACTGTTGGAGTGTGTGCCTTTAATAGGGCTTTAGACTGTTGGAGTGTGTGCCTTTAATAGGGCTTTAGATGTTGGAGTGTGTGCCTTTAATAGGGCTTTAGACTGTTGGAGTGTGTGCCTTTAATAGGGCTTTAGACTGTTGGAGTGTGCCTTTAATAGGGCTTTAGACTGTGTTGAGTGTGTGCCTTTAATAGGGCTTTAGTCAGTGTGTTGGAGTGTGTGCCTTTAATAGGGCTTTAGTCAGTGTGTTGGAGTGTGTGTTCTTTAATAGGGCTTTAGTCAGTGTGTTGAGTGTGTGCCTTTAATAGGGCTTTAGACTGTTGGAGTGTGTGTCTTTAATAGGGCTTTGTCGATGTTTGGATGTGTGCCTTTAATAGGGCTTTAGTCAGTGTGTTGGAGTGTGTGTCTTTAATAGGGCTTTAGTCAGTGTGTTGGAGAGTGTTCCTTTAATAGGGCTTTAGTCAGTGTGTTGGAGTGTGTGCCTTTAATAGGGCTTTAGTCAGTGTGTTGGAGTGGTGTGCCTTTAATAGGGCTAGCGTGTGTTGGATGGGTTCTTAATAGGGCTTAGTGTTGGAGTTGTGTCTTAAAGGGCTTTAGTAGTGTTTGGAGTGTGTGCCTTTAATAGGGCTTTAGTCAGTGTGTTGGATGTGTGCCTTAATAGGGCTTTAGTCGTGTGTTGGAGTGTGTGCTTTAATAGGGCTTTAGACTGTTGGAGTGTGTGTCTTTAATAGGGCTTTAGTCAGTGTGTTGGAGTGTGTGCCTTTAATAGGGCTTTAGACTGTTGGAGTGTGTGTCTTTAATAGGTCTGTGTCAGTGTGTTGGAGTGTGTGCCTTTAATAGGGCTTTAGTCAGGTGTTGGAGTGTTGCCTTTAATAGGGCTTTAGACTGTTGGAGTGTGTGCTTTAATAGGGCTTTAGTCAGTGTGTTGGAGTGTGTGCTTAAATAGGGCTTTAGTCAGTGTGTTGGAGTGGTGGCCTTTAAGTGCTTTAGACTGTTGGAGTGTGTGTCCTTTAATAGGAGGGCTTTAGTCAGTGTGTTGAGTGTGTGCCTTTAATAGGGCTTTAGTCAGTTGGTTGGAGTGTGCCTTTAATAGGGCTTTAGACTGTTGGATTGTGTGTCTTTAATAGGGCTTTAGTCAGTGTGTTGGATGTTGTGTCTTTAATAGGGCTTTAGTCGTGTTTGAGTGTGTGCCTTAATAGGCTTTAGTCGTGTGTTGGAGTGTGTGCCTTTAATGGGCTTTAGTCAGTGTGTTGGGTGTGTGCCTTTAATAGGGCTTTAGTGTGTGTGAGTGTGTGCCTTAATAGGCTTTAGCTGTGTTGAGTGTGTGCCTTTAATAGGGCTTTAGTCAGTGTGTTGGAGTGTGTGCCTTTAATAGGGCTTTTAGACTGTTGGAAGTGTGTGTCTTTTAATAGGGTCTTTAGTCAGTGTGTTGGAGTGTGTGCCTTTATAGGGCTTTAGTCATGTGTTGGAGGTGTGCCTTTATAGGGCTTTAGACTGTTGGAGTGTGGTGTCTTTATAGGGCTTTAGTCAGTGTGTTGGAGTGTGTCTTTAATAGGGCTTTAGTCAGTGTGTTGAGTGGTGCCTTTAATAGGGCTTTAGTCAGTGTTGGAGTGTGTGCCTTTAATAGGGCTTTAGTCAGTGTGTTGGAGTGTGTGCCTTTAATAGGGCTTAGTCAGTGTGGTTGGCAGTGTGTGCCTTTAATAGGGCTTTAGTCAGTGTGTTGGAGTGTGTGCCTTTAATAGGTCTTTAGACTGTTGGAGTGTGTGTCTTTATAGGGCTTTAGTCAGTGTGTTGGATGTGTGCCTTTAATAGGGCTTTAGACTGTTGGAGTGTGTGTCTTTAATAGGGCTTTAGTCAGTGTGTTGGGGTGTGTGCCTTTAATAGGGCTTTAGACTGTTGGAGTGTGTGTCTTTAATAGGGCTTTAGTCAGTGTGTTGGAGTGTGTGCCTTTAATAGGGCTTTAGTCAGTTGTGGAGTGTGTGCCTTTAATAGGGCTTTAGACTGTTGGAGTGTGTGTCTTTAATAGGCTTAGTCAGTGTGTTTGATGTTGCCTTTATAGGGCTTAGTCAGTGTGTTGGAGTGTGTGCCTTTAATAGGGCTTTAGTCAGTGTGTTGGAGTGTGTGCCTTTAATAGGGCTTTAGTCAGTGTGTTGGAGTGTGTCCTTTAATAGGGCTTTAGTCAGTGTGTTGGAGTGTGTGCCTTTAATAGGGCTTTAGACTGTTGGAGTGTGTGCCTTTAATAGGCTTTAGTCAGTGTGTTGGAGTGTGTGCCTTAATAGGGCTTTAGTCAGTGTGTTGGAGTGTGTGTCTTAATAGGGCTATAGCCATTGTGTTGAGGTGTGTTAAAGGAGATTTACAACCTTTTTTCACTCTTTGTCTTTAACTAACTTTAAAGTTTTATTTCCCTCTTTTGTTTCCTCTCATTTGTGTTTATCACTTTATCCAGCCTGCTTCCTAATATCATGTTGGAGTCTACACCAACAATATTCGCACCGTCAGCACCGTAACCTATCGCACTGAATGAATAATTTATGTTGATCGTTACCATCTTCCTATATAAATTATAAAACACCGATACTATCGTGCTCGTGATGGGACATCTCGCCCTCCGTCCCATGTGTATGGATGCCTTAAGGAGTCTCACCACATTGGATTTCACAGAGATCACGTTCTAAGGCTTTTTTCACACTAACAGCTAGCTCCGTTCATTGATAGTTTTCAAATTGTCACATAAAAACGTCCGTGTGAAAGAAGCCTAGACCATTCTAGCCAGTTAGAACAGTCACTATCTGAAGGTGAATCAAACCTTCAAAGCAGATCAATCCGGCTCCACATTTTCATAAATTACTCAATTACCCACTGACCCACTGACTATAATGGTTGGAATGAGGTGTCAATAATCCTGCGTGGGTGAGAACCCGAACAAGGGAATTAAAACTTTGAAGTTAGTCAAGAGACATAAGGTGATTGTAAAAAAGGTGCACATGTCATTTAATTTGTATTTGAGGTTGAATAAAGACATACGTCCATCCAGTCCAACCCATCTAGCAATATCCACATTTCCTGCCTAACTGTTGATCCAGAGGAAGGCAAAAAAAAACCCCAAATTTATGGAGGGGGAAAAATTCCTTCCTGATTCCAATGTCAATCGGAAATTTCCCTGGATCAACTCTACTTATGTATCATACCAGTAACTTGCAACATTCCTTGTTTGCAGAAACTCATCCAGCTTTTTTAAACTGACCAAACCTGCCATAACAACATCCCTGGAAGACAGTTCCATAGCTTACCATTCTCACAGTGACAACCCTTTCCCAACTCTATTTATGTATCAATACCAGTAACTTGTAACATTCCTGTTTGTAGAAACTCATCCAGCTTTTTATTAAACTACCAATGAACCTGCCATAACAACTCCACTGGAAGACAGTTCCATAGCTTTAAACCGTTCTCACAGTGACAACCCTTTCCAACTCTACTTTATGTATCAATACCAGTAACTTGCATATTCCTTGTTTCAGAAACCATCCAGCTTTTTATTACTGACCAATGAACCTGCCATAACAACGTCCACTGGAAGACAGTTCCATAGCTTTAACCGTTCTCACAGTGACAAACCCTTTCCCAACTCTACTTTATGTATCAATACCAGTAACTTGTACATTCCTTGTTTGTAGAAACTCATCCAGCTTTTTATTAAACTGACCAATGAACCTGACATAACAACGTCCACTGGAAGACAGTTCCATAGCTTTAACCTCTCACAGTGACAAACCTTTCAACTCTACTTTATGTATCAATACCATAACTTGTAACATTCTTGTTTGTAGAAACTCATCCAGCTTTTTATTAAACTGACCAATGAACCTGCCATAACAACGTCCGGGAGACAGTTCTATAGCTTTACCGTTTCCAGTGAAAACCCTTTCCGTTGAAGCTAAACCTTTTTTCTTCAAGTCTTAAGGGATGTCCTCGTGTCCTTTGACATGTTCTATTGGTGAACAATGCCCCAGATAGTTATTGTATGGCCCGTTAATGTATTTATACACAGTAATCATATCCCCACACAGCGCCTTTTCTCCAGCGTACATAATTGTAACTTTTCCAGTCTCTTCATATTCAAGCTCCCCCAATCCCCTTATTAATTTAGTTGCCCTTCTCTGAACCCTTTCCATTTCAAAGATGTCCTTTTTGTACACAGGATTCCAAAATTGCCTGCATATTCCAAATGAGGCCTTACCAATGCTTTGTAAAGAGGGAGAATAACATTTTCCTCCCTTGAATCCATACCACTCTCTTTATACAAGACAATACCATGCTGTCTGGCTGTTGCCGCCTGGCACTGCTTGCTACCTTTAAGTTTGTTATCCACCTAAACTCCAAGATCCCTTTCCAACAGGGATTCACTTAACACAGAGCCATTTATAGTATAAGCAGCACAAGGATTTATAAGTCCAAAATGTATCACCTTACATTTCTCAACATTGAATCTCATCTGCCACTTAGCAGCCCAATGTGATAATCTATCTAGATCTCCCTGTAACGATTGCACATCCTCTGAAGTTTTTAATGGTCGACAGAGTTTTGTGTCGTCAGCAAACAGAAACCTTGCTGACAATACCCACTTCCATAATAAGCAATCTAAGGAAAAAACTTTTTTTCCAGTATAGATGCCATTGCTTCTCACGTGTGAATTTTAATCAGAGGTTTTCCTTCTTGCGATAGTTTATTTGGTATTAAGGTGGCTGTGGGGGGGATGTTTGTATTGTGGATAATCCTTGTTTGACTTTTTGGATATTTGACGTATTTGGTTAATGTCCAACACCGCAACATTATAACAGATAAATCAAGCGAGAGGCACTTCCTCTTTCTTTACCATTGGCTGTAAAATAAAGGAATCATATTGTTCCTTAAACACAGCCAATCTTTTTACTTGACCTTCTCTAACCTTCTACATGACTAGAGGTCATGTGATTTATGATAATCCAATTATGATTTTACCATTATGGCAAATGGGGAAATCGTCCAGTTCTACAACTCACATTTTAGGTTAATCTTACATCTCTCTGCTTTCTTACTGTTGCAGTTGTGGGGGGTGATTTACCTCTATACAGTTTTTCATTTGAGGTATAGACTTGCTCATGCTGCAATAAGCACATAACCTGGGAGGGTCCTTACACCTAATTGGCTACTTTAAACTGTACATCAGTGGACTTACCGTACACATTCTCAGAGCGTTGGGACAGTTCCCATATTCCTCACCTGTCATCATAAACTAAAGTCTGTTGGTCTGGGGAGTCACATTTGTACATGGATAGAAAATTGGTTAAAGAATAGGATGCAGAGAGTAGTTGTTAATGGGGCTTCATCATTATGGACTAAAGTGCTAAGTGGGGTGCCACAGGGTTCTGTGTTGGGGCCCCGCTCTATTTAATCTATTTATTAATGATTTGGAAGTGGGTATTGTCAGCAAAGTTTCTGTGTTTGCTGACGACACAAAACTTTGTCGACCATTAAAAACTTCAGAGGATGTGCAATCGTTACAGGGGGATCTAGATAGATTATCACATTGGGCTGCTAAGTGGCAGATGAGGTTCAATGTTGATAAATGGAAGGTGATGCATTTTGGACTTAAAAATCCTTGTGCTACTTATACTATAAATAGCTCTGTGTTAAGTGAATCCCTGTTGGAAAGGGATCTTGGAGTTTTGGTGGATAACAAACTTAAAGGTAGCAAGCAGTGCCAGGCGGCAACAGCAAGAGCCAGCATGGCATTGTCTTGTATAAAGCGAGGTATGGATTCAAGGGAGGAAAATGTTATTCTCCCTCTTTACAAAGCATTGGTAAGGCCTCATTTGGAATATGCAGTGCAATTTCGGAATCCTGTGTACAAAAAAAACATTTTGGTAATGAAAAGGGTTCAGAGAAGGGCAAATAAATTAATAAAGGAAATGGGGGATCTTGAATGTGAAGACAGATTGGATGTACACCATAATTGCGTGGGGATATGATTACTGTGTATAAATACATTAACGGCCATACAATAAACTGGGGCATTGTTCACCAATAGAACATATCGGAGGATACGCGGACATCCATTAAGCCTGGAAGAACAAGTTCAGAACCGGTTTTTAACTGTGAGAAAGGTAAAGCTATGGAACTGTCCCCATTGGACGTGGTGATGGCAGGTTCTTTGGATAGTTTGAAAAAAAAAAGCTGGATGAGTTTCTACAAACAAGGAATGTTACAAGTTACTGGTATTGATACATAAAGTAGAGTTGGGAAAGGGTTTGTCACTGTGAGAACGGTAAAGCTATGGAACTGTCTTCCAGTGGACGTTGTTATGGCAGGTTCATTGGTCAGTTTAATAAAAAGCTGGATGAGTTTCTACAAACAAGGAATGTTACAAGTTACTGGTATTGATACATAAAGTAGAGTTGGGAAAGGGTTTGTCACTGTGAGAACGGTAAAGCTATGGAACTGTCTTCCAGGACGTTGTTATGGCAGTTCATTGGTCAGTTTAATAAAAAGCTGGATGAGTTTCTACAAACAAGGAATGTTACAAGTTACTGGTATTGATACATAAAGTAGAGGTGGGAAAAGGGTTTGTCACTGTGAGAACGGTATAAAGCTATGAACTGTCTTCAGTGGATGTTGTTATGGCAGGTTCATGGTCAGTTTAATAAAAAGCTGGATGAGTTTCTACAAACAAGGAATGTTACAAGTTACTGGTATTGATACATAAAGTAGAGTTGGGAAAGGGTTTGTCACGTGAGAACGGTAAAGCTATGGAACTGTCTTCCAAGTGGATTGTTGGGATGGAGGTTCATTGGTCAGTTTAATAAAAAGCTGGATGAGTTTCTACAAACAAGGAATGTTACAAGTTACTGGTATTGATACATAAAGTAGAGTTGATCCAGACTTAGTCAGGAAGGAATTTTTTCCCCTCCATAATTCTGGTGTTTTTTTGTTTTTGCCTTCCTCTGGATCAACAATTAGGCAGGAAATGTGGGTATTGCTGAGTAGGTTGGACTGGATGGACGTATGTCTTTATTCAACCTCAAATACTATACTATACTATACTATACTATTCTGTACTATACTATACTATACTATCACCATACTATACTATACGATATACAATGCGTAGGCAACTAGTAGATCTCCAGATGTTTGTAAACTACAACTCCCAGCATTCACTGAATGCAGAATACTTGTAGAGGAATGCTGAGAGTTGTAGTTTTCAAATATCTGGAGATCTACTGGTTGCCTGCAATACACTATACCAGTGTGTCTCAATCTTATTATACTATTACTAAACTATACTAATACTATTTCTATACTATACTATTATTATACTATATTATACTATTACTATTCTATTACTATATTATACTATTACTACTATACCACCATTGGATCACCTACATGCAAAGCTGTATTTCACAGGGCAGATTATAAAAGGTTATTTAAATGTGAGGGGCCTAGATATTAATTTGTATCAATTGGTCATTTAGTTACCGTATTTAGTAATTATTTTTTTTACCTGGTGTATATATATCTTATAGTAACAACAGGAAGGTAACAAAATATTCGGATGTGCAGCCTGTGATCTCTTCTTTCATGGAAAAGTAATTCTATCCTTTCTGGCTTCTAAAAAACATAAAATCTTGTTTTTCAGGTTACCGGGACATGTGAAGCTTGTAGTATTATATATAAATATATAGAGACTTGCAGACTAAGCAGCTATAGCAAAGACAAACAGCAATGACCGGTAATTACTAGGGCTGTATGGAATGGCTCTGTCATCTCCATTCTAATTAAGACATGTGACTTGACTTTAATTGCCAATTTGACATTATACTAAGGATTTGCAACTTGTGATCTTTTAGCTGTTTAATTAGGAGCCTTAGAAAGCCGGGGCTGTGATGCTCGTCTCTAAAGTTTAGGTACGTGAAATTGGGCCTAGGACAACAAGATGTATTTTATTATGTATTATAATGATGTAATAATGTTGCAGTTATGACATCATGGTAGATCTGATTGTCAGTAAATGTAATAATGTTCAATGCAATTCTAGGTCTGAAGGAACGTTGGGCTTCAAGTTATACTTACATTTAGTCCGAGGATTTATATTCTAATGTGTAGCATTTAAAGTCCAGGGCGGCCGACAATCGTCAGCAATGAGCTCCGATCAAATGGCCAACAAAGCACCCATACACGGAGCAATCGTTGCCCAAAATATTCACCTCCTTAATGGCTGAGTGAGCTTGTGAAGAGCTCGTAAAGTCATAAAAGATGGTGGACACATTTGGAAGAGATGATGGACACTACTTGTAATTAATAGATGTGTGTGTATTTCTATGTCTACCTGGGATTTTGTAGACACAATTTAAGACTCCTGAGAGTGTTGAAGGGATGAGGCATTAACTCCTTTGTCTGGAAAGAAGGAAGAGACGTACCGTCTGCTCCATAGACGTCTTTTGTTGCCATCAATAAAATAAACATCTGTCGGGTTTTAATACCATTTCTTTGTTTGTAAAGTGAGTCCCAGCCCCATTGGTATCCATTAACCTCAGACTTCACAGTCACTTACCCAGTACAATAGGAAATCGGGCAAATGGGTGATGGGGCCTAAATAGCGACAATGTTTTCTTACCACTTTTGATATTATCACGGCACATGAAGTCCAAACGGTTTCCTTAGCGTCCTCCTATGTATCCGATGCCCACATAACCCAATATAGCCAAGGGGACGGAAATGGATCAAAGCCGCGCGTAGTTGCGGAAATGCCTGAAACTGGATGAAGCTGCTCCGTTCACGGCTTTCTTTGTCAATTCTTGTTTAAGGCGTTTAGGTGGCTGGACTCTAAAGGGACAAAGGACTGGATATCAAACAACTGTTTAGAAATATCTGCAGCTACACTCCGCGGCGCATTTCACTAAAAATAGCTTCATCAGGCCATGCTACAACAGTGTCAAAAGGAAGTGGTATTGGATGTGTAACATACACAAGTAGAGGTGTAATGCCCTAAAGTAAATACCACTGTCTGAACCATAAGAAAATTGGTTGTATAAAGAAATGTATGCATACGATTGGTGAAATTTTTATTAATGTAACCAGATAACTATATTTTGTCAAAGCAACATGATTGGTTGAGTGGACCAGACCTGGGCTTTGGGCAGTAACATTGGCTGGTTAGTGCCATATAAGTGCTCATACATGGCACGATTATTGGCCGAAATGGCCGTGCATACATATTGTGTGTTGGATGGCACCTGTGATCACACGTATGTTTGAAGCTTAACAGATAATTTCCCCAGTAAAGATACCCTTAAATTACCTTGACCTGAGCTATTGGCCTATTTACTTCATTGTAGAAATTAAGAATATTTCTATGCCCATAGCAAATCTTATTAAATTATGTGTTTGGTGTAGGTCGAGTCAGGCAGTTAATTACATTGTTTCATACAGTCGTCACCTGCCCAGTATTTTTGAAAAGATACACCAGTCTGTGTAACGTATTCTACCCTCCCTCCTTACCAAGCCATTGGCACAGACATGCTCAGTGGTGTTCGATGTGGTGCATCAATTATCATGTCATGTGTGTAACAAAAATCAGCAGCAGCTCAACTGCTACTGCAGGCCCTGGGATTGGTCTGTTTTGACCTAAATTTTCCATTGGTTACTGTCAGCTCCCTATAATTTAAGGAAGATAATAGCCATAGTTTAAATGTATTGCCACTCGAACATTCTATACAGTGGCCTGGTTTTATTATTGGACAATTCTTGGACCGCCCATCACCATGAATACATTATAATGCATAATGTGCTAATCTGTGTGGGTGATGTGTACCAGTCCACAGAACAATGCTTGTTTATAGGGGTTCCAGGTAGATCAGGCTAGGACTGTGTAGGTGAATTTCAATGGTATTTGTCTGTAATCTGCTAATTGCTAAAGTGTTTATCCAGACTTAGAAAGGAAGACACAATGAACCATTTCTGGGCCATAAGGAATGTGTTTAGCCTGAAGCTTTGCTTCAGAGATACGTTAGTAGGCGGCCATTTCTCCTTGCATCGGCATGTTGACTTATACTCCATATTCCTTTTCACACACTGTGGTTTTGTAGGTGATTAGGATCCGCCTTGAGGCCATTGTACCGTACTAGTCGTGAACACTAGTCCCACATGTGCTCATGGCAATCTCTGTGTTGACACTTGTCCTTAGATTTGAATGTGCAAACTTGCTGGAATTCCATCAAACATAGAACTTGTAGGCTTTCCTAGACAGGAGATGTGTTGTGTCCTCTAACCTTCCGCATAGCAGGTGACGGAACCTGTTTAACCGAGTTCTAGAATTTGGTGACATTCCTCTTGTTTAGTTTTTCTTTAGGTGGTTTTATCTTAATGCATTCAAATGTCTGTCTATCAACTGGGGGAACTAATATCCCTCTACACACCTACTTATTCATTGGGAAAGGCAACCGAGACGTCTGTTCAATGCCTATTTATATAACTTGGCCGTTTAGGAATATTTGTTAGATTCTCTCTATTTAAAGCAGGAACATAGACCTGGAGATATTGCTCAGTCTGATCTATCAGTAGATAGTTAGGGTATGGCGTTGGTTCATGGGTCCCTTTTTGGTGGCAGTTACTTACCATTAGGTATTATCACCCACCAAAACCACAATAGTAAGAAATCTGAGAGATGTAAGTCTAACCAGAAATGCTGCTGGTTCTGTTACCCCTTTCTGTTATGACATCACAGGCAGTGGCTGAATGCTATTCCCCTATCTGCCCCTCTGAGCTTGTGTAAGCTTTGTAATGAGAAACCTTTTGAGAAGCAGAGGGAAGAGGGAGAAAATCATATTGATGCTAACCAGGTTAGTCCCACTATTGTTGTTTTGGAGGGGATCTACCTATATATCATTTTTTATTTGGGGAGGAACTTGACCTTTAATGGTATTTGGTAGCATGATGGTGACTGGTAAATGCCAATGATGACACACATTCCTATCTACAAATTCATCCATAATTGTGCTTATCTCCATACTAAATACTAGACACGATAATTCAATAAAAAAAAATAATGGTTACTTGTCATTTATCTGCCTGTAACCCCAACTGGTTACTTGTCAGTTCTCATCTCCTCCCTCTGCTCAATGAGCTTTTTATAAGCTTGGGCATGTGCAGAGGAGGCAGCAGGGGAATCAGCAGTCAATCACTGGTTTTGATGTCAGCAGTCACAGCTTTGATTGACTGTATGGAGGGAGGCGCCAGCTTACTCTGCCAGAATGGGGACAATAATTATCCTTAAATATCTGGTTAGTAATGCAGGTAATAAAGTGCAAAATAAATCAGTTAGGGTTGGGGGCAGCTCTGTTAAAAGGCATGTCCACCCCCCTATTGAAATATGCCCACTGAGTAGTGTTAAAATCCCTACCTCTCCCTTCTGCTCCATATGGTTGTCCTGCAGGGCCTGATGAAAGTCCAGAAAAATGAAGAGTAGGAGCCTCTCTGTGTGTCATCCGTATTTGCCTCTTCCTGCTCCTCTGAGAGGTTTGTGGCATGCGCAATGGAACTCTTGATGCAAGAGGATGAAAGTCTATTAATAATGTAAAGGTGCCCATACACTAGTAAGATACTGGATAGGTCATTTATAGACAGATGTCTAATCTTATTTAAATCGATAGCGTTGGCTGTTTCTTGCCTCTAACATTCCTGTGACGTTCCTGTCTTGCCCATTCATTTCGATCGCAAAAAAGAACGGGTCAGGTGGTTCCTTCAGTGTTGCTCGAACATCTTAAGGTGAGCTCCTAATGTATGGACACCTTGGGGCATATTTATAAAGGTTCGTTAACTTTTCGCGGCCGTTTTCGCTGACATTAGTCAGCCGATACTAGCCACCCGCGGCGGGGATGGGCAGGCAACCCGCGGCAGGTGGTCGCACCCGCCCCGGGAGACACGTCCACCCCGCCCACAACCCCCCGCGGCGACGTGGTTAACCAATCAGATTTCAGAACTTTCCAGAAATCTGATTGGTTAATGTAAAGCATGTAAAGCAAGTATTAAAAAATTGACCAATCAGAAACGGATTATGGATTTCTGCAAACCTATATAAAGAGGAGCTTTCCGCCGCGGAACTCAGATGCCATCGCAGTAGATGGCTGAAGAAAGAAGCGGTTGGCAACATCGGCTCCGCTGAGGCCGGCGGTGCCAGCGGCTCACTGGCGGCTGCAGTGAGTCTGCCTGGCATCGGCGACCTGAGTGGGGTTGGTGTCGCCAGCCCGAAGACGTCGCGTCGGATCAAGACGCTGGCAACATCGGCCTCGTTGAGGTCGCCGGGGGTACCCCTGGCGGCCGCAGGGGTACCTCTCGGGGGTCGGCGGCCTCGGCGGAGCTGGTGTCGCCGGGACTGGAAGAAAGAAGACGCCGCCCAAGGCTCTTTTAAGAGCCCACACTGGGGGTCCCGGTTCGAGCTGCGGGCCCCCGCCAAAGGCACTTGTCAGTGCGCAAGGGCCCTTACAGGCCGGGAGGGGGGTCCCGGTTCGAGCTGCGGGACCCCTAGCAGCCCCAAAGGGCTCTGTCAGAGCCGCAAAGGCCCTTACAAGGGCCGGGGAGGGGGTCCCGGTTCGAGCTGCGGGACCCCTTAAGCCCCAAAAGGCACTTCTCAGGGCCCCACTGGAGGGTGCCTCCACCCCTCCCAGCGGCTCCCTCCCTTCCCTGGGAGCGGCCGGGCGGGGGGCTTGCTGGGAGGGGTGCGCGGGGTGGTCGCGACCACCTGCTGCGGTCCCTTCCCAGCAGCCCCTCCTAGCCTCCCGTTCCGAGATTGCCGCGAGCAGGGAACGGTTGGGAGGGGCTGCTGGGAAGCGGTGGTCTCCGCCGCCGCGGGGGGTTGTGGGTGGGGTGGGCGTATGCCCCCCCCCTTAGGAGAGGCGTCGGGAAGGGATTTTAAGTCCCTTCGCGGCGATACTATACAGTATCGCCGCGAAGGGGCTTAAAGTTACCGCAACACATCGCCGCCGCGATACATATCGCGGGAATGGCGCTCGCCGTTAAAAATACGGCGATAGCGCTATTTTCGCGGCCGCGATGTGCGGCGGTAATTTTTCGCCGCTATTTTCGTTTCTTTATAAATATGCCCCCTTGAGTTTAAAGGGTATCTCCACTCATATTAACCACTTTTGGGTATTCAGTTCTATTGAAGAACGGGAGGTAAAGGAGCTGTGTCTTACCTCCCGTTCTTCAACATCGCTTGCTCCCTCCCACCTCCAGTGCCTAGTCTGACAGGTCCCGACGGACTCTGTTTTCTATGCGCATAGAAGACAAAGTCAGTCGGGACCTGTCAGACTACACCCTGGGGGAGCGAGCGAGTGGGTTTCTTACCTTCTATCCTGGCTCCTGATTGTTCTATTGAAGAACGGGAGGTAAGACGCAGCTCCTTTACCTCCCGTTCTTCAATAGAACTGAATACCCAAAAGTTGTTAATATGAGTGGAGATACCCGTTAACAGACATCCCCATCTTATGAAGACCTGGTTTGCTCTATAAAGTAACTTTAAAAAGACTAATACATAAACTAGTTATTGATGTGATCTTCACATTTGCCATGGGTCTTTGTGGCTGGTGATGTCACAATGTTTCAAGTCTCTGGCTAGTGCCAGAAGGTGTTTCCAGCTGCAGAGAATTCTGGGAAGTGTGGGGGGAAGCAGAATTTTTTATTTTTACTTTTTACAATATTTTTTTTTTTTTTCTTTATTTTTTCTTTTATATTTAAAAATCATTTAAGCATATTGCAAACTATAGAGCTCCTAGTCTTCCCTGGCCCTGCTTCCTCCCCTTGGCTGGTGACCTGATCTATTTGCCGTCTATGTGTCCTCCTTGCCGTGTGCATCTTAACCTAGGTTTAGTATTTATTATTTATTTAGTATTAACACAGATGCAGCAGAGTAATATTGTATTGCCAAGTGCCCTTATCTAAGTTGCATACACCCGGGCTGATATTTTGACCCAATTGACTGCCCACCACGATATTTTGGTTGATCAGGTCATAATATTGGTATAAATGTTCGCTGTGACCAACAGATCTTGGTTAGACGTATTATTAGTCTGACAGTGTGAAAGATTGGTCTGAAATTGAACTGTGTGTACCAGGCCATAGACCCACTAATATACAACACCGTGGACCCCCTCAATAAGTAATGGTAATGTTATCCACGTTCCTTCTGTGTGACTTATCAGGACAGACCAATGCTCCTATAACCATCCTGTAGGGATTTTTTAAGGAGGCCATACACACACCAATACCTATCACACAATCGCAGAATGGTACGGTTGTTATTGGTCTAATAAAAACCAGGATTGGTGCATGTATGGCCTCCGTTATCCCATAACTGTCAACTGGAAACCATTAAGAGAGATTGATGATTTCTAAGTTCTCCATATTGTGTTTCTCTAGATACCGTCAAGGTCATTGGGTTGATATGTGCCTCGGTGTGCGCTTGGTACTTTGGATATTTTTTTGCTGAGACATTACCTGAAGACTCCTTTCAGACGGCCATTGGAAGTATAAAGCAAATAGGAGAGAAACCTGTTTTGAAAGGTATGTAGAAAAGGACTGCAGGGTAAATGGCCAATAAGAGAATAGGAATGAATGAGTCACTGAAGGGAGTGTAATTAAATCCGTCACATAAACGTAAATCGTCCGGTTATACTGACATTGCCAGGTCTTTTGTTTTCATTAAGACTTAGCTAATATTTATTTAATGCTTAAGACATTGAAAAAGCCGCCTTGTGGTTGATTAACGCTACCTTTCACCCTAGAGCCTAGTAAAATGAAAGTCAAGGAGATATTTACTTTAGATGGTGGGAAACGAGGCTGGCTTAAGGGCAAATGCTTATGGCTACTGGCTGCAACCAATCACAGCCCCTGCTGAAATAAAGCTGCTGAACGATTGGTTGATAGAACAGGGATGCATGTGTAATTCCACCTTGGAATCTTGATACATACTAAACCTTAGGATCTTAAATTTTGCTTACAGTTGTTAACAAATAGTATAATTATATAATGTTTGCAACTATTGTTCAATTCAGACTCCTGTAATAGGCATAGGAACAGGCTGGTGGGAGAGTGGTGCAGTTGAGGATGCAAGGTCCAAAGTCAAGAATTTATGGCGGAATCCTCATCATAAAACTTTACAGCTGCTGTAGACCTACTAAACCTTGGCTATAGACTACAAAATGACCTCTTTACATTCGTACAATATTCAGACAATTGACTCTCCCAGTTGTATTATCAATCACAAATGATCCTTAGATTGTAAGCTCTTTGGGGCAGACATCGCTTTCCTAATATGTCAAGGCACACCTCACTTATTTTCTGTATACATATATATATGTATTCTTAACCTTTGCAACTTAATGTTAATTTATCTGTATAATGGCACATATCCCGGTTTGTATACTCTGTATTTGATAATGTACAGCGCTGCGTACCCAAATGGCGCTATATAAATAAAATGATACCTCCATACATCCTGCCCCTTTTTAAATATAAATATCAGCGACCCGACAATCGCTCGGCACAAGACCAGATCTTACAGAATCCCAAGATATTAGATACAGTGGTCTGGCAACTACTGAGCTTAGCTGCTCCTAGGATCACAGTTTTGGATTTCTGCCTCTCCTTTGTTACTATCCACCAGCTTGCCAGTAACTCCGTAGTTCTCTTTTTATCTCTTTTACTGAAGCTCCCAATCCCAAACGGCAGAAATGCGATATTTGGGTTTCCTGTCCAGAAGACACTCTGGCGTATCGTGTTCGAAGTGGTGGGGCCAAAGACCTCATGCCGGAAGTTTGCTTGGATGATGTCATGTGAGTACAGTGAGAGGTGTGGTGATAGAATCACAGTATTCCTTAAAGGAGATCTACACTAACACATTCAACCCTGACTTAGAGCCCAGAAACTGCATATTAAAGGGAAATTCTTAGTTTTTTATTATACAAACATAATTATTCTACATATTCTTTCAAAGCTGATTTCATATCCTTTGCTATGCCCAGCTGTTTTCATTAGTGAGCTGCCAGTTCTGGTTCTGTAATGGCCCTTCTTCCCAGAATGCACCACTTCCTTTGAATGTCTTTAACAGTTATTTCTACTGATTGGCTGTTGGATGGGTCAAACATGCTCAGGTCTCTACTGAGCAACTGAATCCACCCCGGGACTGGGTCAAGGGCAAGACCATAACGGTCTCTATTAGGGGTCCTGCAAACAGGAAGTCAGTATTTCGGTTGCATTTATTTATACACCGACAAAATGCTGAATGGGCAGATTAAGGTCATTGGGATGGGAAAAGGTTGCTTTTTTTCCTTAAAAACATATGTATTTGAACTGAACTTCCCCTTTAACACCATGCATCACTGGTCTTTCTAATTCATTTCTAACTCCATCCTCTTACTTTCACTTGTATCCACCCCTCTCTTTAATATAGAGATACAATGTATCTGATTGTAGAATTCCTCTATCTCTACCTGAATGACTCATACTGAGCATGTCTGAGCTCACTGTTAACTATTGCCCATTACAAATGAGCATTCTTCATATCATGTGATCCTGGGAATTGTGCCCTCCTACAACCGATGACGTGATACCCCTCACCGGCATGTTACCTTGGTAAATATACTTTGTAACCATTTATTTCTTTCTATTCCAGGCTTATTGATGGGAAAAATTCTGGAAGAGGAATAAACATTGCAGTTGTCAGCAGTAAGTAAAACAACATTTATATACAAAGGGTTTAGGGAGGGTTTCGGGCATTAGTGGGGGATTTGCCCTGTTTATTCCTTAAAGGGCAATTATAGTGAGAAAATTGTATCCTTCTAATGTATCCTATAAGTCATCCCATCCACCAGGGTACCTTTAGTTTCTTTAAATTCTACATAGTCCCTGAGATATAAGCCTTTGCTGTGATTTGTAGGAGCTGCCACACCTCATCTGTCACTCAAAGGCACACACCCACACAATCCAAAGGTCCCATGCAGTACTGTCACACACTCCCTCACCCACACTATATGTACCATGTACAACACATAGTCAAATGCTGTAGTGCTAAACACAATCAATAAACCATTAACCCAGCAATATGAGCATAACACACTATAAAACAGCCCCTCCCCCCAAAAAAATCTTATATACATACAAAACCAGTGGCTCAAATAGAACACTAATACAGTATATATAATACAGACGATATACCAAACAAGACATACAGTATATATAATACACTAATACAGACTATATACCAAACAAGACATACAGTATATATAATACACTAATACAGACGATATACCAAACAAGACATACAGTATATATAATACACTAATACAGACTATATACCAAACAAGACATACAGTATATATAATACACTAATACAGACTATATACCAAACAAGACATACAGTATATATAATAATACACTAATACAGACTATATACCAAACATGACATACAGTATATATAATAATACACTAATACAGACTATATACCAAACAAGACATACAGTATATATAATAATACAGTATATATAATACAGTAATACAGACTATATACCAAACAAGACACACAGTGCAATCTATGAAATATATAGACTAAAGCAAATGAAATGTATCAGGACAACAAGCAGTGTCACTGTGTTTGTGAAGGTCTCACTACAAGCTGCTGTTACACTGACTCTGTCTTCAGTGATTCTGATCTCAGCTAAGCAGGGGGAGAGATGTGACTTTAGGTACAAAAATAAATAACAATGAGCAAACTTAGAGAACAGGCAGAGTTCAGTAAACTTACTTGTAAAGAATCTCAGCACCACTTGTCCTCCTCTCTCCCCCTCCCTTCAGCACATTGCTACTTTCTCCCACACTTTGCTTGCTTGCAGTCTAGCTCTGGAAGGGAGGGGTCAACAGGATGTCAGCACTTCATTTAAAGTCCTTTCAACTGAGCATGCCCGGACTTTTCATAAAGCCCTTTACTGTTTGAGGGGGACTAGACAGGGGAGGGGGACTACACAGCTTGGTACAAACTTCTGCCAGTGTGAAGAAATGAAGCCACACAGCAAGTAAGGCAGCTTATGCTAAGTGATCTGTACATTTTATATAGACAAAGGTTTTTTTTTCACTATAGTTGCCCTGTAATAATAGAACAAGAACAAGTCAGCTCATTGGTTTTCCGAGTAGCGATCATATTTTATTCCTGACTCTTTATATTTGGAGATGTTGTGTAGCTGTGTGCAGAAGTGGGATGTTGTGTAGCTGTGTGCAGCTGTGGGATGTTGTGCAGCTGTGGCATGTTGTGTAGCTGTGTGAAGCAGTGGGATGTTGTGTAGCTGTGTGAAGCAGTGGGATGTTGTGTAGCTGTGTGAAGCAGTGGGATGTTGTGTAGCTGTCTGCAGCAGTGGGATGTTGTGTAGCTGTGTGCAGCAGTGGAATGTTGTGCAGCTGTGTGATGCATTGGAATGTTGTGCAGCAGTGGGATGTTGTGTAGCTGTGTGCTGCTGTGGAATGTTGTGTAGCTGTGTGCAGCAGTGGGATGTTGGGTAGCTGTGTGCAGCAGTGGATTGTTGTGCAGCTGTGTGATGCAGTGGAATGTTGTGAAGCAGTGGGATTTTGTGTAGCTGTGTGCTGCTGTGGAATGTTGTGTAGCTGTGTGCAGCAGTGGAATGTTGTGTAGCTGTGTGATGCATTGGAATGTTGTGTAGCTGTGTGAGCATGGAATGTTGTGCAGCAGTGGGATGTTGTGTAGCTGTCTGCAGGAGTGGAAGTTGTGTAGCTGTGTGCAGCAGGGGGATGTTGGGTAGCTGTGTGCAGCAGTGGAAGTTGTGTAGCTGTGTGCAGTGGGGAATGTTGTGTAGCTGTGTGGAAATGTGATGGAATTGCCCATGTGTGTCTCATTGTTGTATGATTTTTTTTTTAGGGGAAACTTGGAAACTCAAAGAGACCAAAACATATGACATGTATGAAGGAGGTAGGTGGTCTGCATCCGATTCGGTAATAATGTAAACATGGTATCTCAGACCACTACATGTTTATTCTATACCTACCACTTGCTGTCTGTCGATATTGTACGAACATTTCAGTCAGATTATATTCAGCATGTCTGACGTAAGAAGGAAATGTTCTGCCCTCCATTATCACACCTGATCTGATTACGTTCCCATGCGATGAAATAGACTATCACAATCATAGATAACGCCGTTAAATCCCCTCCACATGCTCAGAACAATGAGAAGCTTATTTAATAAGAAGTGCTAAAATCTGTATCAGCCAATCATGTGTGTGATCAGTAAAAAAACAACATCCGATTGGTACGGTAGATGAACAGCACCAGGCAATTATTTGCATCTCTAAACTGAAATGATCCCTTATGTTTATGGGTGTAGTAGACATGTGGGTTGACAGTTGAAAGAATTCACTAAGGCATAATATGTCTCCATGTGGTTTCATCCACAGAATTTTCCCCTGCAATGATTGAGTTTGTTAACGGTATACAAAATGGAGACGTCGTCCTGGTTTCCAGCCACGATGATGCAGCAACAAAGTCAGTGCTGTATGCCTGTCCGTATCGTCCATTACTTTAATATACAATTACACTAATACAGACTATATACCAAAAATGACATACAGTATATATAATATACACTAATACAGACTATACCAAACAAGACATACAGTATATATAATAATACAGTATATATAATACAGTAATACAGACTATAACCAAACAAGCACACAGTGCAATTATGAAATATATAGACTAAAGCAAATGAAATGTATCAGGACAAAAAGCAGTGTCACTGTGTTTGTGAAGGTCTCACTACAAGCTGCTGTTACACTGACTCTGTCTTCAGTGATTCTGATCTCAGCTAAGCAGGGGGAGAGATGTGACTTTAGGTACAAAAATAAATAACAATGAGCAAACTTAGAGAACAGGCAGAGTTCAGTAAACTTACTTGTAAAGAATCTCAGCACCACTTGTCCTCCTCTCTCCCCCTCCCTTCAGCACATTGCTACTTTCTCCCACACTTTGCTTGCTGCAGTCTAGCTCTGGAAGGGAGGGGTCAAAGGATGTCAGCACTTCATTTAAAGTCCTTTCAACTGAGCATGCCCGGACTTTTCAAAGCCCTTTACTGTTTGAGGGGACTAGACAGGGAGGGGGACTACACAGCTTGGTACAAACTTCTGCCGTGTGAAGAAATGAAGCCACACAGCAAGTAAGGCAGCTTATGCTAAGTGATCTGTACATTTTAATAGACAAAGGTTTTTTTTTCACTATAGTTGCCCTGTAATAATAAACAAGAACAAGTCAGCTCATTGGTTTTCCGAGTAGCGATCATATTATTCCTGACTCTTATATTTGGAGAGTTGGTTGTGTAGCTGTGTGCAGCAGTGGGATGTTGGGTAGCTGTGTGCAGCAGTGGATTGTTGTGCAGCTGTGTGATGCAGTGGAATGTTGTGAAGCAGTGGGATGTTGTGTAGCTGTGTGCTGCTGTGGAATGTTGTGTAGCTGTGTGCAGCAGTGGAATGTTGTGTAGCTGTGTGATGCATTGGAATGTTGTGTAGCTGTGTGATGCATTGGAATGTTGTGCAGCAGTGGGATGTTGTGTAGCTGTCTGCAGCAGTGGAAGTTGTGTAGCTGTGTGCAGCAGTGGGATGTTGGGTAGCTGTGTGCAGCAGTGGATTGTTGTGCAGCTGTGTGATGCAGTGGAATGTTGTGAAGCAGTGGGATTGGAATGTTGGGTAGCTGTGTGGAAATGTGATGGAATGCCCATGTGTGTCTATTGTTGTATGATTTTTTTTTCAGGGGAAACTTGGAAACTCAAAGAGACCAAAACATATGACATGTATGAAGGAGGTAGGTGGTCTGCATCCGATTCGGTAATAATGTAAACTGGTATCTCAGACCACTACATGTTTAATTCTATACCTACCACTTGTGTCTGTCTGATATTGTACGATACATTTCAGTCAGATTATATTCCAGCATGTCTGACGTAAGAAGGAAATGGTTCTGCCCTCCATTATCACACCTGATCTGATTACGTTCCCATGCGATAGAAATAGACTATCACTAATCATAGATACGCCGTTAAATCCCCTCCACATGCTCAGGAACAATGTGAAGCTTATTTAATAAGAAGTGCTATAAATTTGTATCAGCCAATCATGTGTGTGTGATCAGTTAAAAAAACACATCCGATTGGTTACGGTAGATGAACAGCACAGGCAATTATTTGCATCTCTAAACTGAAATGATCCCTTATGTTTATGGGTGTAGTAGACATGTGGGTTGACAGTTGAAAGAATTCACTACTAGGCATATATGTCTCCATGTGGTTTCATCCACAGAATTTTCCCCTGCAATGATTGAGTTGTTGAACGGTATACAAAATGGAGACGTCGTCCTGGTTCCAGCCACGATGATGCAGCAACAAAGTAAGTGATATATTAGACTGTAAGTACTTACTTACCTTTATCTGATAGCAGGTTTCCTTCCTATCATTATGATGTCATTAAAGATTATTATGCTCTGTAAGTACTTACTTACCATTTAGTCTGATAGCAGGTATTGCTTCCTATCATTATGATGTCATTAAGAGTTATATGCTCGTAAGTACTTACTTACTTTAGTCTGATAGCAGGTATTCCTTCCTATCATTATGATGTCATTAAGAGTAGTAAGCTCTGTAAGTACTTACTTTAATCTGATAGCAAGTATTCCTTCCTTCGTTATGATGTCATTAAAGATATTATGCTGTAAGTACTCACACTTATCCTTAGTATGATACAGGTATTCCTTTCTATCTTATTAAGTCATTAAAGGGCATCTATAGTGGGAAAATGAACTTTTTTTTTCTTTTTTCCATGTGTTCTATAATTCCCACAACCCCAGAGTGTCTTCAATTTGTTCAGATTCCTCTCTGTCCTGAGATACACCAGTTAGAAGAATACGTGATTGCATTCCTACTCCTACTTGGACTGTCAATCAAATCCTGTGACATGATCCCCCCTCCCTGCTCTGTAATAAACATAGAGATAAGAGCATTAGCAGGGGAGAGAAAGGTAGCTTTGAAGTTAGATATAAGGCTGCACTGACCCCCTTCTTAATAGCTTTCACGATTGATGATGGTCACAAATGAGAGATCGTAAACTGTACTGATCTCCTTCTTCCGTGTCCCAGGAAAGCTTGCTTCTATTGGCCACTGTGCGGGGTGTGTTTTTAGGATGTTGAACTTTTAACTCCTATGCACATAAAAAGCTTGTCGGTTAGCCGGAGCTGAGACATGGAGGAGGGAACAGAGGGGAGGGAGAAGGGGGAATGCTGCACATAGATCTGACAACGTGGTTTAAACAGAGTCAGTGACAGATATAGGATTAAGGCAGCACAGAGTACATGAATTAACTTTGCAAAGGGGCAATGTGTTTTTTTACTATAGATGCCCTTTAAAGATTATTATGCTCTGTAAATACTCACACTTACCTTTAATCTGATAGCAAGTATTCCTCCTCTGTTATGATGTCATAAAGATATTATGCACTGTAAGTACTCACACTTACCTTAGTCTGATAGCAGGCCTTCCTTTCTATCTTTATGAAGTCATATAACTTAAACTGCCAGGCTTGCACTGCCTGCCATACTTTAACAAAAAATAGTTACAGTTAATTGCTCCCACCTCCTATTTAGATTTACATTCTGTGGGGATATAGATAATTTGGAGTTTAGATGTCCTTTTAATAGTAAGTATTTATGGCTACCTTCGTTCTGGGGTGAAAATCCAAACTTGATGCATATTTATAAATTAATAACCTGTAATACCCCCGAAACACGAAGAAACAGTGCTAAAGTTCCCAGCATTCCAGACTCGCAGGCACACCCACTGTGTTTGGTCACTGACTTTTAATGCTACCGTATAACTCGAGTATAAACCGAGTTTTTCAGACTGTAAAACCAGCCTGAAAACTTTGACTCGGTTTATACTCGAGTCACTAAGTTGAAGGTACCTGTAAGAGTCCTCTCCATTCCGGCAGCACGTTCTCTCCATTCCGGCAGCCGCACGATCATTCCATGTACTGGCGCACCGGCCGACGTCACTGCCCGGCCAAGCGGGCGCCAATTAGTGACGTCAGCCGGCGCGCCAGTACAGGGAATGAGCGGCGGATGCCGGGAATGGAGAGGACGCTGCTGCCGGAATGGAGAAGACACTTACCTTCAATGCCAGCAACAGGAAACCCTTGGTGGAGGAGAGGCCACAGCTCCTGGATGAAGGAGAGCCCACAGGTACAAACTGAACTGGGTGGGAGGGTGAGGGTGGCATTCAAGATGTTTGGAAACTACAACTCCCAGCATGCTTTATTAGCTGGGAGTTGTAGTTTCCAAACATCTTGAATGCCAAGTTACTACCCTCGGTTTATACTCGAGTCAACAACTTTTATTAGATTTTTTTAGGGGAAATTGGGTACCTCGGTTATACTGGTCGGTTTATACTCGGTAGTATATACGGTATTTAATGAAATTGTACCTTATCCATTGCAGTTCATATGCAGAAGTGTCCTTTTAAATCGACATACTGCAAACAATGTAATATTATCACAGGTATTGGTCAGGTTTTTAATGACTTTAAAACCAGCTTTAAATTGTGGGGGGCAAGAGTCTGTAGTCATATTCAAGGGTGGGCACTAGAACCTTGATACGCTCAGACAGATGAATCCCTGGAATTACAATCCAATGTAGAAATAGAAGTTTCTACCTCTTTATATTATATGAAATCCATAGGTCAAACATAAAAAGTTATATTTTTATACCATAAAACCATAGCCCAGAATGGCACTAGGGGAACTTTTTTTGTATACTTAGCCATATGCACAGATTATTTTCCAAACAGATGTCTCCAAACTAATATGGAAGCTCCTAAAAGACTAACCTTACCATTATTTTCCAACCAGGAACTGAATAGTCGGATGATTTTACTGCCTTTTGTTTTTTAAAGTTCTTAATGTACTGACTTTATTTATTAACTGTATTTATTGGCTCTGGTGGGATAGTGGACAAATGCTCTGCTTTTAGTACTGAAGTTGTGGTTTAAATCCCCAACTTAATATTGTTTTTTTTACATCCATGCTAGTTAAAAAAAAAACTGCAAATGTAACTTTTTTTTATGAAAAGCAAAGAAAGGAATCGACAAGCACAGTTGGCAATTGAACAGGGTTCTGTGTTTGAGAGGCAGGATCTCTGAGCTGAAACATGATTGGCTGTTGCCTATGGGTCAAACAGACTGCAGCTTCCTTGTTTTCATCTGCTATGCATTAGAGAGCAGGTTTAGTGTACTGTGTGCACAAAGACTTCCAACAAAACAAAGAGGAGGATTATAGGAGTACCCGAGAGGTTCAATGTCCTAAATCATACAGCAGCCACAGCAAAGGGAGAGATAAGACACAGCTTGATGTACCTTGTGAAGTGCATTAACTTGGTACACCCCAATGATAGCACAGGTTGTCTAATGCATTTGACAATCATATTTTGGTTGATAGGACCCCAGTTCTACCATTGCAGGGTTGTGTGTGAACTTGGGAGTATCTGTACCCTAAGACTGCTTATGGGCGCCAACAACATATACAAAGTCTGTTACCACAATTGTGTGTCCTGCTCTTTATTTCTAGATTTAAAGATCCAGCCAGAAAGGTTGAAGACCTGGGAAGCACGATGGTTCGCCAGATTGCCTTCCGTACAGCCTGGACCTTTATAGCAGTTAAAGGTTCTAAATTACCCGACAACATTGAAAAAGAAAAGGTACAGTTAATAAATGAATAAATATATATTGCCACATAGTTGTTCTTTAGTCTTAATAGTTTATTGTCGCTAATAGACAATAGAGATAGCGGGAAACAGGAAGCCCAGAAAGCTAGGACCGTAGGTCAATACAATACAGATATTGTGCCCTAATTCGATTGTGTATGAGCTTCATCCACTGTGAGATATATAATAAAACATAACATTTAATATAACTATTTACAGTAACATGTCAGGCATGGTAGAATTTAGAATGCGGTCCTCTCATTGCTGGCTACACAACAAAATAATGTCCGTTGTTATTTCTACTTTTGGCATATTATTTGCTACCAGGCTCACAGCCCACATGACTTTGCCCATCATTTTATTGTTATAATCATTTTTGAATATTCATAATTTTCTTATAGATCAACCATTCGGATGGAAACAGGAACAGATATTCCGGTTGGCCGGCAGAAATCAAATTGATGGCTGCCTCCCTAAAAAGTGATCCTCTCACCCTCGATTTAAAACTTTTTAAAGAATAAGGAGACTGCAGGAAATGGAAATATTTCTAAAGGCGACCACAGGATATAATAGCACAGAGACTGGGGCTGAGATTTATCCCTTAAAGTTATATGTGAACGACCATGTATAAATTTGTGTATATAGGATACCTTTTATCACAGAGTTTTATGACCTAAATATATAAGTTTGTCCTCAAATTAATTTAAACATTTATAATTCCTTTTTTCCTGAATCCATATTGGTTTGGTAAATTTCTTCTCGTAGACTTAAAGGGGCACTATACTGAAAAAATGACTTTGCCTCATCTTAATCTATAATTGAATACATGTAAGTAGCACTTACATGTATTTGTAAGTACTGATTTGCATGTGTTTCTGCATGCCTTCAATCCAGCACACATTTGTTTAGGAGCAGAGCCCTCCCTCTTTTAACCACTCCCACTTCATCCGACCTGACTTTTTCCACACAACCAACGTCAAGCCTGCACACAGCATTCCAACTGTCAAAACTCTGTCACCAATAAGCTACAGTAAAACAACTCACAGAAGAATAGCTTTTAGAGCAAGGAACTTGATTGACAGCTGAAAATAAGAAGTTTTAGATTTAAAGAAAAGGGGGCAGATCAACACAAAATTATACAGTGGTGATTGGGAAGAATTAAAATTTCCAGTTATGGTCAATATAAAATAACCTATTTTTCTATTAAATGCCCTTTAAAGGCCATGTCCAAAAGGATATGTACACTGGGAAATTAGTTTTTTAAATTGCCCATTACTGGAAACTATAATTCTTCCCAACAATCACTGTACCATTTTTTTGTTGATCTGTCCCCATTTCTTTAAATCGAGTCTGAAACATCTTAATTTCAGCTGTCAATCAAGTGCTTATCATAAACTCTTCTGTTATGTATAGTTTTACTGTAGCTGGAATGGGACAGTGGTATGTGAACTGATGGTGGGAAATTCCCTCTCCAATGCTGCATCATAGGGTTACTGAGCATGCTTGCCCTCCTAAAGAGTCAAATAGTCTGGCAGGGGGCTGGGGGACTGAGCTTGAGTAAAAAAGTACTCGATAAAGTATAAAGTCATGTCAGAGTAAGTGCTACTTACATGTATTCATTTATAGATGAATGAATAAGGTAAAGTTTTTTTCAGTGTACAATTCCTTTAAAACAAAAATTATCAATGTTCAGTTCACATGCCCCCTATTATTCATGTATTACTAACCAGATATTTAGGGTAATTCTTTTCCCCATTCTGGCAGAGTAAGCTGGCCCCCTCATGCCGTCAATCAAAGCTACGGCAACTGACATACAACCAATGATTAACTGGTTTCGTTGCTGCTCCTCTGCACAAGCTTATAAAACACTCATTGAGCAGAGGGAGCTGGCAGATACCTTGCCAGAAAGGAAGAGAACTTGTGAAATATCTGGTTAAATATACATTTACTAAACTGGTAAACATAGCAGTTGGGGTTACAGAGAGAAAACTGACAAGTCACCTGCTTTTTATTTTAAGGGGGACTTGCCCTTTAATTATTTAATTGCGGATGGTACATTTGGGGCTTAACTTCAGTTTGGTGCTAATTTAGGTTATGACAAGTGGGCTATAACTCCTGAAGATTGGTGACAAGTCCGGTCAATCATCTGTCTCCTACCAGTTATTTATTAGGACACACGTGTATTCCTATTGATATCGTTTTCATGCAGTGTTTGAAATCATTGACAGATACTTGATGGTCCCAATCCTTAGGTCACACAGGATCTATATTTGTCATAGGACAAATTAAGAAGATGTGGGCCCCCCCTGCGGTTGCTTCCCTGGTAGTTTTGCCCATGTAAAAAGACGATGGAACTTAAAGGGCAAGTACAACTTCCAGTTAAATTTGTATATAGCACCAGCAATTTGTCCTTATGTTCCTAGTACATGTATGCATTTTTCTTTGGGGGGGGACTTGGTGCCTATTTAAAAATGTTGATACCGCAGTGCAGATGTAATTTACGGCTGTACTATACCAAGCGGTACTAGACTACCCCTTGGCATGTATGGGCGATGGTACAATCGCGGTTGTAGCACCTTATTAAATAGGGCCCTTGCTTTTTAAAATCTTTGTTTTCCTTCCTTAAATGCTTAAGTAATCTGGTCTATCACCACCTCTAATCCATAGAAATCTGCTTAAGTTAAGTTACCCTTTAATATCATTGTACTAAATCCTTGAAAAGAAGCCTAGGGGCAAGTTGACCTAACGGTGCCTTATACATCACAGAGAGCGTGTGTGTTGGGATTTAAACGAAGCGATCCATTCATAGGGTGGGTTTAAGTTTTGCTGTAGAAATCGCTGCACCTATTCCCGGTATAAAGACTTTTGAGGGTTGATATATTAATGGGGTTAAAGTCTGATGGGTTATGTGAAAATGTTAAGATTTTTTTTTTGGTTTTTATTGCTACTTAAAATACTGGTGATTTGTTCATTTTTTTTTAATTTATTGTTGGAATGTATGGTTATATAAAAAAAACGATATAAATACAGAGTTATTTCTGTTGCATGATTTTTGGACAGTACAGTTATCCTAAAGCTTCTGTCCACTGAGTTCACAAGGGCATGTTCACTATTACAACAATCCTTCTACCCTGGCCCTACTGCTGTAAATCCACAGTGCGGCAAGGGACAAGGTAAGTATCTTTCAGGAGACCCGGGAGAAATCTCTGTTGTGGTGGTCCAGATTGTGTGGCAAAAGTGTGTGTTGGGTACACAACCAGATTTTTCATCCAACCAACTGATTTTTCCGTGTATTGTTCGATTGGGGCACAAACCGGATCGGACATACAGGCAAGGACATGTCGGTAGATCACTAATTGCTCGTTCTCGTATCAACCACACGATCAGTCTATCGAATTGGGCAACATGCACTGCAACCAACAGTGATTCGTGCAGGCTGACCGCTTGCTAGCAGTGAACGGTTAGTTGGGCAAAAAAATCTGCCCATGTACCCAGCCTAAAGCTACGTTCACACTCGGGGGGAACTTTTTGGTGTTGACAATGCACCGAAACGCTGAGCTCATAGCAGTGCCATTGAAATCAGTGAACACCACAAAGCAATACAACGGAAACATCACACAATATCGCTAGCGCCATGTTCCCCGCAGCGTTACATAATCTACTGTCAATGTAGACTTCCTGCTCTTACCTCACAGGGGGACTGCAGCCAGTAGAGGGTGGGAGCTTTAAATAAGAAACTGCATATAAACGGAGGGCTGATTAGGACAAGGCAATAAATGGCACAATGGAGCATTTTATTGGCGTTTACTATTAAGAATACGATTGTCACGGATATGTGTGGAATTGTGGGTGGGTAAAGTTCCTTTTAACTTGGGGTATTTGGACCCTATTGTAAATAGAAATGACATCATAGCACAACATTTAAGTGGATACACTGTGGGATTTGTTGCCTTTGGAATCTGGAAAATGGGTTCACTAAGCTAGGTACACACGATGCAGTAATGCGTTTCGGTCGGTCGGACGAATTATTGTCGGCTTTTTTTTAGCGTGCCGCAACCGATTGCTGGACGTTTGTTCGTCCAAATCGCGGATGGACGGACGGACGATCGGACAGGATGGAAAATCACAACCGATCATGCGCACCACACGGATCGGTTGGGCCTAACTGTCGGACACAGCTGCTTTTGCCGCGACCGACAGTCCTTCGAACGGTCGGACAGGAGGAAAGATTGTATAGTGTGTACCTAGCTTACGGAATCAAGTAGGATGGTTTTAAGATAGTTTAAGGCTATAGAGCCTCTCACATATGCAAATAAGGAGCTGAGACTTCTGGGTTATTTCCATGGTAGCACTTACGGAAATGCTTTAACAGCATTCCACTCTGTCTCTGGTTTTGCCTTTAGCTAATGGAATGCTGTTAAAGCCTTTTATGAATGATAGCATTTCCTTCAGGGCTATCATGGTAATTACCAGAAAGTCCTACTGACCCACTGTTAAGTGGGTCAAACATGCTTGGATCACTACTGAGCAAACTGAATCAAACCCAGGGGCAGAGTCAATGCGTGTGTACGCAATGTGTTCATTTCCGCCAATCCTACACACGGTCGCTGTAACTTAAGCAGAGTTTAATTTGGAAGCTTGAATAGTTTGATCATCGTTGTTCAGACGATGGCCCCCTAGTGTATGGCCAGCCATACTTGTCAATCATTGTCCACTTTGGGAAGGGACATTATTTGTCATATACCATACTAACCCCTGTACGGATGTTCAAATCATCAAAAAATGTCCCAGTCATTTTGCTCTTTACATCGCGTCCTCTCGCTTTTTGACTTTTAACCAAATGGCCGTTATTTTGGGGCTAAGGTTGTCCAATCACAAAAAAGGATTTGACTTTAACCTTTCACTGCAGGAGATTTTCATTTTTTTTTGCGTTAACTGCCAGAAGAAGATTTCAGGATTTTGCCCTTAATCGCTTTAGACTAATTTACAGTAGGAAACCTTGCTCAAAATCAGGATATATTATACATTGTTTTTTTCAGCACAAAGTGTACTTTAACATTTGGTAACAGTATTTTGTAACTTTTTGGAATTTTACTGTGAATATGGGTAAAATATGTAAAAAAAATGAAAATTTGCAAATTTTCATGGATTTTCCCATTTTATTATAGTTTATCTTAGGTTACGCACAAAAATCTACTGTTTCTAAAAGCTCTGTTCTCTCCGAGTACAAGATACCAATATATGTAGGTACCCACTTTTCCGTACAGGAGACCCCCCAAACTAAAACTGCACCTCCAGAATATTACACCAAATTAAATGTTAACCACTACTGACAGTTACATAGATATATACCAAATTATCTAACTTCCCCACAAGTGAGATATTTTTAGAAACTACACATCGCAGGATTTTAAGAGTGAGGTAGTTTCGATCAAAATGCAGATACCGGACGCAGCTCTTCGTCAAATTGTAAGTTACTTTCTCACATTTTCCTTTTTTCCTCAACTGTAAAATCAGAGACAAAATCAAATGCGAATTTCAGCTAAAAACATGTGGAGGAGGAAAGTTCAAACGCATCTCAAATATGAAAGCCTAACCCCCTCCGAATTAAACGGTATGCCACATTCATGGGGTGTACCCAGAGAATGGTACCAACTAACCCAGAGCGTGACCAGTGCCAAATGTCAGTAGCAGCAAAAAAAAATTAGCCAGTTTGTATTTGAACAGTCTGCAGTTTTTCCACCAAAACACCCCCCCCAACTCAAAAAATACCCCCACAAACTATATATTCCTGAAATCTACACACCTTCAGCTATGTGAACGCTGTAGTTCGTTCATTCAATCATCAATGGTTGTGGCGCAGTTCTTCGTAGAAATTTGCACTTTACCAGATTTTCAAAAAAAAAATGAACATCAACAGCGTTCAAAAAGGTCGAAATCATGCCAAAACCCCATGGAATGTAAAAAAAAGTTACTAAATATCAATCTCCCAAATGTCCTGAATCAAACGGTATGCCATATGTGTGTTACACATGCGGACGTGGGAGCGAAAAGCCACAGTGAGACATGCACGATGGTAGAAACGGCGAAAATATTTAGCCAACTCGAATTTGGACAGTCTGCAGTTTTTCCACAAACACCCCCGTACTTAGAAATAACCCCACAAACTATATATTCCTGAAATCTACACACCTTCAGCTAAGTAACGCTGTTTTAGTTTCATTCTAACCATCAATGGTGTGGGCGCAGTTCTTTGTAGAAGTTCGCATTTGTCTGAAAAAACGAACATAAAACAACTTCAAAAGGTAAAAATCATGCCAAAACCTCATGGAATCTAAAAAAAAAGTTATAATATCAATCTCCCAAATGTCCTGAATCAAACGGTATGCCATATGTGTGGTACACATGTGGACGTGGAAGCGAAAAGCCACAAAGTGAGACAATGCACGATGGTCAGAAACAGCGAAAAATTTAGCCAACTCGAATTTGGACAGTCTGCAGTTTTTTCCACAAAAACACCCCCGTAAATCAGAAATAACCCCCACAAACTATATATTCCTGAAATCTAACACCTTCAGCTATGAGCACTGTAGTTCGTTCATTCATACCATAATGGTGTGGGCGCAGTTCTTCGTGAGAAGTTCGCACTTTTCTGAAAAATAAACAAAAAACAACTTCAAAAGGTAGAAATCATGAAAACCTGACGGAATGTAAAAAAAAGTTACTAAATATCAATCTCCAAATGTCCTGAATCAAACGGTAGGCCATATGTGTGGTTGTTACACATGCGGACGTGGAAGCGAAAAGCCACGATGTGAGACAATGCATGATGGTTGAGAAACAGCGAAAATATTTAGCCAACTCCGGATTTGGACAGTCTGCAGTTTTTTCCACAAAACACCCTGATAACTCAGAAATACCCCCACAAACTATATATTCCTGAAATCTAAACACCTCAGCTAGTAGCACTGTAGTTCGTTCATTCATACCATCAATGGTGTGGGCGCAGTTCTTCATAGAATTTCGCATTTCTACACAATTTCTGGAAAAATAGAGAAAAAATACATTTCAAAGTTACAAAATCACACCAAAACCCATGTAATGTAAAAAAAACTTACCAAATATCAATCTCCTAAATGTCCGAATCAAATGGTATGCCATATGTGTGGTTTCACACACGGACGTGGAAGCGACTAGTCAAAATGTAAAACAATGCGCAGTGAGCCATAAACAGCATTTTCCCAGATTTTTCAAACTGAACACCCTCAACTTGGAAATACCCCCACAAAACTATATATTCTCAGAATTACATACCTTCAGCTACGTAACGCTGTAGTTGTCATTTCACATGAATGGTGTGGGCGCAGTTCTTCGTGAGAAATTCGCTTTGTCTGAAAAAATGAACAAAAACAACTTCAAAAGGTAGAAAATCATGCCAAAACCCCATGGAATGTAAAAAAAAAAGCTACTAAATATCAATCTCCCAAATGTCTGAATCAAACGGTATGCCATATGTGTGGTTACAAATGCGGACGTGGAAGCGAAAAGCCACGATGTGAGACAATGCATGATGGTTGAGAAACAGAGAAAATATTTAGCCAACTCCGAATTTGGACAGTCTGCAGTTTTTTCCACAAAACACCCTGATAACTCAGAAATACCCCCCACAAACTATATATTCCTGAAATCTAAACACTTCAGCTATGTAGCACTGTAGTTCGTTATTATACACATCAATGGTGTGGGCGCAGTCTCATAGAATTTCGCATTCTACACAAATTTTCTGGAAAAATAGAGAAAAATACATTTCAAAGTTACAAAATCACACCAAAACCCCAGTAATGTAAAAAAAACTTACCAAATATCAATCTCCTAAATGTCCTGAATCAAATGGTATGCATATGTGTGGTTACACACACGGACGTGGAAGCGACATAGTCAAAATGTAAAAACAATGCGCAGTGAGCCAATAACAGCATTTTCCCAGATTTTCAAACTGAACACCCCTCTAACTTGGAAATACCCCCACAAAACTAATATTCTCAGAATCTACATACCTTCAGCTACCTAACGCTGTAGTTTGTTCATTCAAACGAATGGTGTGGGCGCAGTTTTGTGATTGTAGAAATTCGCATTGTCTGAAAAAATGAAACAAAAAACAACTTCAAAAGGTGAGAAATCATGCCAAAACCCCATGGAATGTAAAAAAAGCTACTAAATATCAATCTCCCAAATGTCCTGAAACAACGGTAGCCATATGTGTGGTTACACAGCGGGCGTGGAGCGAAAAGCCGATGTGAGACAATGCATGAGGTGAGAAAAGCGAAAATATTAGCCAAATCCGAATTTGGACAGTCGCAGTTTTTTCCACAAAAACACCCTGATAACTCAGAAATACCCCCCACAAACTATATATTCCTGAAATCTAAACACCTTCAGCTATGTAGCACTGTAGTTCGTTCATTCATACCATCAATGGTGTGGGCAGCAGTTCTTCATAGAATTTGCATTTCTACACAATTTTCTGGAAAAATAGAGAAAAAATACATTTCAAAGTTACAAAATCACACCAAAACCCATGTAATGTAAAAAAAACTTACCAAATATCAATCTCTAAATGTCCTGAATCAAATGGTATGCCATATGTGGTGGTTACACACACGGACGTGGAAGGAGCGACTAGTCAAAATGTAAAACAATGCGCAGTGAGCAAATAACAGCATTTTCCCAGATTTTTCAAACTGAACACCCCTCTAACTTGGAAATACCCCACAAAAAAATATTCTCAGAATCTACAATACTTCAGTACGTAACGCTGTAGTTGTGTCATTCATACCATGAATGGTGTGGGCGCGTAGCAGTTCTTCGTGAGAAATTCGCATTTGTCTGAAAAAATGAACAAAACAACTTCAAAGAGTGAGAAATCATGCCAAAACCCCATGGATGTAAAAAAAAAGCTACTAAATATCAATCTCCAAATGTCCTGAATCCAACGGTATGCCAATGTGTGGTTACACATGCGGACGTGGAAGCGAAAGAGCCACGATGTGAGACAATGCATGATGGTTGAGAAACAGAGAAACATATTTAGCCAACTCCGAATTGGACAGTCTGCAGTTTTTTTCACAAAACACCCTGATAACTCAGAAATACCCCCCACAAAAGATATATTCCTGAAATCTAAAACACCTTCAGCTAGTAGCACTGTAGTTCGTTCATTATACCATCAATGGTGTGGGCGCAAGTTCTCATTTAGAATTTCGATTCTACACAATTTTCTGGAAGAAAAATAGAGAAAAAATACATTTCAAAGTTACAAAATCACAACAAAACCCCAGTGTAATGTAAAAAAAACTTACCAAATCTCAATCTCCTAAATGTCTGAATCAAATGGTATGCGATAGTGTGGTTACACACACGGAACGTGGAATTGGGGAGCGATAGTCAAAAGTAAAACAATGCGCAGTGAGCCAAATAACAGCATTTTTCCCAGATTTTTCAAACTGAAACACCCTTCTCTTAACTGTTGGAAATACCCCCACAAAACTATATTATTCTCAGAATCTACATACCTTCAGCTACCTAACGCTGTTTGTTTAGTGTTGTTCATCATACCATGAATGTGTGGGGGCGCAGTTCTTCGTTAGAAATTCGCATTTGTCTGAAAAAATGAACAAAAACACTTTCAAAGGTAGAAAATCATGCCAAAACCCATGGAATGTAAAAAAAGCTCTAAGCAAATTCATATCTCCCAAATGTCCTGAATCAAGTACGGCTTATGCATGTTATGTGTGGTTATAACATGTGCGGACGTGGACTGAGCGAAAAGCTACGTTGTGAGACATAGCATGATGGTTTGATGATTTAGTTTAATACAGCTGAAAATTATTTATGCCTTAAATCCGGAATGGGATTGTCCGTTGACGTTTTTCCCACTTAAAACACGTTCCTGATTATAATGTCAGAAGTTATATCCCCCCACAAACTAGATATTTGCCGAAAATCGCGATAATACCTTTAAGCTATTGGTAAAGCACTGTTATGTTTTCGGTCCATTCATGGTTTTACCTCAATTTGTTTGTGGGCGAGTTCAGTGTTCTTCATAGAATGTTCGTCATTTGTCTACACTTCATTTTATTTTGTTCTGGAAATATATTAGAGAATTCACTAATTTTCAATAGTTACAAAATAACATCTCATAATTAATCAAAACCCGCATGTAATGTAAATAATTTTAAATCTTTATTCATAATATGCAATCTCCTTAAATGCTCTGAACAATTATGGATATGCCATATTGTGGGGGTTGTTAGTGGTGTGTGTTGAGGGGGGGGTTTGGCGGTGGAATGGTTGGGGGGGGAGTGGGTGGTGTTGTGGGGGGTGGGGGGTGTTTGGGGGGGGGTGGTTCTGTTGTGCGTGGTTAGTGGAGTGATGGGGATGGGGGGGGTGTGTGTCTGGAGGTGTTGGGGGGTGGGTGGGGGGGGAGCTGGAGGGGTGGGTGTTGTGACTATGAGGTTCTACTGTAATGGGGTGGACTAGCAGCCTTGGTGGAGTTTGTTAAGCCCACAGCTTTGGTTAGTGATTAACACCTAGTACAACTACATTTGATTACTCTGTGTAAGAAAAGAACCCAAAGAAAGACCGCACCGCCATTCATGCCCCCAAAGCATGTGTAATACACATTAAACAATTGAGCATAAATCCGCTAGATTCAATGGGATTTGCCCTATATCACCAAGGAGATCAGCCGCTACATGATATGAGCAGAACTACACTTCCCATGCAGGCGTTGTTCGCAAATTGTAGGAATTTTCCGTCAGGAAACCAAGTTGGTCAATTTAGGCTTCTCGGTTTTGTATGACCGTGGGGTAGCACAACGAATCACCTTGGGATGACCAAGCCAAAATTGATCATGTGGGTGGTCCGACTAGTTCACGATGGTCACCAACCCTAACATTTGGTGGGGTTCTGTGTGTAACGGGTGAGTCATAGACACTTGGCGATATAGGTAAATCCGTAGATCCAATATTCAACGTTAATGCCCTATGAATGTCCGGTGGTTGGCTTATGATCGGTTGGAACAAAAAAAGCTCCACCTACTATTCATGGCCCCCCATTTTGGCGCATTTCGCTTGTTTCGCTGACAGTAGATCATGTCGACCACTCCACCAGTAGGCTTTTTGACGAATCGAAAGTAGCCGATCTTTTGCCAATCCACAAAGTGGCAAGTGCTTTTCGAACTTGGAAACGACGAAGTACAGCGTTTGTTCGAATAATCGCAAGTACCCCGGCTTTGCGAACTCCAGAAGTACGGGGGGGATATTTTCTTAAAGAGAGCTTTTCGCCCCTTGAAGAGTAGCGTTTCGCACCAAGTTCCGCAAAACTCGAACTTTCGAACTTATTCGCAGCATGAAACGAAAGCAGGGAACAGTTGTCGACCAGGCTTCCTAAAACGGTAAAGAAAGACAATTACTGATCGGGTCCGTGTTTATGGGGTTGTTCTGTGTGCTGCGTGTATGGGCGATCAGGTTGGAGTGTTCCATGGTGCAGGATCCCGCTTCTGCAGTGTGTGTGACAGCTACTACTATGACATTTGGCCCCTTGTGATGGTGGTTAGGACGCTTGTGTATGGCCCCCACTTTACAGGTGCGGGACCATTTTGTTTCCACGGCTTTGACTTTTATTATTTAATAGTTGCCCGCACCCTCTGGGACACATGGTTGCATATCCTCCTGGAAGAATTTTTTCCGTTGCGCCCTCACCTCAGGGACAAGAAACACCCGGTTGATTTCATTCGTTGTTGCCCATATGCTGACCCACGGTGAACTGGGTAATACCGTTCGCTTCATTCCTCCCACCGCGCCCTCCACGCCGTGGTGCTCCGTTAGGGGGAATTGGAACGCAGCTGCAAGGTCGATCAGAAACAGGCCTTCATACGTATGTTGAACAACGTCTGAGGTTTGCCTTACGAAACAGTTGCGTATAGCCAATCCTCACAGACTTGGTGTGCGCCCGGTTTAATGTTACTGTGGAGTACTGTCAATCATTTGTATGGACAGGTCCCGATTTTTTCTTTCCCTTGCTTCCTTAATCCCCTTCCCCCTTCCCCCCTCCTTTCCCCCCCTCCACACTTTATCTTCACATCTCCGCGACCGTGTCCCCCCGCGCCCCCCACCACCGAACCGTACCCCTACGTCAAACCCATCCGTGTTTTTGTATATTTTTCCCGCCTCATTTTTTATTTTTAGACTATATTCGCAACATGCGTTCTTCCCCCCCCCACCTCCGTCTGGAGTCCTTTATCACTTACTATTGTAACCAGTTACTTTTTCTGTTCCCCTTTCCACCGTCATCCTTTGCTCTGTCCCTATCATTCTCCTGTATTCCCCCACCACCCCTTAGATACTTTTTGTCTGGGTTGTTGGAGTTGTGCCTTTAATGGCTTTATCATGGTGTTGGAGTTATTTGTGCCTTTAATAGGGGCTTTAGACTGTTTGAGTTGTGCCTTAATATGGCTTTGACTGTTGGGTATGGGCCTTTCATAGGGCTTTGACGTCAGTGGTGGATGGTGTGCCTTTAAGAGGGCTTTAGTCAGTGTGTTTGGAGTATGTGCCTGAATATCTTACTGTTGGAGTGTGTGCCTTTAAGTGAGTTCTTTACGACTGTTGGAGTGTGTGCCTTTAATAGGGCTTTATCGTGTGTTGGAGTTGTGGTGTGCCCTTACTAGAGCGTTAGCTGTTGTTAGTTTGTGCCTTTAATAGGGCTTTAGACCTGTTGGAGTGTTTGCGGGGGGGGGCTTTAATAGGGCTTTAGGTCCGTGTGTTGGAGGTGTTTGCCTTTAAATAGAAGCTTGACTGTTTGGAGTGTTGCCTTTAATAGAGCTTTAGACTGTTGAGATGTGTGCCTTTAATGAAGCTTTATGACTGGTTGGAGTTGGTGCCTTTAATGAGCTTAGACTGGTTGGAAGTATGTGCCTTTAATAGAGCTTTAGACTGTTGGCGTTTGTGCCTTTTAATGGGCTTTAGACCTGTTGGGTGTGTGCCTTTAATATGGCTTTAGACTGTTGGAGTATGTGCCTTTAATAGGGCTTTAGACTGTTGAAGTGTGTTCCTTTAATAGGGCTTTAGTCAGTGTGTTGGAGTGTGTGCCTTTAATAGGTCTTGTCGTGTGTGGAGTGGTGTGGCCTTTAATTAGGGCTTTAGACTGTTGAGTGTGTGCCTTGTAATAGGGCCTAGTTAGTCATGTTTGGAGTTTGGTGCCTTTAATAGGGCTTTTAGTCGTGTGTTGGGAGTTGTGCCTTTAATAGGGCTTAGACTGTTTGAGTGTGTGCCTTTAATAGGGCTTTAGTCAGTGTGTTGGAGTGTGTGCCTTTAATAGGGCTTAGACTGTTTGGAGTGTATGCTTTATAGGTCCTTTATAGACTGTTGGAGTGTGGTGCCTTTACTATTGTCTTTAGACTGTTGGAGTGTGTTCTTTAATAGGTCTTTAGACTGTTTTGATTGTTTTGGGGGGGGTGCCTTAATAGGGCTTTAGTCCTTTGTGTTGGAGTGTGTGCCTTTAATAGGTCTTTACCTGTTGAGTGTGTGCCTTTAATATGTGCTTTAGTCGAGTGTGTTTGAAGTGTGTGCCTTTAATTGGCTTTAGTCAGTGTGTTGGAGTGTGTGCCTTTTAAATATAGGGCTTTAGTAGTCAGTGTGTTGGAGTGTGTGCCTTTAATAGGGCTTTAGATGTTGGGCGTGTGTGCCTTTAATATGGGCTTTATACTGTTGGGGGTGTGCCTTTAATAGGTCCTTTAGACTGTTTTGAGTGTGTGCCTTTATAGGTCTTTAGACTGTTTGGAGTGTGTGCCTTTAATAGGGCTTTAGTCAGTGTGTTGAGTTTGATGCCTTTATAGGGCTTTAGACTGTTGGAGTGTGTGCCTTTAATGGGCTTTAGACTTTTGGAGTGTTGTGCCTTTAATATGGCTTTAGTCAGCGTGTTGGAGTTGTGGCCTTTAATAGGGCTTTTAGACCTGTTGGAGTGTGTGCCTTTAAAATAGTGCTTTAATCAGTGTTTTGAGTGTGTGGCCTTTAATAGGGGCTTTAGACGTTGGAGTGTGTGCCTTATATAGGGCTTTTTAGTCAGTGTGTTGGAGTGTTGTGGCCTTTAAAATAGTGCTTTAGTCAGTGTGTTTGGAGTGTTGTGTGCCTTTAGATAGGCTTTGACTGTTTAAGTGGTGGCCTTTAATAGGGCTTTAGTCAGTGTGTTTGGAGTGTGTGCCTTTAATAGGGCTTTTAGATTTTGGAGTGTGTGCCTTTAATATGGCGTTTAGTACATGTGTTGGAGTGTGTGGGCCTTTATAGGGCTTTAGATACTTTTTGGAGTGTGTGTCCTTTAAATAGGGCTTAGTCCGTGTGTTTGGAGTGTGTGCCTGTAATAGGGCTTTAGACTGTTGGAGTGTGGTGCCTTTAATAATAGGTGGCTGGGTTGGGGGGGGGGAATAGACTGTTGGAGTGTGGTTCCTTTAATAGGGCATAGGAGTGTAAGTCAGTGTGTTGAGTGTGTGCCTTTAAATTTAGGGGCTTTAGTCCAGTGTGGTTGGAGTGTGTGCCTTCAATAGGGCTTTATCCAGTGTGTTTGGATTGTGTGCCTTTAATAGGGCTTTAACGACGGTTGGAGAGTGTGTGCCTTTATAGGCTTTAGACTGTTGGGTGTGTGCTGTTAAATAGGGCTTTAAGTCATGGTGTTTTGAGTGTGTGCCTTTACCTAGGGCTCTTAGACTTTTGGAGTGTGTTGCCTTTAATATGGCTGTTAGTCCCCCCCCCCCAAGGTTGGTTTGGTTGGAGTGTGTGTCCCTTTAATGGGTTAGAGTCAGTGTGTTGGAGTGTGTGCCTTTAATAGGGGTTTAGTCAGTGGTTGGAGTGTGTGCCTTTAATAGGCTTTAGAACTGTTGGAGTGTGTGTCTTTAATAGGGCTTTAGTCAGTGTGTTTGATGTGTGCCTTTAATAGTGCTTTGACTGTTGGAGTGTTTGCCTTAATAGGGCTTAGTCAGTGTGTGTTGGAGTGTGTGGCCTTTAATAGGGCTTTAGTCTGTGTGTTGGAGTGTGTGCCTTTAATTAGGCTTTAGACTGTTGAGTGTGTGCCTTTAATAGGGCTTTGTAGTCAGTGTGTTGGAGTGTGTGCCTTAATAGGGCTTTAGTTAGTCAGTGTGTTTGCGTGTGTGCCTTTAATAGGGCTTTTTAAGACCGTGGGAGTGTGTGCGCCTTTAATAGGGCTTTCGTCAGTGTGTTTGGAGTGTGGTGCCTTTAAATAGGGCTTTCGACTGTTTGGGTGTGTGCCTTTAATAGTGCTTTAGTCAGTGTGTTGGGTGTGTGCCTTTTAATAGGGCTTTAGACTGTGGGGGAGTGTGTTCCTTTAATAGGGCTTTAGACTGTTGAGTGTGTCCTTTATAGGGCTTTAGTCAGTGTGTTGGAGTGTGTGCCTTTTTAATAGGGCTTTAGACTGTTGGAGTGTGTGCCTTTAATAGGGCGTTAGACTGTTTGTAGTGTGTGCCTTTAATAGGGCTTTAGTCAGTGTGTTGGAGTGTGTGGTTTTAATAGGTTCTTTAGTCAGTGTGTTTGTATTGTGTGCCTTTTATAGTCTTTAGTATGTCAGTGTGTTGAGTGTGTCCTTAATAGGCTTTAGAGACTGTTTGAGTGTTGCCTTTTTAATAGTTCTTTTAGTCAGTGGTTGGAGTGTGGTGCCTTTATCGGGCTTTAGTCAGTGTGTTGGAGTGTGTGCCTTTACTAGGGCTTTAGACTGTGGGTGTGTGCCTTTAATAGGGCGTTAGTCAGTGGTTGGAGTGTGTGCCTTTAATCGGGCTTTCTGGCCAGTGTGTTGGAGTGTGTGCTTTAATAGGGCTTTAGACTGTTGGAGTGTGTGCCTTTAATAGGGCTTTAGACTGTTGGAGTTGTGTGCCTTTAATAGGGCTTTGTCAGTGTGTTTGAGTGTGTGCCTTTAATAGGGCTTTAGAACTGTTGGAGTTTGTGCCTTTAAATGGCTTTAGTCAGTGTGTTGGAGTGTGTTTCCTTTAATAGGCTTAGACTGTTGGAGTGTGTGTCTTTATAGGTCTTTAGTCCAGTGTTTGGAGGTGTGCCTTTATAGGCTTTAGACTGTTGGAGTGTGTGCCTTTAATAGGGCTTTAGACTGTTGGAGTGGTGTGCCTTTTAAAATAGGGCTTTAGTCATTGTGTTGAGTGCGTGGCCTTGGTAATAGGGCTTTAGTCAGTTGTGTTGTAGTGTGTGCTTTATAGGGCTTTAGCCAGTGTGTTGGGTGTGTGCCTTAATAGGGCTTTAGACTGTTGGAGTGTGTGCCTTAATTAGGGCTTTAGACTGTTGGAGTGTGGTGCCTTTAATCGGGCTTTAGTCAGTGTGTGGAGTGTTGCCTTTAATAGGGCTTTAAGTCATTGTGTTGGAGTGTGTGCCTTTAATAGTGCTTTAGTCAGTGTGTTTGGAGTTTTGTGCCTTTAATCGTGCTTTAGACTGTTGAGTGTGTGCCTTTAATAGGGCTTTAGTCAGTGTTTTGGAGTGTGTGCCTTTTATAGGGCTGTAGACTGTTGGAGTGTGTGCCTTTAATAGGGCTTTAGTCAGTGTGTTTGGAGTGTGTGCCGTTTAATTATAGGGCTTTAGTCGTGTGTTGAGTGTGTGCCTTTAATAGGCTTTAGTTATAACTGTTGTAGTGTGTGCCTTTAATATGGCTTTAGTTCCCGTGTGTTGGAGTGTGGTGCCTTGAATAGGGCTTTAGTCAGTGTGTTGGAGTGTGTGCCTTTACTGAGGCTTTAGTCAGTGTGTTGGAGTGTGTTCCTTTAATCGGGCTTTAAGTCCGTTTGGTGGAGTGGTGCCTTTTAATAGGGCTTTAGTCATTTGTGTTGCGATGTGTGTCTTTAAGAGGGTCTTTAGTCAGTGTGTTTGGAGGTGTGTGCCTTTTAATAGGTCTTTAGTCAGATTTTGTTGGAGTGTGTGCCTTTAATAGGGCTTTAGCTGTTGTTAGTGGTGTGCCTTTAATAGGTCTCCCCCCCCCCCCCTTTCTCCTTTAGTCAGTGTGTTGGAGTGTGTGCCTTTTTAATAGGTCCTTTATCAGTGATGTTTGGAGTGTGTGCCTTTAATAGGGCTTTAGTCAGTTGTTGGAGTGGTGTGCCCTTTAATGGCTTTTAGACTGTTTGGAGTAGTGTGCCTTTAATAGGGCTTTAGTCAGTGTGTTGAGTGTGTGCCTTTAATAGGGCCTTTAGTCAGTGTGTTGGAGTGTGTGCCTTTAATAGGGCTTTTAGAACTGTTGGAGTGTGTTGCCTTTACTAGGGCTTTAGACTGTTTGGAGTGTGTGCCTTTAATAGGGCTTTAGGTCAGTGTGTTGGAGTGTGTGCCTTTATAGGGCTTTAGACTGTTGGGTGATGTGCCTTTAATAGGGCTTTAGACTGTTGGAGTGTTGCCTTTTCATATGGCTTTAGTCAGGTGTGTTTTGGAGTGGTGTGCCTTTAATAGGGCTATTAGACTGTGGAGTGGTGTTTCTTTATATGCTTTTAGTCAGTGTGTTGGAGTTGTGCCTTAATAGGGCTTTAGACTTTGGAGTGTGTGCCTTTTAATAGGGCGTTAGACTGTTGGAGTGTGTGCCTTTAAAGGGCCTTTAGTCAGTGGTGTTGGAGTGCGTTGCCGTTTAAAGGGCTTTCTTCAGTGTGTTGGCAGTGTGTCCTTGAATAGGGCTTTAGAAGACTGTTTTGGAGAGTGTGTGCCTTTAATAGGCTTTAGATGTTGGAGTGTGTGCCTTAATAGGCTTTAGTCAGTGTGTTGGGAGTGTGGTGCCTTTAATAGGCTTTAGTCAGAGTGTTGGAGTGTGGGCATTCAATAGGGCTTTTAGCCAGTGTGTTGGGAGGTGTGCCTTTATAGGCTTTAGACTGGGATGTTCTAGGGTAGACTGTTGATGTGTATTATGGCTTGTCATGTGGGGTGGTTCCTTTAATAGGGCGCTTTAGTAGGTTTGGGTGTGTGCCTTTAAGAGGCTTAGTAGTGTGTGTGGAAGTGTGGGCCGTTATATAGGGCTTTAGCATGTTTGGAGTGTGTGCCTTGCATAGGGCTTTGTAGTCAGTGTGTTGTGAGTGTGTGCCTTTAATAGGGCTTTAGAGGACTGTGGAGGTTGTGTGCCTTTATAGGCTTAGTCAGGTGGTTGGAGTGAGTGCCTTACTAGGGCTTTAGGACTGTTGAGGTGTGCCTTTATAGGGCTTAGTCAGGTGTGTTGGAGTTTGTGCCTTTAAATAGGGCTTTAGCATGTTGGAGTGTGTGCCTTTAATAGGGCGTTGTCAGACTGTTGGATGTGGTTGCCTTTAATAGGGCTTTAGGCAGTGTGTTGGAGTGTGGCCTTTATAGGGCTTTAGACTGTTGGAGTGGTGCTTAGGCTCAGGTGTGATGCATAAGGGCTTTTAGACTGTTTGGAGTGTGTGCCTTTAAGGCTTTAGATGGGGTGGCTTCTATCTTATGTGGGTTGGAGTGTGTGCCTTAATAGGGCTCTTTAGTCATGTGTGTTGGAGTGTGTGCCTTTATAGGGCTTAGACTGTTGGAGTGTGTTGCCTTTATAGGGCTTTAGTCAGTGTGTTGGAGTGGTGGTGCCTTTAACTAGGGCTTTAGTCAGGTGGTTTGGAGTTGGTTGCCTTATAGGGCTCTTTAGTGTGTTGAAGTGTTGTGGCCTTTAATAGGGCTTTAGTCAGTGTGTTGGAGTAGTGTTAGGCTTGTATGGATATGTGTATTTAGTCAGTTGTGTGTTGGAGTGTGTGTCTTTAATGAGCTTTTTGATGTTGTGTGGTAGGTGTGTGCCTTTTATAATAGGGCTTAGTCAGTGTGTTGGGAGTGTGTGCCTTTAATAGGGCTTTAGACGTTGGAGTTTGTTTTGTGTTTTCTTTATATATGGCTTAGTCAGTGTGTTGGTAGTTGGGTGTGCCTTTTAATAGGGCTTTAGACTGTTGGAGTGTTGTGTCTTTAAGGGCTAGCTGAGTGGGCTTTAATTATGGAGGGGTTTGCTTATAGGACTGTGTGTGGATGTGTGCCTTTAATAGGGCTTTAGTCGAGTGTGTTGGAGTGTGTGTGTTCCTTTTAATAGGGCTTTTAGACTGTTTTGGACGTTTGTGCCTTTAATATGGCTTAGTCAGTGTGGTTGGAGTGTTGTGCCTTTAATAGGGCTTTGACCTGTTGATGTGTGCCTTTAATAGGGCTTTAGACTGTTAGTGAGTGTGTCCTTTAATAGGGCTTTTAGACTGTTGGAGGGGTGCCTTTAATAGGCCTTTAGACTGTGGAGTGTGTGACCCCTTAATAAGGCTTTAGACTGTTGGAGTGTGGCCTTTAATCGGGCTTTAGAAGCTGTTGGAGTTGTTCCTTTAATAGGGCTTTAGTGTCCAGTTTGGATGTGGTGCCTTTAATAGGGGCTTTAGTCAGTGTGTTGGAGTGTTGTGTCTTTAAGGTTTAGTCAGTGTGTGGATGTGGCGCTTAATAGGCGCTTTAGACGTTGGAGTGTGTGTCTACTTAATAGGCTTTAGTCAGTGTGTTGGATGTGTGCCTTTAATAGGCTTCGTCAGTGTGTTGTTGGAGTGTTGTGTCTTTAATAGGGCTTTTTGAGTCAGTGTGTTGGAGAGTGTTCCTTTAATAGGGCTTTAGTAAGTGTGTTGGAGTGGGTGCCTTTTAAATGGCTTTATTCAGTGTTTGGAGTGTGTGTGCCTTTGAATAAGGGCTTTTAGTTCAGTGGGTGTGAGTGTGTCCGCTCTTTAATAGGGCTTTAGACTGTTGGAGTGTGTGTTTAATTAGGGCTTTAGTCCAGTGTGTTGGGGTGTGCCTTAAATATTGGCTTTAGTCAGTGGGTTGGAATGTGTGCCGTTTAATAGGCTTTAGTCAGGTGTTGTTGGAGTGGGTGCCTTTTAATAGGGGCTTTTAGAATGTTGTAGTTGTGTCTTTAAATTAGGGCTTAGATCAGTGTGTTGGACGTGTTGTGCCTTTTAGGTTTAGACAGAGTGTGTTGGGAGAGTGTGTGCCTTTTAATAGGGCTTTAGACTGTTGGAGGTGTGTGTTTTAATGGTCTTTAGTCAGGGTGTTGGGTGTGTGCCTGTTATAGGGCTTTAGGTCAAGCTGGTGTTGGAGTGTTGCCTTTTAATAGGGCTTTAATACTGTCTGGAGTGTGTGATCTTTAATAGGGCTTTAGGTCAGTGTGTTGGAGTGTGTCCTTTAATAGGGCTTTAGGTCAGTGTGTGTGGAGTGTGCCGATGGCTTTAGAGGGTGGCTTAGAGAGCTGTTTTTTTTTGGGCGTGGTGTCTTTAATAGGGCTTTAGTCAGTTGGGGTTTTGTTGGAATGGTGTCTTTTAATAGGGCTTAGTCAGTGTGTTGGGGGTGTGCTTTAATAGGGGCTTTAGTCAGTGTGTTGGAAGTTGTGGTCCTTTAATGCGGCTTTAGTCAGTGTGTGTGTGAGGTGTGTGCCTTTAATAGGGCTTAGTCGTTTGAGTGGAGTGTGCCTTTTAATAGGGCTTGAGGATGTTGGAGTGTGGCCTTCTAATAGTGCTTTAGTCAGTGTGTTTGGCTGTGTGCCTTTACTGGGCTTTAGACTGTTGGAAGTGTGTGCCCTTTAATAGTTAGGGCTTAGTCAGTGTGTGTTGGAGGTGGTGCCTTAATAGGGCTATAGTCATCAGGTGTTGGAGTGTGTGCCTTTAATAGGGCTGTCTAGTCAGTGTGTTGGAGTGTGTGACCTTTAATAGGTCTTTTCAGACTGTTGGAGTGTGTGTCTTAATAGGGCTTTTAGTCAGTGGTTGGTGGAATGTGTGCCTTTAAGTGCTTGAGACTGTTGGAGGTGTGTCTGTATATAGGGCTTTAGTCAGTGTGTTGGATCGATGTGTGCCTTAATAGGGCTTTAGACTGTTGGAGTGTGTGTCTTTAATAGGGCTTTAGTCAGTGTGTTGGAGTGTGTGCCTTTAATAGGGCTTTAGTCAGTGTGTTGGAGGTGTGTTGGCCTGTAATAGGGCTTTTAGACTGTTGGGAGTTGGTGTTCTTTAATAGGTTAGTCAGTGGTGGAAATGTGTCCTTAATAGGGATTTAGTCAGTGATGTTGGGTGAGTGTGTGCCTTTAATTTAGGGCCTTTAGTCAGTGTGTTGGATCTTTGTGCCTTTAATAGTGGCTTTGTCAGTGTGTTGGGGTGTGGGGCCTTTAATAATGTGCTTTAGTCAGTGTGTTGGGTGGGGGTGCCTTTAAATGTGGTTAGACTGTTGGAGTTGTGCCTTTAATGGCTTTTAGGTCAGTGTGTTGGAGTGTGTGGCCTTAATAGGGGCTTTAGTCAGTGTGTTGGAGTGTGTGTCTTAATAGGGCTATAGCCATTGTGTTTGAGGGGGTTAAGGAGATTTACACCCCTTTTTTTCACTCTTGTCTGATACTAACTTTAAAGTTTTAATTTCCCTCTTTTGTTTCTCTCATTTAGAATTTTATCACTTTATCCAGCCTTGCTTCTATATATGTTGGAGTGGGCAGGACCCAAAAACCAATATTCACCGTCAGCACCGTAACCTATCGCCGACTGAATAATTATGTGTAATCGTTACCATCTTCCTATATAAATTAAAGCAGGACCCGTACGATCGTGCTGTGAATGGGAACATCTCGCCCTCCGTCCCATGTGTAATGGATGCCTTAAGGAGTCTCACCACATGGATTTTCACAGAGATACGTTCTAAGCTTTTTCACACTAACAGCTAGACTGCCGTTCATTGATAGTTTTCAAATTGGTCAATAAAAACGTCCGTGGATAAAGAAAGCCTAGACCATTTAGCCAGTTAGAACAGTCACTGATCTGAAGGTGAATCAAACCTTCCAAAGCAGATCAATCCGGTCCCACATTTTCATAAATTACTCAATTACCCACGACCCACTGACTATAATGGTTGGAATGAGGTGTCAATGAAATCCTGCGTGGTGGTGAGAATCCCGAAACAAGGGAAATTAAAAACTTTGAAGTTTGTCAAGAACATAGGTTGATGTAAAAAAGGTGCAATGTTCATTTAATTGTTGATTTGAGGTTGAATAAATGACATACGTCCATCCAGTCAACCCATCTAGCAATTCCACTCTTCCTGCCTAACTTTGATCCAGAGGAAGGCAAAAAAAACCCCCAAATTTATGGAGGGGGGGAAAAATTCCTTCCTTATTCCAGTGTCAATTCGGAAATTTCCCTGGTATAACTCGACTTATAGTATCAAACAGTAACTTGCACACATTCATTGGTTTGAGAAAGAAACTCATCCAGCTTTTATTAACTGACCATTAACCTGCCAAACAACATTCCACTGGAAGACAGTTCCTGAGCTTTACCATTCTCACAGTGACAACCCTTTCCCAACTCTACTTTATGTATCAATACCAGTAACTTTGTAAACATTCCTTGTTTGTAGAAACTCATCCAGGCTTTTTTAAACTGACCAATGAAACCTGCCATCACAACTCCACTGTGAAGACAGTTCCATAGCTTTAACCTACCGTGTCTCAACAGGGGACACACCCTTCCCAACTCTAATTTATGTATCAATACCAGTAACTTGTAACACATTCCTGTTGTAGAACCGTCCCATCTTTTTATTAAACTGACCAAATGAACTGACATAAACAACGGTCCACGGAAGAGCCAAGTTCATAGCTTTACCATTCTCACAGTGACAAACCCTTTCCAACTACGTACTTTATGTATCAGACCCAGAACCTTGTAACATTCCTTGTTTGTAGAAACTCGATCCCAGCTTTTTATTAAACTGGACCCAATGACCTGCCATAACAACGTCCACAGGAGACAGTTCTATAGCTTTACCGTTATCACAGTGAAAAACCCTTTCCTCGGAGCTTGAAGCCTAACCTTTTTTTTTCAAGTCTTAAGGGATGTCCTCGTGTCCGTTGACCATGTTCTATTGGTGAACAATGCCCCAGATGGTTTAATTGTATGGCCCGTTAATGTATTTATACACAGTAAGATCATATCCCCACACAAGCGCCTTTTCTCCAGCGTACATAATGTAACTTTCCATCTCTCATATTCACAGCCCCCCAACCCTTATTAATTTAGTTGCCCTTCTCTGAACCCTTTCCATTTCAAAGATGTCCTTTTGTACACATGATTGATCCAAATTTGACTGACATATTCCAAATGAGGCTTACAATGCTTTGGAAAGAGGAGAGAATAAACATTTTCCTCCCTTGGAATCCATATCCTTCTTTACAGGACAATACATGCTGTCTGGCTGTGCCGCTTGCACTGTTGCTACCTTTAAGTTGTTATCCACCAAACTCCCAAGATCCCTTTCCAACGGGCTTCACGTAACACAGGCCATTTCTAGTTAAGCACACAAGGATTTATCAAGTCCACAATGTTATCACCTTACATTCTCAAAGGCATTGAATCTCATCTGCCACTTAGCAGCACACATGTGATTAATCTATCTAGATCTCCCTGTAACGATTGCACATCCTCTGAAGTTTTTAAAATGGTCGACAGAGTTTGTGTGTCGTCAGCAAACAGAAACCGTTGCTGACAATACCACTTCCATATAAGCAATCTAAGGAAAAAACTTTTTTTTCCAGTGACGATGCCTTGCTTCTCACGTCGTGAATTTTATCAGAGGTGTTCTTCTTGCGTAGTTTATTTGGGTATTAAGGTGGCTGTGGGGGGGTATTTTGTATTGTGGATAATCCTTGTTTGAGTTTACTTTTTTGGATATTGACGTATTTGGTTATATGTCCAACAAACAACACGCAACATTATAACAGATAACTCAGCGAGAGGCACTTCCTCTTTCTTTACCATTGGTGTAAAATAAAGAATCATATTGTTCCTTAAACACAGCACAATTTTTATTGATCCTTCTCTACCTTCTACATGACTAGAGGTCATGTTATTTAATGATCATCCAAGTGATTTTTTACCATTAAAATGGCAATGGGGAAGATACGCCAAGTTCTACAATCTCACATTTTAGGTTAATCTTACATCTCTCTGCTTTTTCTTACTGTTGCAGTTGTGGGGGTGGTGATTTACCTCTCATAACAGTTTTTCATTGAGGTGTATAGAACTTGCTCATGCTGGCAATAAGCACATAACCTGGGAGGGTGTCCTTACACCTAATTGGCTACTGTAAACTGTACATCAGTGATTACCGTACAGCATTCTCCAGAGCGTTGGACAGTTCCCCATATTCCGTCACCTGTCATCATAAACTAAAGTCTGTTGGTTCTGGGGGTTACATTGGTCCATGGATAGAAAATTGGTTAAAGAATAGGCATGCACTAGAGTGTTGTTAATGGGGCTTATCATTATGGACTAAAGTGCTAAGTGGGGTGGCCACAGGGTCTCTGTGTTGGGTGCAGCTTCTATTTTAATCTATTTGATTATGATTTGGAGGAAGTGGGTAATTGTCCAGCAAGGTTTCTGTGTTTGCTGACGACACAAAACAGTCGTGACCATTAAAAACTTCAGAGGATGTGCAATCGTTTGCAGGGGATCTAGATTAGATTATCAATTGGGCTGCTAAGTTGGACAGATGAATTTCAATGTTGAGAAATGTAAGGTGTTAGCATTTTGACAGATTAAAAATTCCTTGTGCTACTTATTAACTATAAAAGCTCTGTTGTAAGTGCCATCCCTGTTGGAAGTGATCTTGGAGTTGTGGTGGATAACAAACTAAAATGTAGCAGCATGCCAGGCGGCAACAAGCCAGAGCCAGCTGGTATTGTCTTGTATAAATAGAGTTAATGATTCAAGGGGAGGAAAACTGTAATTCTTCCACTCTTTACAACCATTGGTAAGGACTCATTTGGAAATATGCAGTTGCAATTTCGGATCCTGTGTAAAACAAACATTTGGTGATGAAAAGGGTCTCAGTGAGAGGGCACAATAATTAAATAAGGAAATGGGGGATCTTGAAGTGTGAAGACAGATTGATACTACACCATAATGGGCGGGGGATATGATTACTTTGTATAAAATACACTTAACGGCCATACATAACGTGGGCATTGTTCACGCAATAGACATTCGGAGGAACGCGGACATCCATGTAAGCCTGGAAGAACCAATTCAGAACGCGGTTTTTGTAACTGTGAGAAAGGATAAGCTATGGAACTTCCCATGGACGTGGTATGCAGGTTCGTGTTGAGATAGATATTTGACAAAAAAAAAAAGCTGGATGAGTTTCTACAAACAGGAATGTTACAAGTTACGTATTGAACATAAAGTAGAGTTGGGAAAGGGTTTGTCACTGTGAGAACGGTAAAGCTTATGGAAACTGTCTTCCAGTGGACGTTGTTATGGCAGGTTCATGGTCAGTTTAATAAAACTGGATGAGTTTCTACAAACAAGGAATGTTACAAGTTACTGGTATTGATACATAAGTAGAGTTGGGAAGAGGGTTTGTGCCACTGTAGAACGGTAAGCTATGTAACTGTCTTCCAGTGGACGTTGTTAGGGCAGGTTCCTTGGTCATTTTATAAAAAGCTGGATGAGTTTCTACAAACAAGGATGTTACAAGTTACTGGTATTGATACATAAAGTAGAGTTGGGAAAAGGTTTGTCACTGTGAGAACGTAAAGCTATGGAACTGTCTTCCATGGACTGTTGTTATGCAGGTTCATTGGTCAGTTTATAAAAAGCTGGATGAGTTTCTACACAAAGAATGTTACAAGTTACTGGTTGATACATAAGTAGAGTTGGGAAAGGGTTGTCACTGTGAGAACGGTTAAGCTATGAACTGTCTCCAGTGGGTTGTATGGCAGGTTCATTCAGTTTATAAAAAAGCTGTGAGTTTCTACAAAAAGGAATGTTACAATTAGCTTATTGATACTAAGTAGAGTGATCCAGACTCTAGTCAGGAAGGATTTTTTCCCCTCCATAATTCTGGTGTTTTTTTGTTTTTGCCTTCCTCTGGATCAACAATTAGGCAGGAAAGGGGGTATTGCTGAGTAGTTGGACTGGATGGACGTATGTCTTATTTCAACCTCAAATATATACTATACCTATACTATACTATTCTGTACTATACTATACTATACATCACCATACTATACTATAACGATATACAATGCGTAGGCAACTAGTAGATCTCAGATGTTTGTAAACTACAACTCCCAGCATTCACTGAATGCAGAATACTTGTAGAGGAAGCTGAGAGTTGTAGTTTTCAAATATCTGGAGATCTACTGGTTCCTGCAATACACTATACCAGTGTGTCTCAATCTATTATACTATTACTAAACTATACTAATACTATTTCTATACTAATCTATATTATACTTATTAGACTATTACTATTCTATACTATATTATACTATTACTACTATACCACCATTGGATCACCTACATGCAAAGCTGTATTTCACAGGGCAGATTATAAAAGGTTATTAAAATGTGAGGGGCCTAGATATTAATTTGTATAATTGGTCATTTAGTTACGTATTTAGTAATTATTTTTGTACCTGGTGTATATATATCTTATAGTAACAACAGGAAGGTAACAAAATATTCGGATGTGCAGCCTGTGATCTCTTCTTTCATGGAAAAGTAATTCTATCCTTTCTGGCTTCTAAAAAACATAAAATCTTGTTTTTCAGGTTACCGGGACATGTGAAGTCTTGAGTATTATATATAAATATATAGAGACTTGCAGACTAAGCAGCTATAGCAAAGACAAACAGCAAGACCGGTAATTACTAGGGCTGTATGGAATGGCTCTGTCATCTCCATTCTAATTAAGACATGTGACTTGACTTAATTGCCAATTTGACTTATACTAAGGATTTGCAACTTGTGATCTTTTAGCTGTTAATTAGGAGCCTTAGAAAGCCGGGGCTGTGATGCTCGTCTCTAAAGTTTAGGTACGTGAAATTGGGCCTAGGACAACAAGAGTATTTTATTATGTTTAATGATGTAATAATGTTGCAGTTATGACATCATGGTAGATCTGATTGTCAGTAAATGTAATATGTTCAATGCAATTCTAGTCTGAAGGAACGTTGGGCTTCAAGTTATACTTACATTTAGTCCGAGGATTATATTCTAATGTGTAGCATTTAAAGTCCAGGGCGGCGGCGACAATCGTCCAATGAGCTCCGATCAAATGGCCAACAAGCACCCTACACGGAGCAATCGTTGCCCAAAATATTCACTCCTTAATGGCTGAGTGAGCTGTGAAGAGCTCGTAAAGTCATAAAAGATGGTGGAACACATTTGGAAGAGATGATGGAGACACTACTTGGATAATATATGAGATGTGTGTGATTTCTATGTCTACCTGGGATTTGTAGACACAATTTAAGACTCCTGAGAGTGTTGAAGGGATGAGGCATTAACTCCTTGTCTGGAAAGAAGGAAGAGACGTACCGTCTGCTCCATAGACGTCTTTTGTTGCCATCAATAAAATAAACATCTGTCGGGTTTTAATACCATTCTTTGTTTGTAAAGTGGTCCCAGCCCCATTGGTATCCATTAACCTCAGACTTCACAGTCACTTACCCGAGTACAATAGGAATCGGGCAAATGGGTGAGGCCTAAATAGCGACAATGTTTTTCTTTACCACTTTTGATATTATCCACGCACATGAAGTCCAAACGGTTTCCCTTAGACGTCCTCCTATGTATCCGATGCCCACATAACCCAATTAGCCAAGGGGACGGAAATGGATCAAAGCCGCGCTTAGTTGCGGAAATGCCTGAAACTGGATGAAGCTGCTCCGTTCACGGCTTTCTTTGTCAATTCTTGTTTAAGGCGTTTAGGTGGCTGGACTCTAAAGGGACAAAGGACTGATATCAAACAACTGTTTAGAAATATCTGCAGCTACACTCCGCGGCATTTCACTAAAAATAGCTTCATCAGGCCATGCTACAACAGTTGTCAAAAGGAATGGTATTGGTGTGTAACATACACAAGTAGAGGTGTAATGCCCTAAGTAAATACCACTGTCTGAACCATAAGAAAATTGGTTGTATAAGAAATGTATGCATACGATTGGTGAAATTTTTTTAATGTACCAGATAACTATATTTTGTCAAAGCAACATGATGGTTGAGTGGACCAGACCTGGGCTTTGGGCAGTAACATTGGCTGGTTAGTGCCATATAAGTGCTCATACATGGCACGATTATTGGCCGAAATGGCCGTGCATACATATGTTTGTTGATGGCACCTGTGATCACACGTATGTTTGAAGCTTAACAGATAATTTCCCAGTAAAGATACCCTTAAATTACCTTGACCTGAGTATTGGCATATTTACTTCATTGTAGAAATAAGAATATTTCTATGCCCATAGCAATCTTATTAATTATGTGTTTGGTGTAGGTCGAGTTCAGGCAGTTAATACATTGTTTCATACAGTCGTCACCTGCCCAGTATTTTTGAAAAGAATCACCAGTCTGTGTAACGTATTCATCCTCCCTCCCTTACCAAGCCATTGCAGACATGCTCAGTGTGTTCGATGTGGTGCATCAATTATCATGTCATGTGTGTAACAAAAATCAGCAGCAAGCGCAACTGCTACTGCAGGCCCTGGGATTGTCTGTTTTGACCTAAATTTTCCATGGTTACTGTCAGCTCCCTATAATTTAAGGAAGATAATAGCCATAGTTTTAAATGTATTGCCACTCGAACATTCTATACAGTGGCCGGTTTTATATTGGACAATTCTTGGGACCGCCAATCACATGAATACATTATAATGCATAATGTGCTAATCTGTGTGGGTGATGTGTACCAGTCCACAGAACAATGCTTGTTTATAGGGGTTCCAGGTAGATCAGGTAGGACTCTGTAGGTAATTTCAATGGTATTTGTCTGTAATCTGCTAATTGCTAAAGTGTTTATCCGACTTAGAAAGGAAGACACAATGAACCATTTCTGGGCCATAAGGAAGTGTTTAGCCTGAAGCTTTGCTTCAGAGATACGTTAGTAGGGGCCATTTCTCTCTGCATCGGCATGTGTACTTATACTCCATATTCCTTTTCACACACTGTGTTTTGGTAGGTGATTAGGATCGCCTTGAGGCCATTGTACCGTACTAGTCGTGAAACTAGTCCCACATGTGCTCATGGCAATCTCTGTGTTGACACTTGTCCTTGATTTGAATGTGCAAATTGCTGGAATTCCATCAAACATAGAACTTGTAGGCTTTCCTAGACAGGAGATGTGTTGTGTCCTCTAACCTTCCGCATAGCAGGTGACGGAACCTGTTTAACCGAGTTCTAGAATTTGTGACATTCTCTTGTTTAGTTTTTCTTTAGGTGGTTTTATCTTAATGCATTCAAATGTCTGTCTATCAACTGGGGAACTTATCCCTCTACACACCTACTTATTCATTGGAAAGGCAACCGAGACGTCTGTTCAATGCCTATTTATATAACTTGGCCGTTTAGGAATATTTGTTAGATTCTCTCTATTTAAAGCAGGAACATAGACCTGGAGATATTGCTCAGTCTGATCTATCAGTAGATAGTTAGGGTTGGCGTTGGTTCATGGTCCCTTTTTGGTGGCAGTTACTTACCATTAGGTATTATCACCCCACCAAAACCACAATAGTAAGAATACTGAGAGATGTAAGTCTAACCAGAAATGCTGCTGGTCTGTTACCCCTTTCTGTTATGACATCACAGGCAGTGGCTGAATGCTATTCCCCTATCTGCCCCTCTGAGCTTGTGTAAGCTTTGTAATGAGAAACCTTTTGAGAAGCAGAGGGAAGGGAGAAAAACATATTGATGCTAACCAGGTTATCCCACTATTGTTGTTTGGAGGGGATCTACCTATATATCATTTTTGATTTGGGGAGGAACTTGACCTTTAATGGTATTTGGTAGCATGATGTGTGACTGGTAATGCCAATGATGACACACATTCCTATCTACAATTCATCCATAATTGTGCTTATCTCCATACTAAATACTAGACACGATATTACAATAAAAAAAATAATGGTTTACTTGTCATTTATCTGCCTTAACCCCAACTGGTTACTTGTCAGTTCTCATCTCCTCCCTCTGCTCAATGAGCTTTTTATAAGCTTGGGCATGTGCAGAGGAGGCAGCAGGGGAATCAGCATCAATCACTGGTTTTGATGTCAGCAGTCACAGCTTTGATTGACTGTATGGAGGGAGGGGCCAGCTTACTCTGCCAGAATGGGGAACAATAATTATCCTTAATATCTGGTTAGTAATGCAGGTAATAAAGTGCAAAATAAATCAGTTAGGGTTGGGGGCAGCTCTGTTAAAAGGCATGTCCACCCCCCTATTGAAATATGCCCACTGAGTAGTTGTTAAAATCCCTACCTCTCCCTTCTGCTCCATAGGTTGTCCTGCAGGGCCTGATGAAAGTCCAGAAAAATGAAGAGTAGGAGCCTCTCTGTGTGTCATCCGTATTTGCCTCTTCCTGCTCCTCTGAGAGGTTTGTGGCATGCGCAATGAACTCTTGATGCAAGAGGATGAAAGTCTATTAATAAGTAAAGGTGCCCATACACTAGTAAGATACTGGATAGGTCATTTATAGAACAGATGTCTAATCTTATTTAAATCGATAGCGTTGGCTGTTTCTTGCCTCTAACATTCCTGTGACGTTCCTGTCTTGCCCATTCATTTCGATCGCAAAAAGACGGGTCAGGTGTGTCCTTCAGTGTTGCTCGACATCTTAAGGTGAGCTCCTAATGTATGACACCTTGGGGCATATTTATAAAGGTTCGTTAACTTTTCGCGGGGCCGTTTTCGACTCGACATTAGTCAGGCCGATATCTAGCCACCCGACCCGGCGGGGATGGGCAGGCAACCCGCGGCAGTGGTCGCACCCGCCCCGGGAAGACACGTCCACCCCGCCCACAACCCCCCCCGCGGCGACGTGGTTAACCAATCAGATTTCAGAACTTTCAGAATCTGATTGGTTAATGTAAAGCATGTAAAGCAAGTATTAAAAAATTGACCAATCAGAAACGGATTATGGATTTCTGTCAAACCTATATAAAGAGGACTTTCCGCCGCGGAACTCAGATGCCATCGCAGTAGATGGCTGAAGAAAGAAGCGGTTGGCACATCGGCTCCGCTGAGGCCGGCGGTGCCAGCGGCTCACTGGCGGCCGCAGTGAGTCTGCCTGGCATCGGCGACCTGAGTGGGGTTGGTGTCGCCAGCCCGAAGACGTCGCGTCGGATCAAACCTGGCAACATCGGCCTCGTTGAGGTCGCCGGGGACCCGGGGCCCAGGGGTCCGGGGCGGCGCTCGGCGGAGCTGGGTCGCCGGGACTGGAAGAAAGAAGACCCGCCCAGGCTCTTTTAGAGCCTCACACTGGGGTCCCGGTTCGAGCTGCGGGCCCCGCCAAAGGCACTTGTCATGCAGCAAGGGCCCTTACAAGGCCGGGAGGGGGTCCCGGTTCGAGCTGCGGGACCCCTAGCGAAGCCCAAAGGGCTCTGTCAGAGCCGCAAGGCCCTTACAAGGGCCGGGGAGGGGGTCCCGGTTCGAGCTGCGGGACCCCTTAAGCCCAAAAGGCACTTCTCAGGGCCCCACTGGAGGGTGCCTCCACCCCTCCCAGCGGCTCCCTCCCTTCCCTGGGAGCGGCCGGGGCGGGGGGCTTGCTGGGGAGGGGGTGCGCGGCGGGTGGTCGCGACCACCTGCTGCGGTCCCTTCCCAGCAGCCCCTCCTAGCCTCCCGTTCCGAGATTGCCGCGAGCAGGGAACGGTTGGAGGGGCTGCTGGGAAGCGGTGGTCTCCGCCGCCGCGGGGGTTTGTGGGTGGGGTGGGCGTATGCCCCCCCCTTAGGAGAGGCGTCGGGAAGGGATTTTAAGTCCCTTCGCGGCGATACTATACAGTTTCGCCGCGAAGGGGCTTAAGTTCCGCAACACATCGCCGCCGCGATACATATCGCGGGAATGGCGCTCGCCGTTAAAAATACGGCGGATAGCGCTATTTTCGCGGCCGCGATGTGCGGTAATTTTTCGCCGCTATTTTCGTTTCTTTATAAATTGCCCCCTTGAGTTTAAAGGGTATCTCCACTCATATTAACCACTTTTGGGTATTCATTCTATTGAAGAACGGAGGTAAAGGAGCTGTGTCTTACCTCCCGTTCTTCAACATCGCTTGCTCCCTCCCACCTCCAGTGCCTAGTCTGAAGGTCCCGACGGACTCTGTTTTCTATGCGCATAGAAGACAAAGTCAGTCGGGCCTGTCAGACTACACCCTGGGGAGCGAGCGAGTGGGTTTCTTACCTTCTATCCTGGTCCTGATTGTTCTATTGAAGAACGGGAGGTAAGAGCAGCTCCTTTACCTCCCATTCTTCAATAGAACTGAATACCCAAAGTTGTTAATATGAGTGGAGATACCCTTTAACAGACATCCCCATCTTATGAAGACCTGGTTTCTCTATAAAGTAACTTTAAAAAGACTAATACATAAACTATTATTGATGTATCTTCACATTTCCATGGGTCTTTGTGGCTGGTGATGTCAAAATGTTCAAGTCTCTGGCTAGTGCCAGAATTTTTTCCAGCTGCAGAGAATTCTGGGAAGTGTGGGGGGAAGCAGAATTTTTTATTTTTACTTTTAACAATTTTTTTTTTTTTTTCTTTATTTTTTCTTTTATATTTAAAAATCATTTAAGCATATTGCAAACTATAGAGCTCCTAGTCTTCCCTGGCCCTGCTTCCTCCCCTTGGCTGGTGACCTGATCTATTTGCCGTCTATGTGTCCTCCTTGCCGTGTGCATCTTAACCTAGGTTTAGTATTTATTATTTATTTAGTATTAACACAGATGCAGCAGAGTAATATTGTATTGCCAAGTGCCCTTATCTAAGTTGCATACACCCGGGCTGATATTTTGACCCAATTGACTGCCCACCACGATATTTTGGTTGATCAGTCATAATATGGTATAAATGTTCGCTGTGACCAACAGATCTGGTTAGACGTATTATTAGTCTGACAGTGTGAAAGATTGGTCTGAAATTGAACTGTGTGTACCAGGCCATAGACCCACTAATATACAACACCGTGACCCCCTCAATAAGTAATGGTAATGTTATCCACGTTCCTTCTGTTGACTTACAGGACAGACCAATGCTCCTCTAACCATCCTGTAGGGATTTTTTAAGGAGGCCATACACACACCCAATACCTATCACACAATCGCAGAATGGTACGGTTGTTATTGGTCTAATAAAAACCGGATTGGTGCATGTATGGCCTCCGTTATCCCATAACTGTCAACTGGAAACCATTAAGAGAGATTGATGATTTCTAAGTTCTCCATATTGTGTTTCTCTAGATACCGTCAAGGTCATTGGGTTGATATGTGCCTCGGTGTGCGCTTGGTACTTTGGATATTTTTTTGCTGAGACATTACCTGAAGACTCCTTTCAGACGGCCATTGGAAGTATAAAGCAAATAGGAGAGAAACCTGTTTTGAAAGGTATGTAGAAAAGGACTGCAGGGTAAATGGCCAATAGAGAATGGAATGAATGAGTCACTGAAGGAGTGTAATTAAATCCGTCACATACGTAAATCGTCCGGTTATACTGACATTGCCAGGTCTTTTGTTTCATTAAGACTTAGCTAATATTTATTTAATGCTTAAGACATTGAAAAAGCCGCCTTGTGGTTGATTAACGCTACCTTTCACCCTAGAGCCTAGTAAAAGAAAGTCAAGGAGATATTTACTTTAGATGGTGGGAAACGAGGCTGCTTAAGGGCAATGTTATGGCTACTGGCTGCAACCAATCACACAGCCCCGGCTGAAATAAAGCTGCTGAACGATTGGTTGATAGAACAGGGATGCATGTGTAATTCCACCTTGGAATCTTGATACATACTAAACCTTAGGATCTTAAATTTTGCTTACAGTTGTTACAAATAGTATAATATATAATGTTTGCAACTATTGTTCAATTCAGACTCCTGTAATAGCATAGGAACAGGCTGGTGGGAGAGTGGTGCAGTTGAGGATGCAAGGTCCAAAGTCAATTTATGGCGGAATCCTCATCATAAAACTTTCAGTCTGCTGTGACCTACTAAACCTTGGCTATAGACTCACAAAATGACCTCTTTACATTCGTACAAATTCAGACAATTGACTCTCCCAGTTGTATTATCAATCACAAATGACCTTAGATTGTAAGCTCTTTGGGGCAGACATCGCTTTCCTAATATGTCAAGGCACACCTCACTTATTTTCTGTATACATATATATATGTATTCTTAACCTTTGCAACTTAATGTTAATTTATCTGTATAAGGCACATATCCCGGTTTGTATACTCTGTATTTGATAATGTACAGCGCTGCGTACCCAAATGGCGCTATATAAATAAAATGATACCTCCATACATCCTGCCCCTTTTTAAATATAATATCAGCGACCCGACAATCGCTCGGCACAAGACCAGATCTTACAGAATCCCAAGATATTAGATACAGTGGTCTGGCAACTACTGAGCTTAGCTGCTCCTAGGATCACAGTTTGGATTTCTGCCTCTCCTTTGTTACTATCCACCAGCTTGCCAGTAACTCCGTAGTTCTCTTTTATCTCTTTTACTGAAGCTCCCAATCCCAAACGGCAGAAATGCGATATTGGGTTTCCTGTCCAGAAGACACTCTGGCGTATCGTGTTCGAAGTGGTGGGGCCAAAGACCTCATGCCGGAAGTTTGCTTGGATGATGTCATGTGAGTACAGTGAGAGGTGTGGTGATAGAATCACAGTATTCCTTAAAGAGATCTACACTACACATTCAACCCTGACTTAGAGCCCAGAAACTGCATATTAAAGGGAAATTCTTAGTTTTTTTATACAACATAATTATCTACATATTCTTCAAAGCTGATTTCATATCCTTTGCTATGCCCAGCTGTTTTCATTAGTGAGCTGCCAGTTCTGGTTCTGTAATGGCCCTTCTTCCCAGAATCCACCACTTCCGTATGTCTTTAACAGTTATTTCTACTGATTGGCTGTTGGATGGGTCAACATGCTCAGGTCTCTACTGAGCAACTGAATCCACCCCGGGACTGGGTCAAGGGCAACCATAACGGTCTCTATTAGGGTCCTGCAAACAGGAAGTCAGTATTTCGGTTGCATTTATTTATACACCGACAAAATGCTGAATGGCAGATTAAGGTCATTGGGATGGGAAAAGGTTGCTTTTTTCCTTAAAAACATATGTATTTGAACTGAACTTCCCTTTAACACCATGCATCACTGGTCTTTCTATTCATTTCTAACTCCATCCTCTTACTTTCACTTGTATCCACCCCTCTCTTTAATATAAGATACATGTATCTGATTGTAGAATTCCTCTATCTCTACCTGAATACTCATACTGAGCATTTCTGAGCTCACTGTTAACTATGCCCATTACAAATGAGCATTCTTCATATCATGTGATCCTGGGAATTGTGCCCTCCTACAACCGATGACGTGATACCCCTCACCGGCATGTTACCTGGTAATATACTTTGTAACCATTTATTTTCTTTCTATTCCAGGCTTATTGATGGGAAAAATTCTGGAAGAGGAATAAACATTGCAGTTGTCAGCAGTAAGTAAAACAACATTTATATACAAAGGGTTTAGGGAGGGTTTCGGGCATTAGTGGGGGATTTGCCCTGTTTATTCCTTAAAGGGCAATTATAGTGAGAAATTGTATCCTTCTAATGTATCCTATAAGTCATCCCATCCACCAGGGTACCTTTAGTTCTTTAAATTCTACATAGTCCCTGAGATATAAGCCTTTGCTGTGATTTGTAGGAGCTGCCACACCTCATCTGTCACTCAAAGCACACACCCACACAATCCAAAGGTCCCATGCAGTACTGTCACACACTCCCTCACCCACACTATATGTACCATGTACAACACCATAGTCAAATGCTGTAGTGCTAAACACAATCAATAAACCATTAACCCAGCAATATGAGCATAACACACTATAAAACAGCCCCTCCCCCCAAAAAAATCTTATATACATACAAAACCTGGCTCAAATAGAACACTAATACAGTATATAAATACAGACGATATACCAAACAATCTACAGTATATATAATACACTATACAGACTATATACCAAACAACATACAGTTATATACATATCACTATACAGACGATATACCAAACAAGACTACAGTATAAATATATACACTAATACAGACTATATACCAAACAAGACATACAGTATATATAATACACTAATCAGACTATATACCAAACAAGACATACAGTATATATAATAATACACTAATACAGACTATATACCAAACAGACATAAGTATATATAAAATACACTAATACGCTATATACCAAACATGACATACAGTATATTAATAATATACCAATACAGACTATTACCAAAACAAGCTACAGTATATAATAATACAGTATATATAATACAGTAATACAGACTATATACCAAACAAGACACACAGTGCAATCTATGAAATTATAACTAAAGCAAATGAAATGTACAGACAACAAGCAGTGTCACTGTGTTTGTGAAGGTCTCACTACAAGCTGCTGTTACACTGACTCTGTCTTCAGTGATTCTGATCTCAGCTAAGCAGGGGGAAGATGTACTTAGGTACAAAAATAATAACAATGAGCAAACTTAGAGAACAGGCAGAGTTCAGTAAACTTACTTGTAAAGAATCTCACCACCACTGTCCTCCTCTCTCCCCCTCCCTTCAGCACATTGCTACTTTCTCCCACACTTTGCTTGCTTGCAGTCTAGCTCTGGAAGGGAGGGGTCAACAGGATGTCAGCACTTCATTTAAAGTCCTTTCAACTGAGCATGCCCGGACTTTTCATAAAGCCCTTTACTGTTTGAGGGGGACTAGACAGGGGAGGGGACTACACGCTTGGTACAAACTTCTGCCAGTGTAAGAAATGAAGCCACACAGCAAGTTAAGGCAGCTTATGCTAAGTGATCTGTACATTTTATTAGACAAAGGTTTTTTTTTCACTATAGTTGCCCTGTAATAATAGAACAAGAACAAGTCAGCTCATTGGTTTTCCGAGTAGCGATCATATTTTATTCCTGACTCTTTTATTTGGAGATGTTGTGTAGCTGTGTGCAGAAGTGGGATGTTGTGTAGCTGTGTGCAGCTGTGGGATGTTGTGCAGCTGTGGCATGTTGTGTAGCTGTGTGAGCGTGGGATTTGTGTACTGTGTGAAGCAGTGATTGTGTAGCTGTGTGAAGCAGTGGGATGTTGTGTAGCTGTCTGCAGCGTGGATGTTGTGTAGCTGTTGCAGCAGTGGAATGTTGTGCAGCTGTGATGCATTGAATGTTGTGCAGCAGTGGGATGTTGTAGCTGTGTGCTGCTGTGGAATGTTGTGTAGCTGTGTGCAGCAGTGGGATGTGTGGGTGGCTGTGTGCAGCAGTGGATTGTTGTGCAGCTGTGTGATGCAGTGGAATGTTTTGAAGCAGTGGGATGTTGTGTAGCTGTGTGCTGCTGTGGAATGTTGTGTAGCTGTGTGCAGCAGTGGAATGTTGTGTAGCTGTGTGATGCATTGGAATGTTGTGTAGCTGTGTGATGCATTGGAATGTTGTGCAGCAGTGGGATGTTGTGTAGCTGTCTGCAGCAGGGAAGTTGTGTAGCTGTGTGCAGCAGTGGATGTTGGGTATGCTGTGTGCAGCAGTGGAAGTTGTGTAGCTGTGTGCAGTGGTGGAATGTTGGTGTAGCTGTGTGGAAATGTGATGGAATGCCATGTGGTCTCATTGTTGTATGATTTTTTTTTCAGGGAAACTTGGAAACTCAAAGAGACCAAACATATGACATGTATGAAGGAGGTAGGTGGTCTGCATCCGATTCGGTAATAATTAACATGGTATCTCAGACACTACATGTTTAATTCTATACCTACCACTTCTGTCTGTCTCGATATTGTACGATCATTTCAGTCAGATTATATCCACATGTCTGACGTAAGAAGGAAATGGTTCTGCCCTCCATTATCACACCTGATCGATTACGTTCCCATGCGAAGAAATAGACTATCACTAATCATAGATACGCGTTAAATCCCCTCCACATGCTCAGAACAATGTGAAGCTTATTTAATAAGAAGTGCTATATAATTTGTATCAGCCAATCAGTGTGTGATCAGTAAAAAACAACATCCGATTGGTTACGGTAGATGAAACAGCACAGGCAATTATTTGCATCTCTAAACTGAAATGATCCCTTATGTTTATGGGTGTAGTAGACATGTGGGTTGACAGTTGAAAGAATTCACTACTAGGCATATATGTCCTCATGTGGTTTCCATCCACAGAATTTTCCCCTGCAATGATTGAGTTTGTTACACGGTATACAAAATGGAGACGTCGTCCTGGTTTCCAGCCACGATGATGCAGCAACAAAGTAGGTGATTATTAGTACTGTAAGTACTTACTTACCTTTAGTCTGATAGCAGGTATTCCTTCCTATCATTATGATGTCATTAAAGATTATTATGCTCTGTAAGTACTTACACATTTAGTCTGATAGCAGGTATTGCTTCTCATCTTATGATGTCATTAAAGATTATTATGCTCTGTAAGTACTTACTTACTTACTTTGTCAGTTTGTGATAGCAGGTAATTCCTTCTATCATTATGATGTCATTAAGATAAGTAAGCTCTGTAAGTACTTACCTTAATCTGATAGCAAGTATTCTTCCTCTCGTTATGATGTCATTAAAGATTATTATGCACTGTAAGTACTCACACTTACCTTAGTATTATACCAGGTATTCCTTTCATCTTATTAAGTCATTAAAGGGCATCTATAGTGGGAAAATGAACTTTTTTTCTTTCTTTCCATGTGTTCTATAATTCCCCACAACCCCAGAGTGTCTTCACTTTGTTCAGATTCCCCTCTGTCCTGAGATACACCAGTTAGAAGAATACGTGATTGCATTCCTCTACTCCTACTTGGACTGTCAATCAAATCCCTGTGACATGATCCCCCCTCCTGCTCTGTAATAAACATAGAGATAAGAGCATTAGCAGGGGGAGAAAGGTAGCTTTGATTTAGATATAAGGCTGCACTTGACCCCCTTCTTAATAGCTTTCACTGATTGATGATGGGTCACAAAGTGAGAGATCGTAAACTGTACTGATCTCCTTCTTCCGTGTCTCCAGGACAGCTTGCTTTCTATTGGCCACTGTGCGTGGGTGTGTTTTCAGGATGTTGAACTTTTAACTCCTACTGCACATAAAAAGCTTGTCGGTTAGCCGGAGCTGAGACATGGAGGAGGTAACAGAGGGGAGGGAGAAGGGGGGAATGCTGCACATAGATCGACACCGTGGTTTAAACAGAGTCAGTGACAGATATAGGATTAAGGCAGCACAGAGTACATGAATTTAACTTTGCAAAGGGGCAATGTGTTTTTTCACTATAGATGCCCTTTAAAGATTATTATGCTCTGTAAATACTCACACTTACCTTTAATCTGATAGCAAGTATTCCTTCCTCTCGTTATGATGTCATTAAAGATTATTATGCACTGTAAGTACTCACACTTACCTTAGTCTGATAGCAGGCATTCCTTTCTATCTTATGAAGTCATATAACTTAAACTGCCAGCGCTTGCACTGCCTGCCATACTTAACAAAAAATAGTTACAGTTAATTGCTCCCACCTCCTATTTAGATTTACATTCTGTGGGGATATAGATAATTTGGAGTTTAGATGTCCTTTTAATAGTAAGTATTTATGGCTACCTTCGTTCTGGGTGAAAATCCAAACTTGATGCATATTTATAAATTATAACCTGTAATACCCCGAAACACAGAAAACAGTGCTAAAGTTCCCAGCATCCAGACTCGCAGCACACCCACTGTTTTGGTCACTGACTTTTAAATGCTACCGTATATACTCGAGTATAAACCGAGTTTTCAGACTGTAAAACCAGCCTGAAAACTTTGACTCGGTTTATACTCGAGTCACTAAGTTGAAGGTACCTGTAAGCGTCCTCTCCATTCCGGCAGCAGCGTTCTCTCCATTCCGGCAGCCCGCACGATCATTCCATGTACTGGCGCACCGCCGACGTCACTGCCGCGGAGCCAAGCCGGGCCCAATTAGTGACGTCAGCCGGCGCGCCAGTACAGGAATGAGCGCGCGGATGCCGGGATGGAGAGGACGCTGCTGCCGGAATGGAAAGACACTTACCTTCAATGCCAGCGCACAGGAAACCCTTGGATGGAGGAGAGCCCACAGCTCCTGGATGAAGTTGAAGACGTTTCGCTAGTCATCCGACTGGCTTTCTCAATTCAGAATAACTTGTACAAGAATCTGTGGCAATTATGTACCCTGGAAAATCCCAATTAGCATATCACAGCCAGGTGTTAAGGGTGTGATTAGATAGTGGCTAAGAGGTGTTATAGGAACGCCCAGAGTAAGGTGTTAAAACAGATTCCTCTTGTGTATATTCCGGTTGATGCGGTGTCGTGCTTTTCCGCATTTGTATCGCCTTTCAAAAAAAGGGTACAAAAAATAATATCTTCAAGCGCCTGTGGCCGAGCAAAAATATAGTGGGTGACGTACTGAGACAATGGTGAACTCACTCGTGGCGTTAACAGTAAGAGAATGGAGCCGGGCTGCATAGGATCAAAAAAATTAATAATGTGGGGTATCGCTAGTACAAAATTGTTTATTGGGCATATTTATAATATATGATACTAAATACTGACCTTAATATACCACCATGATTCACCTTTTGGGCTAAAAAATGAATCATTACCCGGGGAAACCTTATAAAGGATAAAACCCGTATATTAAAAAAAAAGGACATCCACCCCTTAAGGGCATGTCCCACCCAACCGCAAACGCCCAAGCATATAAACATCCCCCCACTACACTGCCCCGCAACCATTGAAGGTGTAGTGTTAACATTCCGGGGGTACCTCACGGATCGCCACTCACATTAGGTATATCTCTCCTGTAGTCCCCCCCCCAAGAGTCCCAAAAACTGCCCACCGGAGGATGCAGAGTCCATACAGGACTCTATCTCCTATCTGGTCCTCCAGGAAGAGTTTGGCATGTGTACTGCAGCCCTTCTCCCCTCTCCCTCCCGTTAGGATTCCCTCCCCCTATTGTAAATCCCTTTTACCAACATTGCCCTGTCCCCCCAGCCCCAACCGCTATGTTACTACTATACAAAAATGCCCAGAACATTACTTACTCCCTCTTGCCTCTGCCGCACTGAACTCCCCGGCAGCCGCGTCCGTGATTGGCTGCCGCTCAGGCCAATCACAGACGCGACTGCCGTCCCCCGCCCCTCGCTTGCATTTTCTCACAAGCATAGGGCCTGGCAGAGCGGCGGAGGAAAGAGGGAAGGTAGTAAAGTTTTGGGCATTTTTTTGATAATACTAACTAGCGGTTGGGCTGAGGGGACAGGGGGAATGTTGGTAAAAAAAAATTTTTAGGGTGGACATACCCTTTAAAATAAAAAATTGGTGACCTGTCAGTAACTCAGTCTACATGTTTATAATGAGGAGGTGAGTATAGCATTTATACATGTTTAGGGGTCCTCTCCTGCAGCAAAAAATTTTCATTTTGGGGTAGACGGCCTTTAAATCATGCCCATTTTAGACACAATCCTCTATTTTCTGTGGCTCTCTGTAAGGTTACACTAACCTGTGGTTTAAACAAATCCGTATGACACATTTGTGACCAAGACAATACACTACCATGAATGGGTAGTTAATTCTATTGTTTAACCACAAACAGATGTTGGCCTTTGTTTTGTATCGTCCTGTACTAATTTAAAAGTTGGCAGATTTCACATACTGAGAAAGGACAAATTGTTAAGCATTGCCAAATGGAAAATATACCACGGGTATTAACCCTTTCCCTGCCACAGATCGTATATTCACGATCTGTGCAGAGAATGCTGTTAACTGCCACAGTCGGAATATACGATCTGTGGCTTCCCCCTGCAAAAAAAATTTCCCCCCTGCTAGGGCCGATCGGGGGCAGCATTCACTGCCCCCCTAGCCCCCTCGATCCCCCCTCCGGTGTGATCCAAACCGGGGGGGGATCGGAAGATACACTCACCTTTAGTACCCGGGTCCCCGCGATGTGCGCCGGTCCCACTTGGAGGAAAGCGGAAAGGGAGACCCCGGTGACGTCACGTGAGCTTCCTCCTTCACTCACCGGGGTCTCCTTGAAGTGGTAGGAGACGCCTGTGTCTAGTTGAGGTAACTGCAGCTTGATCTCTCCATAGATCATGCTGCAGTACCTAAGTATAGTAAAAGCTGTCAAGCTGCAGCTTTACTATACATTTGTGAATGGAACTCAAGTTTCCATTCACAATAGGATTTTTTTTTTTTTCTAAGTCTTGGCTACTTAGCGAAGACTTAGAAAAAAATGGGGACAGAGATCAAAATTTGGTGATCACTTCTGATCACCAAATTATTGATCTTTTGCCAAGAATGAAAAATCACTTCCTGAAAATGATTTCCGGGATAGTGATTTTCTGATCGGATTTCGAATTGGAAACTGGGCATTTATGCCCTATTCCAAGTTCGGTATCTTTCCCTAGATGATCTGATGATCATCTTTGGGAATGATCGGGGAAAAAAGGGGAAATACACACAAAAAATTCTTAAAGTGATACACACACCCTTTTTTTTTTTTACCCTAAAACTATAAATTAGAAAAAAGTTGTCTTCTTCCAAGCTCCCCAATGTCCCCAGTGATAATCGTAAAGTAAACGCGGATACTTATTTGTCGATTCAAGGGAAACTAAGCCTATTTTTTTAGAAGGGAATTTTGTAGAGGTACCAATAAAGACCGTATTGAATTTTTAGGATCAGTAAGTGTGCAAAACGTGTGTGACTCTCCATCACTAACCGATTTCACTAAAATACCACTAAAAGGGGAGAGTGTGTGTGTGGGGGGGTGGGTTGTGGCGTTTTTAAAATTTTTCTTGTAACTGCACTTCTAAATGCGTCCCATTTGAGCTAGTTGGTGGCCTCGTCTCGTTTGCGCCCACACGCAAATGGCACACCCGTTTTATCAGACATGTGGAGAGTTGCCTATTTAGTGGGGTTTTTTTGCTTGTCAAGTGGGTTTAGGTAGGATTTCAACCCTTGAATCATCTTATTTTATTTTTCACAAATTCGTAAAACAACAGAGTTCTTTGGATCGCTGGTCTGATTCTTCATGCATGTATGAAAGCATGGCACCGTAACGTAGCTGAAGGTGTGTAAGATTCCAAAAAATATATAGTTGTGGGGGGAATTTCCATGTTTCGGGACTGTTTCCTTATAAAAAGGTAGGCTGTTCAAATTACAGAGCACTTGATTTTTTTTCTTGTAATTGCATTTGTGCATGCGTCCCATTTGAGCTAGTTGGTGACCACGTCTCTGTGTGCATCCACGCATATTGGCATACCGTTTTGATTCAGAACATGTGGGAGATTGATATTTAGTTGGGGGTTTTTATTTGTGGGGGGCATTTACAAAGTTTTGGGGCTGTTTTGAAATTACAGAGCACTTTGATATTTTTCTTGTAATACACTGGTGCAATGCGTCCATTTGAGCTAGTTGGTGGTCCGCCCCTGTGTGCATCCACCGCATATGGCATACCGTTTGATTCGGCATTTGGAGATTGATATTAGTAGCTTTTTTTTACATTTCCATGGGGTTTTGGCATGATTTCTACCTTTTGAAGTTTTGTTGTTGTTCATTTTTTCAGACAAATGCGAATTTCTTTCTACGAAGAACTGCCTCCCCACCATTCATGGTATGAATGACAAACTACAGCGGTTACGTCTGAAGGTATGTAGATTCTAGAATATTAGATTTTGTGGGGGTATTTCCAAGTAGAGGGGTGTTCAGTTTGAAAAAATCTGGAAAATGCTGTTATTGGCTCACTGCGCATTGTTTTTACATTTTAGACTAGTCGCTTCCACGTCCGTTGTGTAACCACACATAGGCATACCATTTTGATTCAGGACATTTAGGAGATTGATATTTGGTAAGTTTTTTTTACATTACATGGGTTTTGGTGTGATTTTGTAACTTTGAAATTATTTTCTCTATTTTTTCCAGAAAATTGTGTAGAAATGCGAAATTCTATGAAGAACTGCGCCCACACCAATTGATGGTATGAATGAACGAAACACAACAGTGCTACATAGCGAAGGTGTTTAGATTTCAGGAATATCAGTTTGTGGGGGGTATTTCTGAGTTTAATCAGGAGTGTTTTGTGGAAAAAACTGCCGACGTCCAAATTCGGAGTTTGGCTAAATATTTTCGCTGTTTCTCAACCACATCCATTGTCTCACATCGTGGCTTTTCGCTTCCACTCCGCATGTGGTAACCACACATAGGCATACCGTTTGATTCAGGACATTTGGGAGATTGATATTTAGTAGCTTTTTTTTACATTCCATGGGGTTTTGGCATGATTTCTACCTTTTGAAGTTGTTTTTTGTTCATTTTTTCAGACAAATGCGAATTTCTCTAACGAAGAACTGCGCCCACACCATTCATGGTATGAATGAACAAACTACAGCGTTAGGTAGCTGAAGGTATGTAGATTCTGAAAATATATGTTTTTGTGGGGGTATTTCCAAGTTAGGAGGTGTTCAGTTTTGAAAATCTGGAAAATGCTGTTATTGGCTCACTGCGCATTGTTTTACATTTTGACTAGTCGCTTCCCACTCCGTGTGTGTAACCACACTATCGCATACCATTTGATTCAGGACATTTAGGAGATTGATATTGGTAAGTTTTTTTTACATTACATGGGGTTTGTGTGTGATTTTGGAACTTTGAAATGTATTTTTCTCTATTTTTCCAGAAAATTGTGTAAATGCGAAATTCTATCTATGAAGAACTCTGCGCCCACACCATTGATGGTATAAATGAACGAACTACAGTGCTACTAGCTGAAGTGTTTAGATTTCAGGAATATATAGTTTTGTGGGGGGTATTTCTGAGTTATCAGGGTGTTTTGTGGAAAAACTGCAGACTGTCCAAATTCGGAGTTGGGCTAAATATTTCTCTGGTTTCTCAACCATCATGCATTGTCTCACATCGTGGCCTTTTCGCTTCCACGTCCGCATGTGTAACCACACATTTGGCATACCGTTTGATTCAGGAACATTTGGAGAGAATATTTAGTAGCTTTTTTTTTACATTCCATGGGTTTTGGCATGATTTCTACCTTTTGAATGTTGTTTTTGTTCATTTTTTCAGACAAATGCGAATTTCTACGAAGAACTGCGCCCACACCATTCATGGTATGAATGAACAAACTACAGCGTTACGTACTGAAGGTATGTAGATTCTGAGAATATATAGTTTTTGTGGGGTATTTCCAAGTTAGAGGGGTGTTCAGTTTGAAAAATCTGGGAAAACTGTTATTGGCTCACTGCGCATTGTTTTATCATTTTGACTAGTCGCTTCCACGTCCGTGGTGTTAACCACACATTGGGCATACCATTGATTCAGGACATTTAGGAGATATATGTTAAGTTTTTTTTACATTACATGGTTTTGGTGTGATTTTGTAACTTTGAAAATGTATTTTTCTCTATTTTTCCAGAAATTGTGTAGAAATGCGAAATTCTATGAAGAACTGCGCCCACACCATTGATGGTATGAATGAACGAACTACAGTGCTACATAGCTGAAGTGTTTAGATTTCAGGAATATATAGTTTGTGGGGGGTATTTCGAGTATAGGGTGTTTTGTGGAAAAAACTGCAGACTGTCCAAATTCGGAGTTGGCTAAATATTTCGCTGTTTCTCAACCCATCATGCATTGTCTCACATCGGGCTTTTCGCTTCCACGTCCGCATGTGTAACCCCACATATGGCATACCGTTTGTTTCAGACATTTGGGGAGATTGATATTTAGTAGCTTTTTTTTACATTCCATGGGGTTTTGGCATGATTTCTTTACACTTTTTGAAGTTGTTTTTTTTGTTCATTTTTTCAGACAAAGGGAATCCTAATCTAACGAAGAACTGCGCCCACACCATTCATGGTATGAATGAAAACTACAGCGTTAGTAGCTGAAGGTATGTAGATTCTAGAATATATAGTTTTGTGGGGTATTTCCAATTTAGAGGGGTGTTCAGTTTGAAAAATCTGGGAAAATGCTGTTATTGGCTCACTGCGCATTGTTTACATTTGAGACTAGTCGCTTCGCTTTACGTCCTGTGTGTAACCACACATATCGCATACCTTTTGATTCAGGACATTTAGGAGATTGATATTTGTAAGTTTTTTTTACATTACATGGGGTTTTGGTGTGATTTTGTAACTTTGAAATGTATTTTTCTCTATTTTTCCAGAAAATTGTGTAGAAATGCGAATTCTATGAAGAACTGCGCCCACACCATTGATGGTATAAATGACTAACTACAGTGCTACATAGCTGAAGGTGTTTAGATTTCAGGAATATATAGTTTGTGGGGGGTATTTCTGAGTTATCAGGGTGTTTTGTGGAAAAAACTGCAGACTGTCCAAATTCGGAGTTGGCTAAATATTTTCTCGTTTCTCAACCATCATGCATTGTCTCCATCGTGGCTTTTCGTTCCACGTCGCATGTGTAACCACACATATGGCATACCGTTTGATTCAGACATTTGGGAGATTGATATTTAGTACTTTTTTTTTACATTCCATGGGGTTTTGGCATGATTCTACCTTTTGAAGTTGTTTTTGTTCATTTTTTTTTCAGACAATGCGAATTTCTACGAAGAACTGCGCCCACACCATTCATGGTATGAATGAACAACTACAGCGTTACGTAGCTGAAGGTATTTAGATCTGAGAATATATAGTTTGTGTGGGTATTTCCAAGTTAGAGGGGCTGTTCATGTTTGAAAATCTGGGAAAATGCTGTTATTGGCTCACTGCGCATTGTTTTACATTGACTAGTCGCTTCCACGTCCGTGTGTGTAACCACACATATGGCATACCATTTGATTCAGGACATTTAGGAGATTGATATTTGGTAAGTTTTTTTACATTACATGGGTTTTGGTGTGATTTGTAACTTTTGAAATGTATTTTTTCTCTATTTTTCCAGAAATTGTGTAGAAATGCGAAATTCTATGAAGAACTGCGCCCACACCTTGATGGTATGATGAACGAACTAACGTGCTACATACTGAAGGTTGTTTAGATTTCAGAATATATAGTTGTGGGGGGTATTTCTGAGTTATCAGGGTGTTTTGTGGAAAAAACTGCAGACTGTCCAAATTCGGAGTTGGCTAAATATTTTCGCTGTTTCTCAACACAATGCATTGTCTCACATCGTGCTTTTCGCTTCCACGTCCGCATGTGTTAACCACACATATGGCTACCGTTTGATTCAGGACATTTGAGATTGATTATTAGTAACTTTTTTTTACATTCCTTCAGGTTTTGGCATGATTCTACCTTTTAGGTTTTTTTTTGTTAATTTTTCAGAAAAGTGCGAACTTCTACGAAGAACTGCGCCCACACCATTGATGGTATGAAGGAACGAACTACAGTGCTACATGCTGAAGGTGTTTAGATTTCAGGAATATATAGTTTGTGGGGGTTTATTTCTGAGTTACGGGGGTGTTTTTGTAAAAAAAACTGCAGACTGTCAAATTCGGATTGGCTAAATATTTTCGCTGTTTTGAGCCATCGTGCATTGCTCACTTTGTGGCTTTTCGCTTCCACGTTCCACATGTGTAACCACACATAGGGCATAACCGTTTGATTCAGGACATTTGGGAATTGATATTTATACTTTTTTTTAGATTCCATGAGGTTTTGGCATGATTTTACCTTTTGAAGTTGTTTTATGTTCGTTTTTTCAGACAAAGGCGAACTTCTACAAAGAACTGCGCCCACACCATTGATGGTATGAATGAACAAACTACAGCGTTACTTAGCTGAAGGTGTGTAGATTTCAGGAATATATAGTTTGTGGGGTTATTTCTAAGTTACGGGGGTGTTTTTGTGGAAAACTGCAGACTGTCCAAATTCGGAGTTGCAAATATTTTCCCTGTTTCTCAGCCATCGCATGTCTCACATCGTGGCTTTTCGCTTCCACGTCCGCATGTGTAACCACATATGGCATACCGTTTGATTCAGGACATTTGGGAGATTGATATTTAGTAACTTTTTTTTACATTCCATGGGTTTTGGCATGATTTCGACCTTTTGAACGCTGTTTGATGTCATTTTTTTTTTGAAAATCTGGTAAAGGCAAATTTCTACGAAGAACTGCGCCCACACCATTGGATGATATGATGAACGAACTACGCGTTACATAGCTGAAGGTGTGTAGATTTCGAATATATAGTTTTGTGGGGGGTATTTTTGTGAGTTGGGGGTGTTTTTTGGAAAAAAATGCAGACTGTTCAAATACAAACTGGCTAATTTTTTTTTTGCTGCTACGACATTTGGCACTGGTCACGCTCTGGGTTAGTTGGTAGCCATGTCTCTGGGTACACCCATGAATGTGGCATACCGTTTATTCGGGAGGGGTTAGGCTTTCATATTTAGATGCGTTTAGACTTTCCTCCACAGTTTTTACTAAATTCGCATTTGATTTTGTCTCTGATTTTACAGTTGAGGAAAAAAGGAAAATGTGAGAAGTAACTTACAATTTGACGAAGAGCTGCGTCCGGGTATCGCATTTTGATCGAAACTAACCTCCCACTCAAAATCCTGCGAGTGTAGTTTCTAAAAATATCTCACTTGTGGGGATAGTTTAGATAATTTGGTAGATATTCTTGATAACTGTCAGTAGTGGTTATACATTTTATTTGGTGTAATATTCTAGGAGGTGCAGTTTTAGTTTGGGGGGGGGTCTCTGTACAGGAAAAGTGGGGTACCTACCATATATCTGGTATCATTGTACTCGGGAGAATCAGCTTTTGAAACAGTAAGATTTTTGTGCGTAACCTAAGATAACTATAAGTAAAAATGGAAAAATCCATGAAAATTTGCAAATTTTTTCATTTTTTTTACATATTTACCCATAATTCCAGTAAAATTTCCAGAAAATTACAAATACTGTTACCATGTTAAAGTACACTTTGTGCTGAAAAAAACAATGTATAATTCCTGATTTACTGCAAGGTTTCCTACTGTAAAATTAGTCTAAAGCGATTAAGGGCAAAATCCTGAAAATTCTTCTGGCAGTTAACGCAAAAAAAAATGAAAATCTCCTGGCAGTGAGGTTAAAGTCAAATCCTGTTTTGTGATTGCCAACCTTAGCCCAAAATAACGGCCATTTGTTTAAAAGTCAAAAAGCGAGAGGACCGATGTAAAGAGCAAAATGACTGGACATTTTTTGAGATTTGACACCGTACAGGGTTAGTATGGTATATGACAAATAATGTCCCTTCCCAAAGTGGACAATGATTGCAAGTATGGCTGGCCATCACTAGGGGGCCATCGTCTGAACAACGTATGCAAACTATTCAAGCTTCCAAATTAAACTCTGCTTAAGTTACAGCGACCGTGTGTAGGATTGGCGGAAATGAACACATTGCGACACACGCATTGACTCTGCCCCTGGGTTTGATTCAGTTGCTCAGTAGTGATCCAAGCATGTTTGACCCACTTAACAGTGGGTCAGTAGGACTCTGGGTAATTACCATTATAGCCCTGAAGGAATGCTATCATTCATAAAGGCTTTAACAGCATTCCATTAGCTAAAGGCAAAACCAGAGACAGAGTGGAATGCTGTAAAGCATTTCCGTAAGTGCACCATGGAATAACCCAGAAGTCTCAGCTCCTTATTTGCTATGTGAGAGGCTCTATAGCCTTAAACTATCTTAAAACCATCCTACTTGATTCCGTAAGGCTAGGTACCCACTATACAATCTTTCCTCCTGTCCGACCAGTTCGAAGGACTGTCGGTCCGCAAAAGCAGCTGTGTCCGACAGTTAGGCCCAACCGATCCTGTGGTGCGCATGATCGGTTGTGATTTTCCATCCTGTCCGATCGTCCGTCCGTCCATCCTATTTGGACGAACAAACGTCCAGCAATCGTTTGCGGCACCTAAAAAAAAGCCGTACAATAATTCAGTCCGACCGACCGAAACGCATTACTGCATCGTGTGTACCTAGCATTAGTGAACCCATTTTCCAGATTCCAAAGGCAACAAATCCCAAGGTATAACACTATAAATGTTGTGCTATATGTCATTTCTATTTACAAAGGGTCCAAATACCCCAAGTTAAAAGGAACTTTACCCACCCACAATTCCACACATATACGTGACAATCGTATTCTTAATAGTAACAGCCAATAAAAGTGCTCCATTGTGCCATTTATGGCCTTGTCCTAATCAGCCCTCCGTTTATATGCAGTTTCTTATTTAAAGCTCCCACCCTCTACATGGCTGCAGTCCCCCTGTGAGGTAAAGGCAGGAAGTCTACATTGACAGTAAATTATGTAACGCTGCGGGGACATGGCGCTAGCGATATTGTGTGATGTGTCCGTTGTATTGCTTTGTGGTGTTCACTGATTTCAATGGCACTGCTATGAGCTCAGCGTTTCGGTGCATTGTCAACACCAAAAAGTCCCCCGAGTGTAACGTAGCTTAGGCTGGGTACATGGCATATTTTTTGCCCAACTAACCGTTCACTGCTAGCAAGCGTCAGCCTGCCGAACACATCACTGTTGGTTGCAGTGCATGTTGCCCAATTCGATAGACTGATCGTGTGGTTGATAGCGAGAACGAGCAATTAGTGATCTACCGACATGTCCGATCGCCTGTATGTCCGATCCGGACTGTGGCCCAATCGAACAATACACGGAAAAAATCAGTTGGTTGGGATGAAAATCTGGTTGTGTACCCAACAACACACTTTTGACCACACAATCTGGACCACCCAACAGAGATTCTCTCCCGGGTGCTCCTGAAAGATACTTACCTTGTCCCTTGCCGCACTGTGGATTTACAGCAGTAGGGCCAGGGTAGAAGGATTGTGATAATAGTTGAACATGCCCTTGTGAACTCAGTGACAGAAGCTTTAAAGGATAACTGTACTGTCCAAAAATCATGCAACAGAAATAACTCTGTATTTATATCGTTTTTTTTTATATAACAACATTCCAACAAAATAAATTAAAAAAAAATGAACAAATCACCATTTTTAAGTAGCAATAAAAACCAAAAAAAAAATCTTAACTTTTCACATAAACCCCTCAGACTTTAACCCCATTATAATATTCAACCCTCAAAAGTCTTTATACCGGGAATAAGGTGCAGCGATTTCTACAGCAAAACTTAACCCACCCATATGAGGATCGCGTCAGTTTAAATCCCAAACACACAGCTCTCTTGAGTGGATAAGCACCGTTAAGGTCAACTTGCCCCTAGGCTTCTTTTCAAGGATTTAGTAAATGATATTAAAGGGTAACTTAACTTAAGCAGATTTCCGCTATGGATGTAGAGGTGGTGATAAACCAGATTAACTTAAGCATTTAAGGAAGGAAACAAGATTTTAAAAACAAGGCCCTATTTATAAAGGTGCTACAACCGCGATTGTACCATCGCCCATACATGCCACAGGGGTAGTCTAGTACCGCTTGGTATATACAGCCGTAAGTACATCTGCACTGCGGTATCAACATTTTTAAATAGGCACCAAGTCCCCCCCCAAAGAAAAATGCATACATAGTACTGGAACATAGGACAAATTGCTGGTGCTATATACAAATTTAACTGGAAGTTGTACTTGCCCTTTAAGTTCCATCGTCTTTTTACATGGGCAAACTACCAGGAAGCAACCGCAGGGGGGGCCCATCTTCTTAATTTGTCCTATGACAAATATAGATCCTTGTGACCTAAGATTGGGACCATCAAGTATCTGTCATGATTTCAAACACTGCATGAAAACGATATCAATAGGAATACACGTGTGTCCTAATAAATAACTGGTAGGAACAGATGATTGACCGGACTTGTCACCATCTTCAGGAGTTATAGCCCACTTGTCATAACCTAAATTAGCACCAAACTGAAGTTAAGCCCCAAATGTACCATCCAGCAATTTAAATTAATTAAAGGCAAGTCCCCCTTAAAATAAAAAGCAGGTGACTTGTCAGTTTTCTCTCTGTAACCCCAACTGCTATGTTTACCAGTTTAGTAAATGTATATGTAACCAGATATTTCACAAGTTCTCTTCCGTTCTGGCAAAGGTATCTGCCAGCTCCTCTGCTCAATGATGGTTTTAAGCTTGTGCAGAGGAGACAGCAGACGAAATACAGTTAATCATTGGTTGTGATGTCAGTTGGCCGTAGCTTTGATTGACTGCAGGAGGGAGGGGCCAGCTTACTCTGCCAGAATGGGGAAAAGAATTACCCTAAATATCTGGTTAGTAATACATTAATAATGGGGGGCAGTGTAACCTGACATTGATAATTTTTGTTTTAAAGGAATTGTACACTGAAAAAATCTTTACCTTATCATTTCATCTATAAATGAATACATTAAGTAGCACTTACTCGACATGACTTTAATCGAGTACTTTTTTACTCAAGCTCAGTCCCCCAGCCCCCTGCCAGACTATTTGACTCTTTAGGAGGGCAAGCATGCTCAGTAATCCCTATGATGCAGCATGGGAGAGGGAATTTCCCACATCAGTTCACATACCACTGTCACCATTCAGCTACAGTAAAACTATACATAACAGAAGAGTTTATGATAAGGCACTTGATTGACAGCTGAAATATAGATGGTTCAGACTCGATATTTAAAGAAATAGGGGACAGATCACACAAAAAATGGTACAGTGATTTGGGAAGAATTATAGTTTCCAGTAATGGGCAATTTAAAAAACTAATTTCCCAGTGTACATATCCTTTTGGACAGGCCTTTAAAGGGCATTTATTAGAAAAATAGGTTATTTTATATTGACCATAACTGGAAATTTAATTCTTCCCAATCACCACTGTATATTTTGTTGTTGATCTGCCCCCTTTTCTTTAATCTAAAACTTCTTATATTAGCTGTCAATCAAGTCCTTGCTCTAAAAAGCTATTCTTCTGTGAGTTGTTTTACGTGTGCTTAATTGGTGACAGAGTTTTGACAGTTGGAATGCTGTGTGCAGCTTGACAGTTGGTTGGTGGGAAAAAGTCAGGTCGGTGGAAGTGGGAGTGGTTAAGAGGGAGGGCTCTGCTCCTAAACAAATGTGTGCTGGATTGAAGGCATGTGCAGAAACACTGCAAATCAGTACTTACAAATACAGTAAGTGCTACTTACATGTATTCAATTATAGATTAAGATGAGGCAAAGTCATTTTTTCAGTATAGTGCCCCTTTAGTCTACAGAGAAGAAATTTACCAAACCAATATGGATTCAGAAAAAAGGAATTATAAATGTTTAAATTAATTTGAGGACAAACTTATATTATTTAGGTCATAAAACTCTGTGATAAAAGGTATCCTATATACACAAATTTATACATGGTCGTTCACATATAACTTTAAGGGATAATCTCAGCCCCAGTCTCTGTGCTATTTATATCCTGTGTTCCCTTTAGAAATATTTCCATTTCCTGCAGTCTCCTTATTCTTTAAAAAGTTTTAAATCGGGGGTGAGAGGATCACTTTTTGGGAGGCAGCCTCAATTTGGATTTCTGCCGGCCAACCGGAATATCTGTTCCTGTTTCCATCCGAATGGTTGATCTATAAGAAAATTATGAATAATTCAAAAATGATTATAACAATAAAAATGATGGGCAAAGTCCATGTGGAGCTGTGAGCCTGGTAGCAAATAATATGCCAAAAGTAGAAATAAACACGGACACTTATTTTGTTGTGTAGCCAGCAATGAGAGGAGCCGCATTCTAAATTCTACCATGGCCTGACATGTTACTGTAAATAGTTAATAAATGTTATGTTTTTATATATATCTCACAGTGGATGAAGCTCATACACATCGAATTATGGCACAATATGAGTGTATTGACCTACGGTCCTAGCTTTCTTGGGCTTCCTGTTTCCGCTATCTCTATTGTCTATTAGCGACAATAAACTATTAAGACTAAAGAACAACTATGTGGCAATATATATTTATTCATTTTATACTGTACCTTTTCTTTTTCAATGTTGTCGGGTAATTTAGAACCTTAACTGCTATAAAGTCCAGGCTGTACGGAAGGCAATCTGGCGAACCATCGTCTTCCCAGGTCTTCAAAGACCTTCTGGCTGATCTGTAAATCTAGAAATAAAGCAGGACACACAATTGTGGTAACAGACATTTGTATATGTTGTTGGCGCCCATAATGCAGTCTTAGGGTCAGATACTTCCCAAGTTAACACACAAAACCCTGCAATGGTAGAACTGGGGTCCTATCAACCAAAATATGATTGTCAAATGCATTAGACCACCTGTGCTATCATTGGTTGTACCAAGTTAATGCCCTATCACAAAGGTACATCAAGCTGTGTCTTATCTCTCCCTTTGCTGTGGCTGCTGTATGATTTAGGACATGAACCTCTCGGGTATCTCCTATAATCCTCCTCTTTGTTTGTTGGAAGTCTTTTGTGCACACAGTACACTAAACCTGCTCTCTAATGCATAGCAGATGAAAACAAGGAAGCTGCAGTCTGTTTTGACCCATAGAAGGCAACACCAATCATGTTTCAGCTCAGAGATCCTGCCTCTCAAAGACACAGAACCTGTTCAATTGCCAACTGTGCTTGTCGATTCCTTTCTTTGCTTTTCATAAAAAAAAGTACATTTGCAGTTTTTTTTTTAACTAGCATGGATGTAAAAAAAACGATATTAAGTTGGGGATTTAAACCAGCAACCTTCAGTACTAAAAGAGCAGCATTTGTCCACTATCCCACAGAGCCAATAAATACAGTTAATAAATAAAGTCAGTACATTAAGAAACTTTAAAAAACAAAAGGCAGTAAAACATCCGACTATTCAGTTCCTGGTTGGAAAATAATGGTAAGGTTAGTCTTATTAGAGCTTCCATATTAGTTTGGAGACATCTGTTTGGAAAATAATCTGTGCATATTGCTAAAGTATACAAAAAAAAAGTTCCCAGTGCCATTTCTGGGCTATGGTTTTATGGTATTAAAATATAACTTTTTATGTTTGACCTATGGATTTCAAAATATAAAGGAGGTAAAACTTCTATTTCTACATTGGATTGTAATTCCAGGGAATTCATCTGTCTGAGCGTATCAAGGTTCTAGTGCACACCCTTGAATATGACTACAGACTCTTGCCCCCCACAATTTAAACTGGTTTTAAAGTCATTAAAACCTGACCAATACCTGTGATAATATTACATTGTTTGCAGTATGTCGATTTAAAAGGACAACTTCTGCAATATGAACTGCAATGGATAAGGTACAATTTCAGTCAGTAAATACCGTATATACTACTCGAGTATAAACCACCCGAGTATAAACCGAGGTACCCAATTTCCCCTAAAAAATCTAATAAAAGTTGTTGACTCGAGTATAAACCGAGGGTAGTAACTTGGCATTCAAGATGTTTGAAACTACAACTCCCAGCTAATAAAGCATGCTGGGAGTTGTAGTTTCCAAACATCTTGAATGCCACCCTCACCCTCCCACCCAGTTCAGTTTGTACCTGTGGGCTCTCCTTCATCCAGGAGCTGTGGGCTCTCCTCCATCCAAGGGTTTCCTGTTGCTGGCATTGAAGGTAAGTGTCTTCCCATTCCGGCAGCAGCGTCCTCTCCATTCCCGGCATCCCGCCGCTCATTCCCGGTACTGGCGCGCGCCGGCTGACGTCACTAATTGGCGCCCGGCTTGGCTCCGGGCAGTGACGTCGGCCGGTGCGCCAGTACACTGGAATGATCGTGCGGCTGCCGATGGAGAAACGTGCTGCCGGAATGGAGAGGACGCTTACAGGTACCTTCAACTTAGTGACTCGAGTATAAACCGAGTCAAAGTTTTCAGGCTGGTTTTACAGTCTGAAAAACTCGGTTTATACTCGAGTATATACGGTAGCATTTAAAAGTCAGTGACCAAAACAGTGGGTGTGTCTGCGAGTCTGGAATGCTGGGAACTTTAGAACTGTTTCTTCGGTGTTCGGGGGTATTACAGGTTATTAATTTATAAATATGCATCAAGTTTGGATTTTCACCCCAAGACGAAGGTAGCCATAAATCTTACTATTAAAAGGACATCTAAACTCCAAATTATCTATATCCCCACAGAATGTAAATCTAAATGGAGGTGGGAGCAATTAACTGTAACTATTTTTTGTTAAAGTATGGCAGGCAGTGCAACGCTGGCAGTTTAAGTTATATGACTTCATAAAGATAGAAAGGAATGCCTGCTATCAGACAGGTAAGTGTGAGTACTTACAGTGCATAATAATCTTTAATGACATCATAACGAGAGGAAGGAATACTTGCTATCAGATTAAAGGTATGTGAGTATTTCAGAGCATAATAATCTTTAAAAGGGCATCTATAGTGAAAAACACATTGCCCCTTTGCAAAGTTAAATTCATGTACTCTGTGCTGCCTTAATCCTATTCTCCACTGACTCTGTTTAACCACGGTGTCAGATCTATGTGCAGCATTCCCCCTTCTCCCTCCCCTCTGTTACCTCCTCCATGTCTCAGCTCCGGCTAACCGACAAGCTTTTTATGTGCAGTAGGAGTTAAAAGTTCAACATCCTGAAAAAACACACCCACGCACAGTGGCCAATAGAAAGCAAGCTGTCCTGGATACTTTAATATAATAATTACACTAATACAGACTATATACCAAAATGACATACAGTATATATAATATACACTAATACAGACTATACCAAACAAGACATACAGTATATATAATAATACAGTATATATAATACAGTAATACAGACTATAACCAAACAAGGCACACAGTGCAATTATGAAATATATAGACTAAAGCAAATGAAATGTATCAGGACAAAAAGCAGTGTCACTGTGTTTGTGAAGGTCTCACTACAAGCTGCTGTTACACTGACTCTGTCTTCAGTGATTCTGATCTCAGCTAAGCAGGGGGAGAGATGTGACTTTAGGTACAAAATAAATAACAATGAGCAAACTTAGAGAACAGGCAGAGTTCAGTAAACTTACTTGTAAAGAATCTCAGCACCACTTGTCCTCCTCTCTCCCCCTCCCTTCAGCACATTGCTACTTTCTCCCACACTTTGCTTGCTGCAGTCTAGCTCTGGAAGGGAGGGGTCAAAGGATGTCAGCACTTCATTTAAAGTCCTTTCAACTGAGCATGCCCGGACTTTTCAAAGCCCTTTACTGTTTGAGGGGACTAGACAGGGAGGGGGACTACACAGCTTGGTACAAACTTCTGCCAGTGTGAAGAAATGAAGCCACACAGCAAGTAAGGCAGCTTATGCTAAGTGATCTGTACATTTTAATAGACAAAGGTTTTTTTTTCACTATAGTTGCCCTGTAATAATAAACAAGAACAAGTCAGCTCATTGGTTTTCCGAGTAGCGATCATATTATTCCTGACTCTTATATTTGGAGATGTTGTGTAGCTGTGTGCAGAAGTGGGATGTTGTGTAGTGTGTGCAGCTGTGGGATGTTGTGCAGCTGTGGCAGTGTGTGTAGCTGTGTGAGCAGTGGGATGTTGGTTAGCTGTGTGAAGCAGTGGGATGTGTTGTAGTGTGTGAAGCAGTGGGATGTTGTGTGCTGTCTGCAGCAGGGGATGTTGTGTGAGCTGTGTGCAGCAGTGGAATGTTGTGCAGCTGTGTGATGCATTGGAATGTTGTGCAGCAGTGGGATGTTGTGTAGCTGTGTGCTGCTGTGGAATGTGTGTAGCTGTGTGCAGCAGTGGGATGTTGGGTAGCTGTGGTGCAGCAGTGGATTGTTGTGCAGGTGTGTGATGCAGTGGAAGTGTGTGAAGCAGTGGGATGTGTGAGCGGTGGTAGCTGTGTGCTGCTGTGGAATGTTGTGTAGCTGTGTGCAGCAGTGGAATGTTGTGTAGCTGTGTGATGCATTGGAATGTTGTGTAGCTGTGTGATGCATTGGAATGTTGTGCAGCAGTGGGATGTTGTGTAGCTGTCTGCAGCAGTGGAAGTTGTGTAGCTGTGTGCAGCAGTGGGATGTTGGGTAGCTGTGTGCAGCAGTGGAAGTTGTGTAGCTGTGTGCAGTGGTGGAATGTTGTGTAGCTGTGTGGAAATGTGATGGAATTGCCCATGTGTGTCTCATTGTTGTATGATTTTTTTTTCAGGGGAAACTTGGAAACTCAAAGAGACCAAAACATATGACATGTATGAAGGAGGTAGGTGGTCTGCATCCGATTCGGTAATAATGTAAACATGGTATCTCAGACCACTACATGTTTAATTCTATACCTACCACTTGCTGTCTGTCTCGATATTGTACGATACATTTCAGTCAGATTATATTCCAGCATGTCTGACGTAAGAAGGAAATGGTTCTGCCCTCCATTATCACACCTGATCTGATTACGTTCCCATGCGATAGAAATAGACTATCACTAATCATAGATACGCCGTTAAATCCCCTCCACATGCTCAGGAACAATGAGAAGCTTATTTAATAAGAAGTGCTATAAATTTGTATCAGCCAATCATGTGTGTGATCAGTAAAAAAACAACATCCGATTGGTTACGGTAGATGAACAGCACAGGCAATTATTTGCATCTCTAAACTGAAATGATCCCTTATGTTTATGGGTGTAGTAGACATGTGGGTTGACAGTTGAAAGAATTCACTACTAGGCATAATATGTCTCCATGTGGTTTCATCCACAGAATTTTCCCCTGCAATGATTGAGTTTGTTAACGGTATACAAAATGGAGACGTCGTCCTGGTTTCCAGCCACGATGATGCAGCAACAAAGTAAGTGATTATTATGTACTGTAAGTACTTACTTACCTTTAGTCTGATAGCAGGTATTCCTTCCTATCATTATGATGTCATTAAAGATTATTATGCTCTGTAAGTACTTACTTACCTTTAGTCTGATAGCAGGTATTCCTTCCTATCATTATGATGTCATTAAAGATTAGTAAGCTCTGTAAGTACTTACCTTTAATCTGATAGCAAGTATTCCTTCCTCTCGTTATGATGTCATTAAAGATTATTATGCACTGTAAGTACTCACACTTACCTTAGTATGATAGCAGGTATTCCTTTCTATCTTTATTAAGTCATTAAAGGGCATCTATAGTGGGAAAATGAACTTTTTTTTCTTTCTTTCCATGTGTTCTATAATTCCCCACAACCCCCAGAGTGTCTTCACTTTGTTCAGATTCCCTCTCTGTCCTGAGATACACCAGTTAGAAGAATACGTGATTGCATTCCTCTACTCCTACTTGGACTGTCAATCAAATCCCTGTGACATGATCCCCCCCTCCCTGCTCTGTAATAAACATAGAGATAAGAGCATTAGCAGGGGGAGAAAGGTAGCTTTGATGTTAGATATAAGGCTGCACTTGACCCCCCTTCTTAATAGCTTTCACTGATTGATGATGGGTCACAAAGTGAGAGATCGTAAACTGTACTGATCTCCTTCTTCCGTGGTATCCAGGACAGCTTGCTTTCTATTGGCCACTGTGCGTGGGTGTGTTTTTCAGGATGTGAACTTTTAACTCCTACTGCAACATAAAAAGCTTGTCGGTTAGCCGGAGCTGAGACATGGAGGAAGGTAACAGAGGGGGGAGGAGAAGGGGAATGCTGCACATAGATCTGACACCGTGGTAAACAGAGTCAGTGAGAATAGGATTAAGGCAGACAGAGTACATGAATTTAACTTTGCAAGGGGCAATGTGTTTTTCACTATAGATGCCCTTTAAAGATTATTATGCTCTGAAATACTCACATACCTTTAATCTGATAGCAAGTATTCCTTCCTCTGTTATGATGTCATTAAAATTATTATGCACGTAAGTACTCACACTTACCTGTCTGATAGCAGGCATTCTTTCTATCTTTATGAAGTCATATAACTTAAACTGCCAGCGCTGCACTGCCTGCCATACTTTAACAAAAAATAGTTACAGTTAATTGCTCCCACCTCCATTTAGATTTACATTCTGTGGGGATATAGATAATTTGGAGTTTAGATGTCCTGTTTAATAGTAAGATTTATGGCTACCTTCGTTCTGGGGTGTGAAAATCCAAACTGATGCATATTTATAATTAATAACCTGTAATACCCCCGAACACCGAAGAAACAGTTCTAAAGTTCCCAGCATTCCAGACTCGCAGACCACCCATGTTTTGGTCACTGACTTTTAAATGTACCGTATATACTCGAGTATAAACCGGTTTTCAGACGTAAAACCAGCCTGAAAACTTTGACTCGGTTTATACTCGAGTCACTAAGTTGAAGGTACCTGTAAGCGTCCTCTCCATTCCGGCAGCACGTTTCTCCATCGGCAGCCGCACGATCATTCCAGGTACTGGCGCACCGGCCGACGTCACTGCCCGGAGCCAAGCCGGGCGCCAATTAGTGACGTCAGCCGGCGCGCGCCAGTACCGGGAATGAGCGGCGGGGATGCCGGGAATGGAGAGGACGCTGCTGCCGGAATGGGAAGACACTTACCTTCAATGCCAGCACAGGAAACCCTTGGATGGAGGGAGCCCACAGATCCTGGATAAAGAGAGCCCACAGGTACAAACTGAACTGGGTGGGAGGGTGAGGGTGGCATTCAAGATGTTTGGAAACTACAACTCCCAGCATGCTTTATTAGCTGGGAGTTGTAGTTTCCAAACATCTTGAATGCCAAGTTACTACCCTCGGTTTATACTCGAGTCAACAACTTTTATTAGATTTTTTAGGGGAAATTGGGTACCTCGGTTTATACTCGGGTCGGTTTATACTCGAGTATATACGGTATTTACTGAAATTGTACCTTATCCATTGCAGTTCATATTGCAGAAGTTGTCCTTTTAAATCGACATACTGCAAACAATGTAATATTATCACAGGTATTGGTCAGGTTTTTAATGACTTTAAAACCAGCTTTAAATTGTGGGGGGCAAGAGTCTGTAGTCATATTCAAGGGTGTGCACTAGAACCTTGATACGCTCAGACAGATGAATTCCCTGGAATTACAATCCAATGTAGAAATAGAAGTTTCTACCTCCTTTATATTTATGAAATCCATAGGTCAAACATAAAAAGTTATATTTTAATACCATAAAACCATAGCCCAGAAATGGCACTAGGGGAACTTTTTTTTTGTATACTTTAGCAATATGCACAGATTATTTTCCAAACAGATGTCTCCAAACTAATATGGAAGCTCCTAATAAGACTAACCTTACCATTATTTTCCAACCAGGAACTGAATAGTCGGATGATTTTACTGCCTTTTTGTTTTTTAAAGTTTCTTAATGTACTGACTTTATTTATTAACTGTATTTATTGGCTCTGGTGGGATAGTGGACAAATGCTCTGCTTTTAGTACTGAAGTTTGCTGGTTTAAATCCCCAACTTAATATTAGTTTTTTTTACATCCATGCTAGTTAAAAAAAAACTGCAAATGTAACTTTTTTTTATGAAAAGCAAAGAAAGGAATCGACAAGCACAGTTGGCAATTGAACAGGGTTCTGTGTCTTTGAGAGGCAGGATCTCTGAGCTGAAACATGATTGGCTGTTGCCTTCTATGGGTCAAAACAGACTGCAGCTTCCTTGTTTTCATCTGCTATGCATTAGAGAGCAGGTTTAGTGTACTGTGTGCACAAAGACTTCCAACAAAACAAAGAGGAGGATTATAGGAGATACCCGAGAGGTTCAATGTCCTAAATCATACAGCAGCCACAGCAAAGGGAGAGATAAGACACAGCTTGATGTACCTTTGTGATAGTGCATTAACTTGGTACACCCCAATGATAGCACAGGTGGTCTAATGCATTTGACAATCATATTTTGGTTGATAGGACCCCAGTTCTACCATTGCAGGGTTTTGTGTGTTAACTTGGGAAGTATCTGTACCCTAAGACTGCATTATGGGCGCCAACAACATATACAAATGTCTGTTACCACAATTGTGTGTCCTGCTTTTATTTCTAGATTTACAGATCCAGCCAGAAAGGTCTTTGAAGACCTGGGAAGCACGATGGTTCGCCAGATTGCCTTCCGTACAGCCTGGACCTTTATAGCAGTTAAAGGTTCTAAATTACCCGACAACATTGAAAAAGAAAAGGTACAGTTAATAAATGAATAAATATATATTGCCACATAGTTGTTCTTTAGTCTTAATAGTTTATTGTCGCTAATAGACAATAGAGATAGCGGGAAACAGGAAGCCCAAGAAAGCTAGGACCGTAGGTCAATACAATACAGATATTGTGCCATAATTCGATTGTGTATGAGCTTCATCCACTGTGAGATATATAATAAAAACATAACATTTAATATAACTATTTACAGTAACATGTCAGGCCATGGTAGAATTTAGAATGCGGTCTCCTCTCATTGGCTGGCTACACAACAAAATAAGTGTCCGTGTTTATTTCTACTTTTGGCATATTATTTGCTACCAGGCTCACAGCTCCACATGACTTTGCCCATCATTTGTATTGTTATAATCATTTTTGAATTATTCATAATTTTCTTATAGATCAACCATTCGGATGGAAACAGGAACAGATATTCCGGTTGGCCGGCAGAAATCCAAATTGATGGCTGCCTCCCTAAAAAGTGATCCTCTCACCCTCGATTTAAAACTTTTTAAAGAATAAGGAGACTGCAGGAAATGGAAATATTTCTAAAGGCGACCAACAGGATATAAATAGCACAGAGACTGGGGCTGAGATTTATCCCTTAAAGTTATATGTGAACGACCATGTATAAATTTGTGTATATAGGATACCTTTTATCACAGAGTTTTATGACCTAAATAATATAAGTTTGTCCTCAAATTAATTTAAACATTTATAATTCCTTTTTTCCTGAATCCATATTGGTTTTGGTAAATTTCTTCTCTGTAGACTTAAAGGGGCACTATACTGAAAAAATGACTTTGCCTCATCTTAATCTATAATTGAATACATGTAAGTAGCACTTACATGTATTTGTAAGTACTGATTTGCATGTGTTTCTGCATGCCTTCAATCCAGCACACATTTGTTTAGGAGCAGAGCCCTCCCTCTTTTAACCACTCCCACTTCCATCCGACCTGACTTTTTCCCACAAACCAACTGTCAAGCCTGCACACAGCATTCCAACTGTCAAAACTCTGTCACCAATTAAGCTACAGTAAAACAACTCACAGAAGAATAGCTTTTTAGAGCAAGGAACTTGATTGACAGCTGAAATATAAGAAGTTTTAGATTTAAAGAAAAAGGGGGCAGATCAACAACAAAATTATACAGTGGTGATTGGGAAGAATTAAAATTTCCAGTTATGGTCAATATAAAATAACCTATTTTTCTATATAAATGCCCTTTAAAGGCCATGTCCAAAAGGATATGTACACTGGGAAATTAGTTTTTTAAAATTGCCCATTACTGGAAACTATAATTCTTCCCAACAATCACTGTACCATTTTTTTGTTGATCTGTCCCCTATTTCTTTAAATATCGAGTCTGAACCATCTTATATTTCAGCTGTCAATCAAGTGCCTTATCATAAACTCTTCTGTTATGTATAGTTTTACTGTAGCTGGAATGATGACAGTTGGTATGTGAACTGTATGGTGGGAAATTCCCTCTCCCAATGCTGCCTCATAGGGATTACTGAGCATGCTTGCCCTCATAAAGAGTCAAATAGTCTGGCAGGGGGCTGGGGGACTGAGCTTGAGTAAAAAAGTACTCGATTAAAGTCATGTCAGAGTAAGTGCTACTTACATGTATTCATTTATAGATTGAAATGAATAAGGTAAAGTGTTTTTTTCAGTGTACAATTCCTTTAAAACAAAAAATTATCAATTGTCAGTTACACTGCCCCCTATTATTACATGTATTACTAACCAGATATTTAGGGGTAATTCTTTTCCCCATTCTGGCAGAGTAAGCTGGCTCCTCCCTCATGCAGTCAATCAAAGCTACGGCAACTGACATCACAACCAATGATTAACTGTGGTTTCGTCTGCTGTCTCCTCTGCTCAAGCTTATAAAACACTCATTGAGCAGAGGGAGCTGGCAGATACCTTTGCCAGAACGGAAGAGAACTTGTGAAATATCTGGTTACATATACATTTACTAAACTGGTAAACATAGCAGTTGGGGTTACAGAGAGAAAACTGACAAGTCACCTGCTTTTTATTTTAAGGGGGGACTTGCCCTTTAATTAATTTAAACAATTGCTGGATGGTACATTTGGGGCTTAACTTCAGTTTGGTGCTAATTTAGGTTATGACAAGTCGGGCTATAACTCCTGAAGATTGGTGACAAGTCCGGTCAATCATCTGTCTCCTACCAGTTATTTATTAGGACACACGTGTATTCCTATTGATATCGTTTTCATGCAGTGTTTGAAATCATTGACAGATACTTGATGGTCCCAATCCTTAGGTCACAAGGATCTATATTTGTCATAGGACAAATTAAGAAGATGGGCCCCCCCCTGCGGTTGCTTCCCTGGTAGTTTTGCCCATGTAAAAAGACGATGGAACTTAAAGGGCAAGTACAACTTCCAGTTAAATTTGTATATAGCACCAGCAATTTGTCCTTATGTTCCTAGTACTATGTATGCATTTTTCTTTGGGGGGGGACTTGGTGCCCTATTTAAAAATGTTGATACCGCAGTGCAGATGTACATTTACGGCTGTACTATACCAAGCGGTACTAGACTACCCCTGTGGCATTGTATGGGCGATGGTACAATCGCGGTTGTAGCACCTTTATAAATAGGGCCCTTGCTTTTTAAAATCTTGTTTTCCTTCCTTAAATGCTTAATGTAATCTGGTTCTATCACCACCTCTACATCCATAGCGAAATCTGCTTAAGTTAAGTTACCCTTTAATATCATTGTACTAAATCCTTGAAAAGAAGCCTAGGGGCAAGTTGACCATAACGGTGCCTTATCCACTCACAGAGAGCTGTGTGTTGGGATTTAAACTGACAGCGATCCATTCATATGGGTGGGTTTATAGTTTGCTGTAGAAATCGCTGCACCTTTATTCCCGGTATAAAGACTTTTTGAGGGTTGAATATTATAATGGGGTTAAAGTCTGATGGGTTTATGTGAAAACGTTAAGATTTTTTTTTTTGGTTTTTATTGCTACTTAAAAATACTGGTGATTTGTTCATTTTTTTTTAATTTATTTTGTTGGAATGTATTGTTTATATAAAAAAAACGATATAAATACAGAGTTATTTCTGTTGCATGATTTTTGGACAGTACAGTTATCCTTTAAAGCTTCTGTCCACTGAGTTCACAAGGGCATGTTCACTATTATCACAATCCTTTCTACCCTGGCCCTACTGCTGTAAATCCACAGTGCGGCAAGGGACAAGGTAAGTATCTTTCAGGAGCGCCCGGGAGAAATCTCTGTTGGGTGGTCCAGATTGTGTGGTCAAAAGTGTGTTGTTGGGTACACAACCAGATTTTTCATCCCAACCAACTGATTTTTCCGTGTATTGTTCGATTGGGGCACAAAGTCCGGATCGGACATACAGGCGATCGGACATGTCGGTAGATCACTAATTGCTCGTTCTCGTATCAACCACACGATCAGTCTATCGAATTGGGCAACATGCACTGCAACCAACAGTGATTGTTGCCGACTGACCGCTTGCTAGCAGTGAACGGTTAGTTGGGGCAAAAAAATCTGCCCATGTACCCAGCCTAAAGCTACGTTCACACTCGGGGGACTTTTTGGTGTTGACAATGCACCGAAACGCTGAGCTCATAGCAGTGCCATTGAAATCAGTGAACACCACAAAGCAATACAACGGACACATCACACAATATCGCTAGCGCCATGTTCCCCGCAGCGTTACATAATTCTACTGTCAATGTAGACTTCCTGCTCTTTACCTCACAGGGGGACTGCAGCCATGTAGAGGGTGGGAGCTTTAAATAAGAAACTGCATATAAACGGAGGGCTGATTAGGACAAGGCAATAAATGGCACAATGGAGCATTTTATTGGCTGTTTACTATTAAGAATACGATTGTCACGTATATGTGTGGAATTGTGGGTGGGTAAAGTTCCTTTTAACTTGGGGTATTTGGACCCTATTGTAAATAGAAATGACATCATAGCACAACATTTATAGTGTTATACCTGTGGGATTTGTTGCCTTTGGAATCTGGAAAATGGGTTCACTAATGCTAGGTACACACGATGCAGTAATGCGTTTCGGTCGGTCGGACTGAATTATTGTACGGCTTTTTTTTAGCGTGCCGCAACCGATTGCTGGACGTTTGTTCGTCCAAATCGGATGGACGGACGGACGATCGGACAGGATGGAAAATCACAACCGATCATGCGCACCACAGGATCGGTTGGGCCTAACTGTCGGACACAGCTGCTTTTGCCGCGACCGACAGTCCTTCGAACGGTCGGACAGGAGGAAAGATTGTATAGTGTGTACCTAGCTTACGGAATCAAGTAGGATGGTTTTAAGATAGTTTAAGGCTATAGAGCCTCTCACATATGCAAATAAGGAGCTGAGACTTCTGGGTTATTTCCATGGTAGCACTTACGGAAATGCTTTAACAGCATTCCACTCTGTCTCTGGTTTTGCCTTTAGCTAATGGAATGCTGTTAAAGCCTTTTATGAATGATAGCATTTCCTTCAGGGCTATCATGGTAATTACCCAGAAGTCCTACTGACCCACTGTTAAGTGGGTCAAACATGCTTGGATCACTACTGAGCAACTGAATCAACCCAGGGGCAGAGTCAATGCCGTGTGTACGCAATGTGTTCATTTCCGCCAATCCTACACACGGTCGCTGTAACTTAAGCAGAGTTTAATTTGGAAGCTTGAATAGTTTGCATCGTTGTTCAGACGATGGCCCCCTAGTGTATGGCCAGCCATACTTGTCAATCATTGTCCACTTTGGGAAGGGACATTATTTGTCATATACCATACTAACCCCTGTACGGATGTTCAAATCATCAAAAAATGTCCCAGTCATTTTGCTCTTTACATCGCGTCCTCTCGCTTTTTGACTTTTAAACAAAATGGCCGTTATTTTGGGGCTAAGGTTGTCCAATCACAAAACAGGATTTGACTTTAACCCTTTCACTGCCAGGAGATTTTCATTTTTTTTTGCGTTAACTGCCAGAAGAATTTTCAGGATTTTGCCCTTAATCGCTTTAGACTAATTTTACAGTAGGAAACCTTGCAGTAAATCAGGAATATTATACATTGTTTTTTTCAGCACAAAGTGTACTTTAACATGGTAACAGTATTTTGTAACTTTTCTGGAAATTTTACTGGAATTATGGGTAAAATATGTAAAAAAAATGAAAAATTTGCAAATATTTAGGGATTTTTCCCATTTTTTTTATAGTTATCTTAAGGTTATGCACTAAAATCTTACTGTTTGTAAAATCTCTGATTCTCCCGAGTACAATGATACCATATATATATAGGTACCCCACTTTTCATGTACAGGAGACCCCCCCAAACTAAAACTGCACCTCCTAGAATATTACACCAAATTAAAATGTATAACCACTACTAACAGTTATCATAGAATATCTACCAAATTATCTAAACTATCCCCACAAGTGAGATATTTTTAGAAACTACACACTCGCAGGATTTTACGAGTGAGGTTAGTTTCGATCAAAATGCAGATACCCGGACGCAGCTCTTCGTCAAATTGTAAGTTACTTTCTCACATTTTCCTTTTTTTCCTCAACTGTAAAATCAGAGACAAAATCAAATGCGAATTTCAGCTAAAAACTGTGGAGGAAAGTTCAAACGCATCTCAAATATGAAAGCCTAACCCCTCCCGAATAAAACGGTATGCCACATTCATGGGTGTACCCAGAGACATGGCTACCAACTAACCCAGAGCGTGACCAGTGCCAAATGTCAGTAGCAGCAAAAAAATTTTATGCCATTTTTGTATTTGAACAGTCTGCAGTTTTTCCACAAAACACCCCCCCAACTCAAAATACCCCCCACAAACTATATATTCCTGAAATCTACACACCTTCAGCTATGTAACGCTGTAGTTCGTTCATTCATATCATCAATGGTGTGGGCGCAGTTCTTCGTAGAAATTTGCACTTTTACCAGATTTTCAAAAAAAATGAACATCAAACCAGCGTTCAAAAGGGTCGAAATCATGCCAAAACCCCATGAATGTAAAAAAAAGTTACTAAATATCAATCTCCCAAATGTCCTGAATCAAACGGTATGCCATATGTGTGGTTACACACGCGACGTGGAAGCGAAAAGCCACGATGTGAGACAATGCATGAGTGTCAGAAACAGGCAAAATATTTAGCCAACTCCGAATTTGGACAGTCTGCAGTTTTTCCACAAACACCCCCCGTAACTTAGAAATAACCCCCACAAACTATATATTCCTGAAATCTACACACCTTCAGCTAAGTAACGCTGTAGTTTGTTCATTCATACCATCAATGGTGTGGGCAGTTCTTTGTAGAAGTTCGCATTTGTCTGAAAAAAACGAACATAAACAACTTCAAAAGGTAAAATCATGCCAAAACCTCATGGAATCTAAAAAAAAGTTACTAATATCAATCTCCCAAATGTCCTGAATCAAACGGTATGCCATATGTGTGGTTACACATGTGGACGTGGAAGCGAAAAGCCACAAAGTGAGACAATGCACGATGGCTCAGAAACAGCGAAAATATTTAGCCAACTCCGAATTTGGACAGTCTGCATTTTTTTTCCACAAAACACCCCCGTAACTCAGAAATAACCCCCACACACTATATATTCCTGAAATCTAAACACTTCAGCTATGTAGCACTGTAGTTCGTTCATTCATACCACAATGGTGTGGGCGCAGTTCTTCGTAGAAGTTCGCACTTTTCTGAAAAAATGAACAAAAACAACTTCAAAGGGAGAAATCATGCCAAAACCTGACGGAATGTAAAAAAAAGTTACTAATATCAATCTCCCAAAGTCCTGAACCAAACGGTATGCCATATGTGTGGTTACACATGCGGACGTGGAAGCGAAAAGCCACGATTGTGAGACAATGCATGATGGTTGAGAAACAGCGAAAATATTTAGCCAACTCCGAATTTGGACGTCGCAGTTTTTTCCACAAAACACCCTGATAACTCAGAAATACCCCCCACACAAATCCTGAAATCTAAACACCTTCAGCTATGTAGCACTGTAGTTCGTTCATTCATACCATCAATGTGTGGGGGCGCAGTTCTTCATAGAATTTCGCATTTCTACACAATTTTCTGGAAAAATAGAGAAAAATACATTTCAAAGTTACAAAATCACACCAAAACCATGTAATGTAAAAAAAACTTACCAAATATAATCTCCTAAATGTCCTAAATCAATGGTATGCCATATGTGTGGTTACACACACGGACGTGGAAGCGACTAGTCAAATGTAAAACAATGCGCATTGAGCCAATAACAGCATTTTCCCAGATTTTTCAAACGTGAACACCCCTCCAACTTGGAAATACCCCCCAAAACTATATATTCTCAGAATCTACATACCTTCAGCTACGTAACGCTGTAGTTTGTTCATTCATACCATGAATGGTGTGGGCGCAGTTCTTCGTAGAAATTCGCATTTGTCTGAAAAAATGAACAAAAACAACTTCAAAAGGTAGAATCATGCCAAAACCCCATGGAATGTAAAAAAAAAGCTACTAAATATCAATCTCCCAAATGTCCTGAATCAAACGGTATGCCATATGTGTGGTTACACATGCGGACGTGGAAGCGAAAAGCCACGATGTGAGACAGCATGATGGTTGAGAAACAGCGAAAATATTTGCCAACTCCGAATGGACAGTCTGCAGTTTTTTCCACAAAACACCCTGAATACTCAGAAATACCCCCCACAAACTATATATTCCTGAAATCTAAACCCTTCAGCTATGTAGCACTGTAGTTCGTTCATTTATACCATCAATGGTGTGGGCGCATTTTCTTCATAGAATTTCGCATTTCTACACAATTTTCTGGAAAAATAGAGAAAAATACATTTCAAAGTTACAAAATCACACCAAAACCCCATGTAATGTAAAAAAAACTTACCAAATATCAATCCCTCAAATGTCCTGAATCAAATGGTATGCCATATGTGTGGTTACACACACGGACTGGAAGCGACTAGTCAAATGTAAAACAATGCGCAGTGAGCCAATACAGCATTTTCCCAGATTTTTCAAACTGAACACCCCTCTAACTTGGAAATACCCCCACAAACATATATTCTCAGAATCTACATACCTTCAGCTACTAACGCTGTAGTTTGTTCATTCATACCATGAATGTGTGGGGCGCAGTTCTTTCGTAGAAATTCGCATTTGTCTGAAAAAATGAACAAAAACAACTTCAAAAGGTAGAAATCATGCCAAAACCCCATGGAATGTAAAAAAAAGCTACTAATATCAATCTCCAATGTCTGAATCAAACGGTATGCCATATGTGTGTTACACATGCGGACGTGGAAGCGAAAAGCCACGATGTGAGACAAGGCATGATGGTTGAGAAACAGCGAAAATATTTAGCCAACTCCGAATTTGGACAGTCTGCAGTTTTTTCCACAAAACACCCTGATAACTCAGAAATACCCCCCACAAACTATATATTCGCTATCTAAACACCTTCACTATGTAGCACTGTAGTTCGTTCATTCATACCATCAATGGTGTGGCGCAGTTCTTCATAGATTTCGCATTTCTACACAATTTTCTGGAAAAATAGAGAAAAATACATTTCAAAGTTACAAAATCACACACAAAACCCCATGTATGTAAAAAAACTTACCAAATATCAATCTCTCCTAAATGTCCTGAATCAAATGGTATGCCATATGTGTGGTTCACACAACGGACGTGGAAGCGACTAGTCAAAATGAAAACAATGCGCAGTGAGCCAATAACAGCATTTTCCCAGTTTTTTCAAACTGAACACCCCTCTAACTTGGAAATACCCCCACAAACTATATATCTCAAGAATCTACATACCTTCAGCTACGTAACGCTGTAGTTTTGTTCATTCATACCATGAATGGTGTGGGGCGCTTTCTTCGTAGAAATTCGCATTTGTCTGAAAATGAACAAAAACAACTTCAAAAGGTAGAAATCATGCCAAAACCCCATGGAATGTAAAAAAAAGCTACTAAATATCAATCTCCCAAATGTCCTGAATCAAACGGTATGCCATATGTGTGGTTACACATGCGGACGTGGAAGCGAAAAGCCACGATGTGAGACAATGCATTGGTTGAGAAACAGAGAAAATATTAGCCAACTCCGAATTTGGGACAGTCTGCAGTTTTTTCCACAAAACACCCTGATAACTCAGAAATACCCCCACAAAACTATATATTCCTGAAATCTAAACACCTTCAGCTATGTAGCACTGTAGTTCGTTCATTATACCATCAATGGTGTGGGCGCAGTTCTTCATAGAATTCGCATTTCTACACAATTTTCTGGAAAAATAGAGAAAAATACATTTCAAAGTTACAAAATCACACCAAAACCCATGTAATGTAAAAAAAACTTACCAATATCAATCTCCTAAATGTCCTGAATCAAATGGTATGCATATGTGTGGTTACACACACGGACGTGGAAGCGACTAGTCAAAATGTAAAACAATGCGCAGTGAGCCAATAACAGCATTTCCCAGATTTTCAAACTGAACACCCCCTAACTTGGAAATACCCCCACAAACTATATATTCTCAGAATCTACATACCTTCAGCTACTAACGCTGTAGTTTGTTCATTCATACCATGAATGGTGTGGGCGCAGTTCTTCGTAGAAATTCGCATTTGTCTGAAAAAATGAACACAAAAACACACTTCAAAAGGTAGAAATCATGCCAAAACCCCTGGAATGTAAAAAAAAAGCTACTAAATATCAATCTCCCAAATGTCCTGAATCAAACGGTATGCCATATGTGTGGTTACACATGCGGACGTGGAAGCGAAAAGCCACGATGTGAGACAATGCATGATGGTTAGAAACAGCGAAAATATTTAGCCAACTCCGAATTTGGACAGTCTGCAGTTTTTTCCACAAAACACCCTGATAACTCAGAAATACCCCCCCACAAACTATATATTCCTGAATCTAAACACCTTCAGCTATGTAGCACTGTAGTTCGTTCATTCATACCATCAATGGTGTGGGCGCAGTTCTTCATAGAATTTCGCATTTCTACACAATTTTCTGGAAAATAGAGAAAAATACATTTCAAAGTTACAAAATCACACCAAAACCCCATGTAATGTAAAAAAAACTTACCAAATATCAATCTCCTAAATGTCCTGAATCAAATGGTATGCCATATGTGTGGTTACACACACGGACGTGGAAGCGACTAGTCAAAATGTAAAACAATGCGCAGTGAGCCAATAACAGCATTTTCCCAGATTTTTCAAACTGAACACCCCTCTAATTGGAAATACCCCCACAAAACTATATATTCTCAAATCTACATACCTTCAGCTACGTAACGCTGTAGTTTGTTCATTCATACCATGAATGGTGTGGGCGCAGTTCTTCTGTAGAAATTCGCATTTGTCTGAAAAAATGAACAAAAACACTTCAAAAGTAGAAATCATGCCAAAACCCCATGGAATGTAAAAAAAAGCTACTAATATCAATCTCACTCCAAATGCCCTGAATCAAACGGATGCCATATGCGTGGATGCACACAGGGCGTGACCACCAACTAGCTCAAATGGGACGCATGCACCAGTGTATTACAAAAAAATATCAAAGTGCTCTGTAATTTCAAACAGCCCCAAAACTTTGAAATGCCCCCCACAAATAAAAACCCCAACTAAATATCAATCTCCCACATGTTCTGAATCAAACGGTATGCCATATGCGTGGATGCACACAGAGACGTGGTCACCAACTAGCTCAAATGGGACGCATGCACAAATGCAATTACAAGAAAAAATCAAAGTGCCTGTAATTTGAACAGCCTACCCTTTTTAAGGAAACAGTCCCGAAACATGGAAATTCCCCCCACAAACTATATATTTTTGGAATCTACACACCTTCAGCTACGTTACGTTGCCATGCTTTCATACATGCATGAAGAATTCCAGACCCAGCGATCCAAAGAACTCTGTGTTTTTCGAGATTTTGTGGAATAAATAAGATGATTCAGGTTGAAATCCTACCTAACCCACTTGACAAGCAAAAAAACCCCACTAAATAGCAATCTCCCACATGTCCTGATCAAACGGTGTGTGCCATTTGCGTGGTTGCAAACAGAGACGAGGCCACCAACTAGCTCAAATGGACGCATTTGAAGTGCAGTTACAAGAAAAATTTTAAAAACGCCACAACCCCCCCCCCCACACACACTCTCCCCCTTTTAGTGGTATTTTAGTGAAATCGGTTAGTATGGAGAGTCACACACGTTTTTGTCACACCTTTACTGATCCTAAAAATTCAATACGGTCTTTATTTGGTACCTCTACAAAATTCCTTCTAAAAAATAGGCTTAGTTTCCCTTGAAATCGTACAAATAAGTATCCGCGTTTACTTTACCGATATCACTGGGGACATTGGGGAGCTTGGAGAAGACAACTTTTTTCTAATTTATAGTTTTAGGGTAAAAAAAAAAAAGGTGTGGTGTTCACTTTAAGAATTTTTTGTGTGTATTTCCCCTTTTTTCCCCGATCATCCAAAGATGATCATCAGATCATCTTAGGGAATGATACCGAACTTGGAATACGGGCATAAATGCCCTTTTCCAATTCGAAATCCGATCAGAAAATCACTTCCCGGAAATCATTTTCCAGGAAGTGATTTTTCATTCATTGGCAAAGATCAATATTTTTGATCAGAAGTGATCACCAAATTTTGATCTCTGTCCCCATTTTTTTTTCTAAGTCTTCGCTAAGTAGCAAAGACTTAGAAAAAATCCTATTTGTGAATGGAACTTTGAGTTCCATTCACAAATGTATAGTAAAAGCTGGCAGCTTGACAGCTTTTACTATACTAGGTACTGCAGCATGATCTATGGAGATCAAGCTGCAGTACCTCAACTAGACCACATCTCCTACCACTTCAAGGGAGACCCCGGTGAAGGAGGAAGCTCCGTGACGTCACCGGGGTCTCCCTTTCCGCTTCCTCCACGGGGACCGGCTGCACATCGCGGGACCCGGCTAAAGTGAGTGTATCTTCCGATCCCCCCTCGGATTTGGATCACACCGAGGGGGGATCGAGGGCTAGGGGGCAGTTGAATGCTGCCCCCCGATCGGCCCTAGCAGGGGGAAATTTTTTTTGCAGGGGGGAAGCCACAATCGTTATTTCACGATCTGTGGCAGTTAAAGCATTCTCTGCACAGATCGTGAATATACGATCTGTGGCAGGGAAAGGGTTAATACCCAGTGGGTATATTTTCCATTTGGCACAATGCTTAACAATTTGTCCTTTTCCAGTATGTGAAATCTGCCAACTTTATAAATTAGTACAGAGACGTACAAAACAAAGGCCAACATCTGTTTGTGGTTAAAAAAATAGAATTAACTACCCATTCATGGTAGTGTATTGTCTCTCTAGTCACAAAATGTGTCATACGGATTTGTTTAAACACAGGTTAGTGTAACCTTACCAGAGCCACAGAACAATAGAGGATTTGGTCTAAAATGGGCATGATTAAAGGCACGTCTACCCCTAAAATGAAAATTGTGCTGCAGGAAGAGGACCCCTTAACATGTATAAATGCTATACTCACCTCCTCATTATAACATGTAGACTGGGATTACTGACAGGTCACCAATTTTTTTATTTTAAAGGGTATGTCCACCCTAAAAATTTTTTTTTTACCAAACATTCCCCCTGTCCCCTCAGCCCCAACCGCTATGTTAGTATTATCAAAAAATGCCCAAAACTTTACTTACCTTCCCTCTTTCCTCCGCCGCTCTGCCAGGCCCTCTGCTTGTGAGAAAATGCAAGCAGAGGGGCGGGACCGGCAGTCGCGTCTGTGATTGGCTGAGCGCAGCCAATCACGGACGCGGCTGCCAGTTCAGTGCGGCAGAGGCAAGAGGGAAGTAAGTAATGTTCTGGGCATTTTCTGATATTATAACATAGCGTTGGGGCTGGGGGACAGGGGCAATGTTTGGTAAAAAGGGATTACACTAGGGGGAGGGAATCCTAATCGGGAGGGAGGGGGAGAAGGGCTGCAGTACACATGCCAAACTTCTCCTGGAGGCCAGATAGGAGGTAGAGTCCTGTATGGACTCTGCTATCCTCCTGGTGGGCAGTTTTTGGGACTTTGGGGGGGGGACTACAGGAGAACCTAATGGAGCTGGGATGTGAGGTAAGGATTAAACTACACTACATGGTGGGGCCAGTAGTGGGGGATTATAGTTTTGGGGTGGACATGCCCTTTAAGGGTGGGCATGTCCTTTAATAGGGGGTATCCTTATTTAAGGGGTAATATTCATATTTACAGATATGTGGTATATTAAGGTCAGTATTTAGGTATCATTATTTATAAATATGCCCCATAAACCAATTTTGCTACTAGCGATACCCCACATTTATTAATTTATCCCTATGCAGGGCCCCATCTTCTATGAAGCAGAGTGAGACATTTGTCTCAGTCGTCACCCCTAAGTGGCACACGGGTGAAGAAATTTTTTTTTACCCTTGAACGGCGAAAAATGCGTGTACGGCCATGAGAAGTGTAATCGCCGCCCACATGACTCCAATGTGCACATTACCTTGAAGTTATCAACTCCGCTTCTGCTTCTTAAGAGAGTCACGGGTCAGTGTCAGGACACACACCCTGCTGCTCAATGCTCAGTATAACGTACGGCTCCTAGTCAAGAAAATAAGTCAATGGAAGTAATTTAGCGGAACCAATCAAAACGCTCCCATAGACATTCCTTGCTGTCTATTGGTCCACTGAGGCTTCTCTCTTGTGTCTGCAGGTAATTAACAGTCCAGCAGTCAATAGAGAGAGGAAGGGACTGGTGTGGTGAATCTTCTTAGCATCTGTTTCCTTTCTCTTTGACTGCTACTGTGACAAAAAAAAGTGCCTTTTCTGTGAGTCAGTGACTTTTCAGGAGCCTTTGGGGTGGGTTGCTGGGGTGAGATTTGTGTCAGTGTTTAAAGCCCTTTAATAACATTCTATGGGCCATATTTATCAAACATCGTTATTGTTTTTTTACGATCACCGTAAAAAAACGATCGGTGTTCCAGGATACCGATCGTTATTTTACGATATCACCATCGAATATCTACGGTGCTGATATCGTAGAATAACGATCGGTAACGAGGAATATAAATAATTATTTTACGACGACCGCGCGGTTCCTTTGTTTAAAGGAGCCACGCACGCACGATCGTTATTCTACGATATTGTACGATATCGGCACCGTAGAATTACGATAGCAATATCGTACACTGGTCGTTATTTTACGGGGATCGTAAAAAAACGATTTTTGATAAATATGGCCCTATAGGCAATATTTATAGACCCGCGGTATCGCTTTTTAGTGATACCACGGGTTAGTTAATTTACAATTCTTGGTCGTAAACGTACGATGTGATTGTAGACTACCGTGCGGTTGTAAACTATCGCAATGGTATTCTATGGGATCGTAAATCTACCGATACTATTTCGTATCGGTATCGTTAATTTACGATTGTTAAACCGATCGTTAATCTCTCGGTTTAACGATCATAAATTTACGATACCGATTGTTAAAGTCGCCAGTATAGCTAAAAAGCAATGCCGCGGCTTTATAAATATGGCCCTATGTATCTATGGGAGGGAAGATCCGACACCCTTGTTGGCACTTAAAGCACATACACATGAGATGCTATTTCCACTGTCAAATGCTGCGCTCAGTTGATCTGAAATATTGCCCCATGATGTCTACCTGCCTGCTGTCTACCTCCAGGAGCAATATGGTAATGGCAACACAAGCTGTTTGAGAAAGGGATGTAATAAAGTTTGTCTCAGGCAGTAAAAACCCTAGAAGTGTCCCTGCCCCTAGGATACCTCCTACTTGAGTTTTATTCTGCCTGAGGTCAAGGGCAAAACATGATGACATGCCTCCCTTCAACTTGTAGTATGATCATTAGTGAATAACGTACCCCCTATTGGAAATTATAACGCTATTAGAAGAATCGCCCCTACAATCCTATTGGGGTAGTTAAACTCCCTTTGATGTCTTACCTGGTAGCAGTTCCCAAAGTGCAGGCAGTCAGAAGATATGGATGTTAGAATGTTAATGTTTCCTCCTGCTCCGTTGTAAATCATCACACGTACGCCTTACCGTATATACTCGAATATAAGTCAATCCGAGTATAAGTCAAGGTACCTATTTTTACCTGAAAAATTTGTAAAATATGATTGACTCGAGTATAAGTCGAGGGTAGAAATGATCACCACTACTGCCTTCTGATTCTGTATTGTTTTGATGCTTTAGTTGCCCTTTAAATGGACAACAGCTTTCCTATACAGTAGTCCCATACAGTAATAGCCAAATCCAGTATGACTATTACTGTATGGGACTACATTATGGGAATTCTGCTGTCCATTTAAAGGGCAATTAAAGCCTCAAAACAATACAGAATCAGAAGGCAATCTTTAACAATAGATACCATCCTCCTGATTCTGTATAGTTTTAAAGCACTAGTTGACCTTTAAGTAGAGAGTAATCACACACACTAACATCCAAATCCTTGCCACTCCAGGTGTTTGGAAACTACAACTCCGTACTACATAGTTCTGTTCTAGCTGTGGGGGTGATATGTACTACATAGTTCTGTTCCAGCTGTGGGGGGTTGATATGTACTACATAGTTCTGTTCCAGCTGTGGGGGTGATATGTACTACATATTCCTGTTCCAGCTATGGGGGGGGTGATAAGCTCTTGTAAGCTCTTCGGGGCAAGGATCTCATTCCTAATTTGTCATGGCTTGTTGCACTTATATCATTTTATACATAATTTATATATATGCTTTCTTAACCAATGTATGAAATTGTATTTAATTTAATTTTTATCTATCTGTATAATGCCTTGCATTTATCCCCTTGTTTGTATACTGTATTATTTAATGTACAGCGCTGCGTACCCAAGTGGCGCTTTATAAATAAAATTATACATACATATGTACACCATAGTTTGTTCAATGCTTAAATAAATTAAACATAATTGATTAGTTAGCGAGTGTGTAATCCTTTAAATAACCAAAAAGTCAGTTTAAATGTTATTCGACTGTGCAGACAGTGCTGTGCTGTGTTCAAGGCAATATGTGACTAAACACACTAGTTACTTACTGTACACCTGCCAGCTTTGTAAGGTGTTTCCTGGTCACTGCCATTGGTTGGCTTGGAGGTCAGTAGTTTACTGTCTTTCCTGTGCCCTGTGTTTTTCCAGCTTTCCCAATTCAAACCTACCTAAAGGATAAGTACCTTGAGGTAGAAGTAATATTGGGAGAAAAGGGGCGAAAATGAGTTAAATCTAAGTTTCCAATGTAATATTGGGTTAGTGTGGGTTTAACTCATTATTTGCAGGACCTGATGCATTTTCTATTAACAGCAAAAAGGTGTACCCTCGTCGCTGCTTACCTGCCGTGTTCCCGTTCCCGCGTTCCAGTAACTCATGCTAAGTGAGTACTGCATCGCGAGAACCTAGTAGGAAGAGGAGCGTGGAAGGTAAGTATTGCATCTCCCCCTTGTGTTTGATTGGTGCACAGAGGGGAAAACAGAAAACATCTCATGTTGCAAGTTCTTAGTAGCACTTTACAGCACACACAATCCAGTGCTGTCACAATGTTGTCTGGAAAGCTGTGTTTTGTGAACTGGAGCACACAACAGGGATTTATGTCTTACATTTTTTTGTAGTAGAAACCTGGTACTCTAATTCCCAAGCAAGGCTTACCAGTAGGTTAAGATGCCACCAGACACATGTTATTGGACTGCTACTGATTAGCATTGACGCATGCAGTGAAACCTTAGCCATGAGGCGGCCGTACACTTGCTAATACAATCCATTGGAATCTGTAGCAACATGAGGTGGTAACCACATACACAGATCCAATAGAATAGGTTTAATATTGGCTATAAGTGCATCCTTGCCCAGCAAATTGTTTTCTCCATAGAACACATGGCAATTACCAGAAGCAAGCTTCAGATTTATTTGTTGTTATAAACAAACCTTTCTACATCAATATGAAAGTACAGATGTTTACCAGTGTTTCAATGTATTATTCTCACCTTTTACTCCCTGAGTCCCTGTGAGCAGCAACACAGCAATGACTCCATTCTCTTGGGAGGTTCTTAAACCTGAGCTACAACAGAGAGCAAAGTCGTCATTGCATCATCTTGTTTTTCTTCCTGCTGATTTCATTCAGCTTGTTCTCGCACCTTTTATTTGTGTCTAAAGTTTAATACACACGTGTGATAGTGGGGTCTGACCAGCGACAGTAGATGTGTATGCACAACCATTTCGGTCAATAATCGTGCCGTGTATGGGCACTTTAGTTAGGTATCGGTGCCCAACCAGTTGTTTAGTCGAGTATCGTTGCCCAACCGGTTGAACTGAATGGTCGCTTCAGCCCATACACGGCACGATTATGTACTACTATGAACTGTAGTTTGAGAGCTTTATATGAATTTAAAATAAAATGCCTAGCATACCACTGACAGCCATAGACTATCAAAGGGTATGAGAACTGAAGTTTGAGAGCTGTAGATGTATATCAGTATTTCTCTGTTGTTTCAGATTTTAACATTCTAAAAGGGGTGTTTTCCATCTGAGCCAAAAGCTCTTTTGATTAGACAAGTTAGGGCTGTTTACAGTGGGGATATGATCCCTTTATACAAATATATTAATGGGCCATACGGTAAACTATCTGGTGCATTATTTACTAATCGGTCATATCAGAAGATACGTGGACATCCTTTAAGATTAGAAGAAAAGAAGTTTCATCTTCAGGTTAGGAAAGGTTTCTTTACAGTTAGAACGGTGAAACTGCAAGTTCATTCAATAGCTTTAAAAGTGGGCTAGATAAGTTTCTAAAACTAAAAAATATTGAGAATTACTGGTATTAATACATATACTGTAGTTTTGGTTGGTACGGGTATACTATATAATATTGAGAATTACTGGTATTAATACATATACTGTAATTCTGGTTGGTACGGGGATACTATATAATATTGAGAATTACTGGTAATAATACATATACTGTAGTTCTGGTTGGAACAGGGATACTATATAATATTGAGAATTACTGGTATTAATACATATACTGTAGTTCTGGTTGATACGGGGATACTATATAATATTGAGTATTACTGGTATTAATACATATACTGTAGTTCTGGTTGGTACAGGGATAATATATAATATTGAGAATTACTGGTATTAATACATATACTGTAGTTCTGGTTGGTACAGTGATAATATATAATATTGAGAATTACTGGTATTAATACATATACTGTAGTTTTGGTTGGTATGGGGATACTATATAATATTGAGAATTACTGGTAATAATACATATACTGTAGTTCTGGTTGGTACGGGGATACAATATAATATTGAGAATTACTGGTATTAATAAATATACTGTAGTTCTGGTTTGTATGGGGATACTATATAATATTGAGAATTACTGGTAATAATACATATACTGTAGTTCTGGTTGGAACAGGGATACTATATAATATTGAGAATTACTGGTATTAATACATATACTGTAATTCTGGTTGATACGGGGATACTATATAATATTGAGTATTACTGGTATTAATACATATACTGTAGTTCTGGTTGGTACAGGGATAATATATAATATTGAGAATTACTGGTATTAATACATATACTGTAGTTCTGGTTGGTACAGGGATACTGTATAATATTGAGAATTACTGGTATTAATACATATAATGTAGTTCTGGTTGGTACAGGATACTATATAATATTGAGAATTACTGGTATTAATACATATACTGTTGTTCTGGTTCATATAGGGATACTATGTAATATTGAGAATTACTGGTATTAATACATATACTGTTGTTCTGGTTGGTACAGGGATACTATATAATACTGAGAATTACTGGTATTAATAAATATACTGCAGTTCTGGTTGATCCAGGGATACTTGGCGTATCTCCGAACGAATGACTGCCTCGGCCTACACATGGGCCAATTATCGACCGAAAATTTGTTCGTACACATCATGCGTCGCGGTTCAGGACGTGTGTACAAGCCTTAATTAGGTAGGGTTAAAAGGGAGGGTGAGGGGTTGGACTTGGTTAATGTATGTCTTTGTTCAACCTCAATTACTATGTTACTATGTCGGTTATCACGAAACCTGCTCAAAAAAACAGTCCTTACAATAGTTCAGTAGCCAAGAGCTATTTCCATGCTTTTAAGTTTCCTAAAGCATCTCCAACCTTAGGGGGAAAAAAATACAGAAAAATGACAACAGGGCAATGTATCTTTGGAAAGGAATTGATTACGCCAGTAATGATATTCTGACGAGCCAAGCAAGTTTGAAGCGGCACAGAAAGGCATAAATTGTACAATTGTCCCACTTCTCAGGAGACGTGAATTCAAATTAGCCCTGGTTTGCACAGAATCAATCTGTTTGGTCGTCAATGCTCAGTCTCTCAGGGACATTTCCCCCCCCCCCAAAAAAAAAAAACAAAAAACAGGGCAATTTATCATTGGATGCGATAGGGAATTTATTCTCTCACAAGCATTATTTGAATTCTCCTGGGTCTCTAATAAAATGTATGTTAGGGGCCGACTTTTAATAATGTTTTATTTTGTGTGCGTATTAATTGAAGAAAATTGACTTTTAGATTTTCCTTTGATTTTCGGTATATCTGAGGTAATTTTTCATGGCTGTTACGAATTTTCTTTTAGAGATGCATAGTCCTAAATGTGCTGGCTGCCTCTTGAGATCGGATTATGACTAAATAGGGCCCTAGGCAATATTTTTGATATTGGATCTTTCTTTGCTCTATGAATAGTTTAGTGGTCCTTTAAACAGTGAATTTGTCTTTTGGAGTTAAAAACCTATGAAGGCTTCTGCAGCATTAACTGGGGGGAATTCTAAGTTTCCTACCACTTTACAATTCTACTTTTTTTTCCAGTTATGAAAGTAATAGTGGCCATACATGCTATGATCCCAGTTGTACGATCTTGGTATTGTGGTCCTGTGTATGGTACACCAGTCTTTTCTATTGGGAAAGTTAAAACATTTTTTCTATCGCTCCTTTGAGCATACAACTGCATCTTTGTGTCTATGGCCACCTTTGGCCATGGTGTCGCCATTCGGATGGAATCATAGTCAGAATAGAACTCTGTAATTAAGACCCAGTAATTAAAGGGGCACTATACTAAAATAATTACTTTTTCTAACCTTAATCTATAAATAAATACTTGTAAGTAGTGTGTTGCTGTGTGTGTTGCTGCATGCCTTCGATCCAGCACAGGAGCAGTATCCCCCCTCCCTCTTTTAACCACTCCTACTTTTATTTGACCTGACTTTTCCCCCACAAACCAACTGTCAAAACTGCAAAGAGCATACAACTGTCAAAACTCTGTTGCCATTCCAGCATAATTGTTTACAGTGGAAAAGTTTATGATTACTTGATTGACAGCTGAAATGTAAGATGATTAATACTGGATATCTAAAGAAATAGCTGGACGATCAAAAATAAATGGTATAGTGGTGGTTGGGAAGAATTATAGTTTCTAGTAATGGTTAATTTAAAGTAACTTTTTTTTCATTATAGATGCCCTTTAATGTTCTACTGGGATTCCATTGAGATTTCTGGGAAATGAATTCCAATATTAGCTTGGGAGGCAAATTATGGGGCATTGAGCAAGCTTGACATCAATAATAAGAAAATGTAACCAATATTATACAGTTTCTTCGAGGAATTAGTATTTTATTTAATTTTTTTAACAATTGGGACTGCTTTCAGCTGCATATATGGTTCTGTGTACCTTTTTCTTTTCTTCATTCCCACATGGCAAAATCAGAAATTATGTTTTAAGCACAAAAGCTTCGGAAAATTTCTCCTCTCTTCTATTTCCTAGGGAAGCAGTGACCCTTATTAGATTATTGGAGCAACCCTCATTAAAATGTCTCCAAATGTTTGACTCCTACATGCATTAAAGTAAGATGAGTGCGTACAGTTTTTGATGCCTGAAGCTGGGATCTAATCCACATTGTCTGGAAAGGTTACTAGCAGAGTCGTGGTTAGAAAGACGAATGCTTAGTATTCAGGCTCCATAGCCTAGCAATGTAATGCAATTCAAGAACTTGCGTTACGTTACATTATAATATTCCCCTTACCTGATCGGTTCACCTCTATTAAAGCAGAAGCATTTCCAAATTATAAATAAACTGTATGAACTACCCTTACCATTGTTACTGCATATTTAATTCTTCATTGACTATTAAATTTCCCTCAAGGATTCTCTTGGCCTAGCTGGTTGCTATTGGATAGTTTATCATTCTGACTGTTTTAATTAGATGTTGCTATGTAAATCTTTTCATAGCGACCTGCTAGACAAATTCCTATGTCACTCCAGCCGAGTCTTGTAGTGGACTAAAACAGGTTTCATTTATTTTTTCAATGGAAACCGATTCCTTTAACAAATATTACTAATGTTTAATGAGGTATTTCTATTCAAATCAACCGTTACTGGTTTAGGGAACTTTAAGTGAATGATAACTTATTTGTTGGGTGAAGTTCAATTAGCATACCTAATCCAGTGGCTTGGGAAAGAGAGATTTGAGTGATTACCTACACATTATTTAGTATGGCAAGTGATACATAATGGACATAAATTCAGAAAAAACATTTTAATTGAACTTTTTTCTTCAGGAACTTAAAGGGCATGTCCACCCTTAATACAAAGAACTGGTGACTTGTCAGTTATCTGCCCACAACCCCAACTGCTATTTGGACCATTTTATTACCATATGCATTTGTGACCAGATATTTAATAAGGTCTCTTCCATTTGCCACCTCGCTCTGCTCAATGTGCTTTTCTAAGCTTGAGCATGTGCAGAGATGGCAGCAGGGGAAACAACAGTCAATCATTGGCTGTGATGTCAGCCTTGATTAACTGCATGGAGGAGCCAGCACTCTCTGTCAGAATGGAGGCAATAATTATTCTTTAATATCTGGTAAATAATACATCTAATAATCTGGGAATATTTTGGGGGGGCAGGTAACTGACAAGTGACTGTTTTGTTTTAAGGCTGGAAGTGCCCTTAAAAGAGGACCTAAATTCTCCCAATAGACAGAGCACTTTTAGAAAGATGCAACAAGTTGTCTCACCTATTCCTTAGCTGTGACTGCTGGGTGGTTTATCTATCTATACTAATAAAAGGCAAAGCCCTCACTCACTCACTCACTCATCACTAATTCTCCAACTTGCCGTGGAGGCAGACGGCTTAAATTTGGCAGGCTCATTCATTGCACCTTACTTACAAAAGTTAAGCAGGTTTCGTTTCGAAATTCCACCTGTAACGCCTTCACTCGCTCACTCACTCATCACTAATTCTCCAACTTGCCGTGGAGGCAGACGGCTTAAATTTGGCAGGCTCATTCATTGCACCTTACTTACAAAAGTTAAGCAGGTTTCGTTTTCGAAATTCCACCTGTAACAGTGAGTATCTGACATTGCACAGACTTATGGTTACCTAGCTTACAAGCTATACAAATCTATATGGTTGGTCCGATTTCAACCAAATTTTGCATGCATATACTCCTTTACCAGTAAAAGGTTAACAAAATATTTTTTTTAGGGTGGGGGTGAATGGGGGGGGGGGAATAGAATTTTGAACTCCTGCACACTAACAGCTGGACCGATTTTTACCAAAATTTCAGGGTGTGTGCGGGGACTGGCTGAGGTGTAAGGGGAAGGGTTTGGAGGGTGGACAGAGAGGAATAGTGGGGGGTATTGGGTGCGGACGGGGAGGGGTGGTGGGGGTTATTTTCACCAAAATTTTGTAGTTGAATAAAAAATATAATATTAAATTAAAGTTAATACCCCCCACTATTCCTCTCTGTCCACCCTCCAAACCCTTCCCCTTACATCTCAGCCAGTGTTGCATTATCGTAAAGCTTATTGAATTGTCTTTCTTTAATATATCAAGTGTCGAGTGATTACAGCAATCTTGATATACATTATTGCTTTCTTACTAAAAAGGTTATTTGAATACATCTCCGCTGCGAAGCGCGGGTATTTTGCTAGTGAATTACAATTTATTAACCTGTGGGTACTAGGGGTCAGCTTACATAATCCAGTACACGTAGTACACTACACACACACTTTAGCACTCAGCAGCTCAAAACAAGGAGGATACAGTCTTGCTTCCTAGAAGCTGACAGACAATCATGTTGCAGCTCAGAGTTCCTTCCGATCCTTGACACAGAACAGGTATTTCAATATAGTTTTTTTGTAAACATATTTAAATGCTCTGGTCCCTAGCAATGATTTAATCCTTTGCTCTTCATACAAAAAAAAGTAATCTTTGGAGTGCATTCCTTAGATAGCATGGATGTAAGAAACAGAATGTTAACATTTCAGTAAAAATTAAACGTCTTGGAAATAAAATCTGCAACCTTGCTAAAAGCAGAGCATTATACCACTACCCCAACAGAGCGACCCTATAAAATTTAGTACATGTAGAAACGTTATCTTTTGCTCGGAACATAAAGGAAACAAACAACAACAAAAAAAGCCAGTAGAATCATTTGACAATTTTGCATTGTTTCCTAAGTAAGCTTGGGGATTTTAACTCGTAACCTCATGGGCTATGTGTTTCTTAAAACAGTATCTATATGATGAGCTACAAAAGTTACAACAAACAAAATAGGTTCATTTAAAATCCGTTGTTGTTGTAAAAAAGAGGAGCAAAAAATCCCCAAAAAGTAATAAAATCAACCAATAGCTGCACATGCACATAAGGATCGTTGAAGACTGCATGGTCTGTGAGTTGTACTGGCAACAGCATGGAAGCCTTCTTAGTTACAGAATATACTTCTTACATGTATGTAAATGCAACTTACTTGAGAAGTATCTTGCAATGTATATGTGTTCTGGGGAGTAAAGCATTATTTAGTTCTCATTTTTAAGGTGTGTTTTTTTTAACCTATCCAATCCCTAGAATGCTTGACTTTTATTTTAATAGAAATCTCTGTTAATATGCAGAACTGCATAATGGTAGTGCAGTGATGCCCTACCCGCGGCCCTTCTGCGAATGTTATGGTGGGCATGACTTGGCACTCTGGGGCATGGCCTGGGTGTTTTGAGTTCGGTCTTGGCTGGACCGGGGGTGGGGCTACCCCGAAACCCAGTCACTGTGTGGGGGGCACTAGTGCAGCCCCCCAGGGTGTCCTAGTTTAAGCACCCCTGTGTTACTATATTACAGGGAATATAATGTTCTCATCTGCAGTAGGACGTCTCCCTCCTCATGGGAACAAAAAGAACTCTTCTTGCATGCACTCTATCAGGATCACCCTCTGCCAGTAACATTCCTTACACAACAACTGTTTACATCAGCACCGCAAGAATGTTTCAAAAACATGGTCAGGACATTTAAAAAAACCTATTTGAAATTCCTTACAGTGCTGGGAAGTACAAAAAAAACAAGGGTTAAAAAACAGATGGGTTATCTGTACGACAGCAAGCCCTCTAGAAAAGTTGAAGGCCTTCTCTTTCCTATACCACTGGTTTAGAAATGCTCAATGTGATTCTTTCAGACTTTTTTCGGCTGTTTTCTGCTTTTGCTTACAAGTGGTAGATTTTATACAGATATATCTTGCTTAGGATTAGTAGGAAAAGAATAGCGATTAGTTGTTTTAAACAGTATCCAAAATGTGCAAAATGGACAAAATGTGTATTTGACGTGACTTCTTTAAATAAGAATATTTCTACACCTGAATCAAAACTACAACCACATTCCAGCCAGATCTAAAGGATAGTTATCGTTTCAGTAAAGACAGGATGCAGGGTGTCGACCAACCCCCTAATACTTGGTTTTACTGCATTAAAACATTCATTAAAATAATTAAAATATTCTGATTTTCCCATCTCCTTTCTCCATTTCCTTCATTAAATGTCAGTATCGGGGTAATTAGCTTGATTGCACAGCTGTGATCTGGAAGAAAGTGGAATGTTAGAGTGTAATCTCCTGTAGATTGTAGTTAATCTTTGTACCATTTTACACCCCTTTGAAGTGAGTAAAGCCTGGCATCCTTTTATCAGCTCCCAACGGGACACCATGATGACAACACAGGGGCTACATCTTAGCAAATTTGTACCTGCGAAGATTAAGTAATATGCTGACAAGTGCACTGACTTGTCTCCGGGGCCTGTCTGGCCTCTGTTTGCTCTAAGAGAAAGGCCGCTGCCAAATCGTGTGCCATGCGGATCAAGACTTACTGAACTGTTCTCACTGATTTACTGGTTGGAAAACAAATGACATCTGTATAATCTAAACCAATATATTCTATGTCCACGTGAAGCATTCTGATACTATTTCCACAAGATGGATACTTCCAAGAATTCCCAGAATGTTTTGACAGACAAAAAAACTTTGACTGCATGTAAATGTGTAAGCAATAGCAAGCAACATCCCCAAAAGAAATGGGAAAATAATAAAAATAAAATGTGTCCAAATATCACAGAACAGTCAAGAAATAACAGGAATTACCCTTTTTAAAAAAAAAATAGAATTGATATGAATCTGTTGAAATGAATAATTTCATTTTTCATTTTACTGGAGCTTTACAATTGTAACATTGCTGGCTTTTCTAGGGTCAGGGAACTCCTTTGTGACATAATAGCTTTAAATTATACAGTAAGGTGAGAATGATCCCTTATATGTACATTGTGCATATTACCTTTACATTATATTATTAGCCTATAAAAATTCAAAAGCCCTCATGCTATATTACAGAGCTGCCGATTGGTTATGCTGCATTGCCAGTCTGCTGTTAAAGGGGAACTGTGGTCTCCAAGTTGATTTTAAATAAAAAGGCCAGGTTCCTACCTTCAAAATGAGCCACCACCCACCTCTCTATGTGCTGCACAGCCTAAGATATAAAGAAATCACTGATCAGAAGGTTTGGGGGGGGGGAGTTTTGAATCTGCGTTTACAAATACTAGCTCCTCCTTCTAATCGGCGGTTGGCACATGCTCTGTGCAGGAAAAAGCAGAAGAAACCAGTAAGATATCGAATTACAGTGACTGAGGGAGGATCTAAGAGTAGGAAGGGGGAGAACAGCACAGCCCACAGCAGGGAGTGTGTAAGGTCTGTAAATTTAATGTCGCAGGGACTGTCATATGGTTTCAGAGCAGGAAGCAGGAAGTGCGGGAGATCTGCTGATGCTGCTACCATATCATGCATAAACATGTAGATATCTTCAAAACTGTAAATAGAACAATGAAAGTAAATTGCTAAAATACTCAGGAAAGCAATTTCTGTCAATATACCTAAAGTCATTTTTGGACCCCAGTTACCATTTAAGGTAAGACAAGCCCTTTGTTGAAGGTTCTGTAGCATGCAGCAGCCTTATTTCTGTATATTTAGCATATGGGTGGAGGTTATATGGCCAAACCTAGACAATCAATGCCTTTTCCAATAATACTCACAAACACCACTAATACTAATATTGTATAAGTATTGTACTAATGTATCATTGTGTGGATCAGGCCTTTGTTCTACTTTTCAGACTTTGTGTTTTAGTCGATGGATATAGGGCAGGGTTAGGCTGTGTGCAATAGGTCCGATATGGCAACTCAGTCGCAATATCTGTGGTAATTTTTGGTTGCAATGGACTAGTAGATTTAGAGCGATCCTGCCCAAAAAGGACTGCACGATTGGCCACTGTCCTTTTTTGTTTGAATATATTTCAACCTGAGTGACCAAACTACCACAGTTATTAGGTTGAAGGCCCCAAGCCTCAATGATTAGTCTATATTTGGAAGCAAAGGGAAGTATATAGAAAATTAAATTCCTGCGGCATGCTGGGATGCTGAGGTTGATTATTCCCATTGTCAGAAATATACAACCAATAGCTTTCTAGATGTTAAAGAACTACAACTTGGGCAGGTTTGAGGATCTGTAGTTCTAAGTGAGCTGGCTGTCTATACCCCCTGATGGTTTATCTGTGCTCCACCTCAGCTGATCACATTGGTCCACTTGTACTTGCATAATTGCATTAAGTAATTTTGAAATAAAAGTTTACCTTTAGTGCAATAGCAATATAATTTAATCTTGTAGTAGCACCTGGTCCTTACTTTGATAAATACATACCATATATACTCGAATATAAGTCGATACAAGTACAAGTCGAGGTACCTATTTTTAAGTCGAGGGTAGAAATAATGACCACTACTGCCTTCTGATTCTGTATTGTTTTGATGCTTTAGTTGCCCTTTAAATGGACAGCAGAATTCCCATACAGTAGTCCCATACAGTAATAGTCAAATCCAGTGTGGCTATTACTGTATGGGACTACTGTATGGGAAATCTGCTGTCCATTTAAAGGGCAACTAAAGCCTCAAAACAATACAGAATCAGAAGGCAATCTTAAACAATAGATACCATCCTTCTGATTCTGTATAGTTTTAAAGCACTAGTTGACCATTAAGTAGAGAGTAATCACACACAGTAACATCCAAATCCTTGCCACTCCAGGTGTTTGGAAACTACAACTCCCAGCATGCTTTACTTGCTGGGAGTTGTAGTTTCCAAACATCTGCAGTGACAAGCACTGCACCCCCCCAGAGCCCCTCCTGTTCAGTGGACTTGCCTTTCTGTAATGAGGCTGCTCCTGGTGCTGCCATATGGAACCATAAATATGGCTCATGCTGCCATGGCAGGTAAGGTCTGTTTCCTGCTTTGGCCTCTGACTTGGGTCTTAGCAATCCACTACAGCATCCACTCTTCTAAAGCCTTAAGTCCAGTAATCTGCCGTCCGCTTGCTTATGAATCAACTCCACTGGTGGGCGACATCACTACTCTGCGCCAGTCTCATCCCGGCGCCGAGTAGTGATGTCACCCACCTGTGGACTTGATGCGCTATTTTTAAAGCCTAAAAAACTGGACTTATACTCGAGTATATACGGTATTTATAAATTAGTGTACTTACCACTTAATACCACATAAAAGGCAGAGGGGCCTTCTTATACTTTACATGCTCCTACTATAAAATTGCATTGCCCAGTAAATCAAAGGAATAAGGGATACATTGTCGTTCTAATGCTCATGTCCAGAAATACACGCATGACAAACTAAAATAGAACCTAAATTTGAAAAGCATTTGTTTGGTATGGAAAAGGTTTTACAGCTTGTGGAGTGTTACCGGCTTAGTACATTTGTTCTCCTTTAAAAGCTTTTAAAGTAACTACACTTTATATCTGTTGTATTCAGTTAGATCAACTGGACTTAAAGTTTAGTTCTTGAGGACGTTTCGCTAGTCATCCGACTTGATCTTTCAATTCAGAATGAATAGAGAAAGCCAGTGGGATGATTAGTGAAACGTCTTCAAGAACTAAACTTTCAGTCCAGTTGATCTAACTGAATACAACAGATATGCCATGACCTGGATGGATGAATATTACAGATATACCATGACCTGGATGGATGAATATTACAGATATACCATGACCTGGATGGATGAATATTACAGATATACCATGACCAGGATGAATGAATATTACAGATATACCATGACCTGGATGGATGAATATTACAGATATACCATGACCTGGATGGATGAATATTACAGATATATCTGTAATATTCATTCATCCTGGTCATGGTATATCTGTAATATTCATCCATCCAGGTCATGATATATCTGTAATATTCATTCATCCTGGTCATGGTATATCATGACCTGGATGAATGGATATTACAGACATACCATGACCTGGATGAATGAATATCACAGACATACCATGACCTGGATGAATGAATATTACAGATATACCATGACCTGGATGAATGAATATTACAGATATACCATGACCTGGATGAATGAATATTACAGAAATATCATGACCTGGATGAATGAATATTACAGATATACCGTGACCTAGATGAATGGATATTACAGATATACCATGACCTGGATGAATAAGTATTACAGATATACCATGACCTAGATGAATGAATATCACAGATATACCATGACCTGGATGGATGAATATATATTACATATATACCATGACCTGGATGAATGAATATTACAGATATACCATGACCTGGATGAATGAATATTACAGATAGACCATGACCTGGATGAATGAATATTACAGATAGACCATGACCTGGATGAATGAATATTACAGATATACCATGACCTGGATGAATGAATATTACAGAGATAGCATGACATGGACAAATGAATATTACAGATATACAATGACCTGGATGAATGAATATTACAAATATACCATGACCAGGATGAAGGGATATAACAGATATACCATGACCTGGATGAAAGAATATTACAGATATACCATGACCTGGATGGATGAATATTACAGATAAGCAAGCGGACGGCGGATTACTGGACTAGAAAGGTGAGTGACTCGAGTATAAGTCGACTCGAGGCTATTTTTATAGCCTAAAAAACTCGACTTATACTCGAGTATATACGGTACTTAAGATGTCTGTTTGCTGTGCTGTTCTATCTGTGCATTTAGTGTGTTACGTGTTACATAATGAAGTACACACCATATATACAAGCACGCACTGCAGAAACTGAAAGACAGTAATGGCAGGTGGTGGACTTGATTTGATGCAGGCCAAGGCAAGCAGCATTCAGCAGCATATTGTGTTTGCCCAGGTGGGTATTTTTGAGGGGGTGCTAGGCGCCAGTAACAAATCTGGCACAGGGTGCTATTAATCCTAAGGCCGGCCCTGCACATTGTATATTAGCGATACCAATTGTTACCTTACATCTATATCATAAAATAGTGATAAAAGCCATTATTTTACATCCGTATCATTAAAGTACGAGTTAACTAGAAATGTACTGGAACTGAACCTGAACCCAAGTTCGACCCGAACTTTAATAGTTCGGACAAACTCCAACTTTTAGAACTTCCCAAACTACGAATTAGTTCAGGTTTTTCAAACTTGCGGATTTATTTTCATTAATTATCGAAAATTCACTAATACTCGAATTCTCTAATCGGTAACTTTAAAATGTAGCATTTGATTTCTGTAACCCTCAAATGTATCTTATGGTAACCCTCGAATTCGCCCATAACCCTTGAATGTAGCAAAAACTTGTTGCAGAAACCCGACAAGTGCCCATGGGGAAAAGTCACAGGATGATGCACGGAGAGGCACTATCGGCTATGCCCTGCAATCTCTCTGGCGATGCTACATTCGCATAGCGCCTCTCTGAGCATCCCGAAATGGAGCTTTACCATAGCGGGACTTTAACGCCAGCCAAAAGTCCCGTAAAGGTAAGGCGCTATGCTAATATAGCATCGCTTGTGGCGTCTGCGTGGTTAACTTCCACTTTAACCACCCAGGCTCCGCAATGATGGAGTTTAAGACACGCCAACCAATATAACATCAGTTAGCATATCTTTTAACTCCATATCTTTTAACTCTGTTAGTGTTTAAATAAGTTTTGGTGATAGTGACATGTTCCCCAGACCATTTCCCAGGTGCCACAGCCAGTTACAGTAAGATACCATTGCTATTTTATTTGTAATTAACTAGAACTTTCCGAGCTCCCCCCCCCCATTCACTTTAATGGGTTTGTTTCCAAACGATAGAACTTTAGAACCTTTACTAAAGTTCAATAGTTCCGCCATCTCTAGTGTTATCATTACTTAAAGGGCAACTGTGGTCTCAAAACAAGTTAGGGTTAAATGAAAGCCTGCAGTATTTCCTTGAGCCAACTATCACATCTCTGGCTGGAGCCTGTGAGAAATTATATTGGGGTGAATGTTCAAACTTCCTTCTTCTAGTAGGTTGATTGACATCACCTGACCTCTGCCGGGCCGGCCCTTTCCCCCAGGGGGAGGAAGCATGCTCAGTTAGAATCTATTGCTGGGGAAATCAGAAGTACCTGAGGAAAAAATGACAGTTGAGAAGGGGACCTATTAATGCAGGGAAGGTGGTCACATGACTACAGCTGGTCACATGGCTAAAAAAAGGATAGAGTTTCGGAAGTTAAATTTCTGAACTTTTGCAGCAATAACTTCACAAATTTTATCTAGACATGTGATTAGGTTTTATTTTGAAGGTGTGATGGAAGCTTTTTATATAATCTTCCTATTTTGGAAGAATTTGAGACCACAGTTACCCTTTAATAAATATTAAAAAAAGGCAAGCCTTTATCTACATTGTAACTACCGATTATGATCAGTAAATGACTGGGGGTGCATATACCAATTACCAATTTAAGGGCTACAGTGGTATTGTACAGTGATGGTTCTGACCATCACTGTACAAAGTTACAAAACTTTGTTGACCATTAAAAACTTCAGAGGATGTGCAATCGTTACAGGGGGATCTAGATAGATTGTCACATTGGGCTGCTAAGTGGCAGATGAGTTCATGTGATATAAATGAAGGTGATACATTTTGGACTTAAAAATCCTTGTGCTGCTTATTACTATAAATGGCTCTGTGTTAAAGTGAATCCCTGTTGGAAAGGGATCTTGGATTTTGGTGGATAACAAACTTAAAGTAAGCAAGCAGTGCCAGGCGGCAACAGCCAGAGCTACATGGTATTGTCTTGTATAAAGAGAGGTATGGATTCAAGGGAGGAAATGTAATTCTCCCTCTTTACAAGCATTGGTATGGCCTCATTTGAAATATGCAGTGCAATTTTGGAATCCTGTGACAAAAAGGACATATTGTTCTTCAATAAACCTGCAGGACCAGAAGAAAAGGTAAGGTACTACCCAATGAATCGCACCTCTGCTGCATAGTCTGACAGGTCGTGAAGACTTGTATTCTATGCTCAAGTGCAAGTTGCGATGCGCATGAGTATAGAATACAGAGTCCATCGGAACCTGTCAGACTATGCAGAGGAGGTGCGATTCATTGGTAAGTACCTACCTTTTCTCGGCTCCTGCAGGTTTATTGAAGAACGGGAGGTACTGTAAGACACACTCCTTTACCTCCCGTTCTCAATAAAACGAAATGCCCCCAAAATTATTTACAGCGAGATACTTTTTAAAATAGCCATACGATCACATCTCTGGCTGCAGCCTGAGAAAAATAATATTGTGTAAAATGTTTAAACTTCCTGTTCCAAAGCTTGAGTGACATCACCGACCCACTACTTCATCCTCTGTCCCCGGGGTTGCAGCGTGCTCACTTAAGACTTAATGGAAACGCCCTACACAAAAAAAAATGAAAGTTGGGGTAGGGTATATAATGCAGGCAGAGACTAGTCACATGGCTACAAGCTGCTGAAAGTAGGAAGTTTTCAGGAGGTATATTTCTAAACCTTTTCCAGCAATATCATTTTTACCCAGAGATGTAATCAAGGTCCATGAAACGACCCTTAGTTTTATAATGATGCAAGTGCACAGATAGTATATTTTTGTATGAGTTCTGGGAATGTTTCATCGATTATCCTTTGTATCTTTATTGTGACAATATAAAAATTTCGTCCACAGCCATATTAGGACCCTCTATAGTCTTCGTAGTAGAAGGAGCGGAGCCCTTAATATGAAATTGTGCACACTGAAAGAGTGGGTTGTTTTTGCAGGTTCACAGAAATATGCACCAAAATCCACCTTGTTTTCTAAAAACATAAATTCAAACTGATAATGGTAAATAATGTTATGGATGAAAGAATGCAGCTGTGACCTTGAAACAACAGCTCTAGAGATAAAATAAGTGGTTTCATTTCCCCGACATTTTCACGAAATTAGGAGAAATTTTTGGGTGAAACTTAAGTTGTGAGATAAACATCAGGATTACTTTGCTTTATTTAAAGTGTGAATATTGCACAGGGTGCTGGAATGTTATAGAAACATGTACCAAAAGCCAAAACCTTTTTAAAAATATTTTCTGTTGCAGGGGCAAAATTTGTGCTGACAAAATAGCGAATTTTGTCCTGGCAATACAGAATTTTCGCTTGGGAAACAATTTTGTAGCAAAACTCTTACTAAGTCCCCGGGACCCCACAATCCTTTTCATGGTCCGAAATATACAGATTGATATTTTTCCAGTAACCTTCACAAATCCCCCACCTTGTGCTGATGATCTTCGTAGATTTCAGCTTGAAAACTAAAGCACTAAGGTATAGTGAGTTGGCTGCGATCTTTAGGTTATGGCAGTAACGAGCTGTCAGGAAAGTGTGTAGTGACTTGGTAAAAATGGGTTAACTATTGGTATTAGTCTTGCAAAGGACCAATAAAATACCATTCCACCCTGGAACAGTCCTATTGTTTATAGTAGCCATTAGTGAAGCATAGAACCAGTCTCCTTTCCAGACATGTGGGGCCGAACGGTGTATCTGGAATTCTCTTCAGTAGGGTTGGTGGGTACAAGGTCATTTTAAGGACCAAGCATACCTGGAAAATAAATGTATTTCAGTATTGGAATAGTAAGACAGAAACCAATATTATATTTGTGAATGGGAAAGTAGGCCTATTAAATGATACCAACATGAGCCCTTATCCTTGCCAAGGAGAGTTATTAATCTTGGGAAATATGGAGTACACAAGGTCATGTTTGGTATTGGGGAATTGTTAATTAATACAGGAGAGGAATATGTGATCAAATCCCCAGTACAATGTACATATCTACATTATCTGGAATTGCCTAAATAGGGGGAATGCATGCTTTTGGCTAGTCGTAAATCTGGACATTCCGTAGACACTGCCCACCGCATAGCCAGGAGGGGTGTGGTCATCAAAAGGTTTAAAAAAATCCTTGTAGCCCCTATAACTTTGTTCATACTGAGGGGACATGCTAAAACCGGGTGTGTATAGACCGCTGTGGTTTCTTCCCGCCCCGAGATACAGGGCTTCTTCAGTGAGTAGGGTCTGGAATATTTTTTATTTTTATTTTCTATAACTGTTCTACCTATTATGTCATTTTATTATAACACCATTTTCTTTTATTTTTGTATTTATGCACCTGTCCACCTTTTGGAATATTAATCTAAAATTTAATAAGTTTGTCTTTGATGCTCTAAAAGAACTCAGTTAGCCTCTGATAAGTTTATATGTGGTTGAATGGAGGTGTTTGCAGTGTAAATGCTAATTAACTCTGTGACTGCTTGTGAAGGACTGATGCTAATTAACCAGTTAGTTGCTGGAGTGAATGGTGTAGTGTTAACCATTTAGCTGCCAGGACAGGGGTGTGCATAGTCGTGAGAATCAAGAGTGTTTTTGGGGCGTCTTTAAGGGCCGTAACTTAAAGTGTGGCAGCGAGTACTGATTGATTGGTCAGATCACGTGCCCAGCGAACTGGCGTTCTTGACAACGAGGAATTCTCCCGGTATTATACAGGAAAAAAAGACATCATTCAGGAAGATGACAGAACAAATCTTACAGATTGGAACAGTGTGAATTGTGTTCAGAAGTACAGACACACTGTTACAGAACACCATCATTGTTATTAACAAACAATAATGCACTCCTACAGTTGAGAAGGGGAGCCTATTAATGCAGGGAAAGGCTGGTCACATGACTACAAGCTGGTCACATGGCTAAAAACAGGAAGAGTTCGGAAGTTACATTTCTGAACTTTTGCAGCAATAACTTTTCACAAATTTTATCTAGACATGTGATTTAGGTTTTATTTTGAAGGTGTGATGGAAGGATTTTTATATAATCTTACTAGTTTGGAAGAATTTGAGACCACAGTTACCCTTTAATAAATAATTATAAAGGCAATGCCTTTATCTACATTGTAAACTACCGATTATGATCAGTAAATGACTGGGGTACAATATACCAATTACCAATCTTAAGGGCTACAGTGGTATTGTACAGTGATGGTTCTGACCATCACTGTACAAAGTTACAAAACTTTGTTGACCATTAAAAACTTCAGAGGATGTGCAATCGTTACAGGGGGATCTAGATAGATGTCACATGGGCTGCTAAGTGGCAGATGAGTTCAATGTTGATAAAATGGAAGGTGATACATTTGGACTTAAAAATCCTTGTGCTGCTTATACTATAAATGGCTCTGTGTTAAAGTGAATCCCTGTTGGAAAGGGATCTTGGATTTTGGTGGATAACAAACTTAAAGGTAAGCAAGCAGTGCCAGGCGGCAACAGCCAGAGCTAGCATGGTATTGTCTTGTATAAAGAGAGGTATGGATTCAAGGGAGGAAATGTAATTCTCCCTCTTTACAAGCATTGGTATGCCCATTTGAAATATGCAGTGCAATTTTGGAATCCTGTGACAAAAAGGACATATTGTTCTTCAATAAACCTGCAGAGACAGAAGAAAAGGTAAGGTACTACCCAATGAATCGCACCTCTGCTGCATAGTCTGCAGGTCGTGCAGACTCTGTATTCTATGCTCAAGTGGCAAGTTGCGAGGCGCATGAGGTATAGAATACAGAGTCTGTCACGACCTGTCAGACTATGCAGCGGAGGTGCGATTCATTGGGTAAGTACCTTACCTTTTCTTCTGGCTCCTGCAGGTTTTATTGAAGAACGGGAGGTACTGTAAGACACAACTCCTTTACCTCCCGTTCTTCAATAAAACGAAATGCCCCCAAAATTATTTACAGTGGAGATACTTTTTAAAATAGCCATCGATCGTATCTCTGGCTGCAGCCTGAGAAGAATAATATTGTGTAAAATGTTCAAACTTCCTGCTTCCAATAGCTTGAGTGACATCACCTGACCCACTACTTCTCCTCTGTCCCCGGGGTCTGAGCATGCTCACTTAAGACTTAATGGAAACGTACCTACACACAAAAAAATGAGACGTTCCATAAGTCTTAAGTGAGCAGCTCAGACCCCGGGGAAAGAGGAGAAGGTGTGGTCGGTGATGTCACTCAAGCTTTGGAAGCAGGAAGTTAACTTTTACACAATATTATTTTTCTCAGGCTGCAGCAGAGATGAGCGATGGCTATTTTAAAAGTAGCTCCGCTGTAATAATTTTGGGGGCATTTCGTTTTATTGAAAACGGGAGTAAAGGAGTTGGTCTTACAGTACCTCCCGTTCTTCAATAAAACCTGCAGGAGCAGAAGAAAAGGTAAGGTACTACCAATGAATCGCTCTCCGCTGCATAGTCTGACAGGTTCCGATGGACTTGTATTCTATTACTCACGCATCGCACTTGCACTTGAGCATAGAATAAGAGTCTGTCACGACCTGTCAGACTATGCAGCGCAGAGGTGCGATTCATTGGGTAAGTACCTTACCTTTTCTTCTGGCTCCTGCAGGTTTTATTGAAGAACAATATGTCCTTTTTGTACACAGGATTCCAAAACTGCACTGCATATTCCAAATGAGGCCATACCAATGCTTTGTAAAGAGGGAGAATTACATTTTCCTCCCTTGAATCATACCTCTCTTTATACAAGACAATACCATGCTGCTCTGGCCGTTGCCGCCTGGCACTGCTTGCTTACCTTTAAGTATTGTTATCCACCAAAATCCAAGATCCCTTTCCAACAGGGATTCACTTTAACACAGAGCCATTTATAGTATAAGCAGCACAAGGATTTTTAGTCCAAAAATGTATCACCTTCCATTTATCAACATTGAACTCATCTCCACTTAGCAGCCCAATGTGACATCTATCTAGATCCCACTGTAACGATTGCACATCCTCTGAAGTTTTTAATGGTCAACAAGTTTGTAACTTTGTACAGTGATGGTCAGTAACCATCATGTCAATACCACTGTAGCCCTTAGATTGGTAATTGGTATATTGTACCCCCAGCATTTACTGATCATAATCGGTAGTTTACAATGTAGATAAGGCTTGCCTTTATAATTATTTATTAAGGGTAACTGTGTCTCAAATTCTTCCAAAATAGAAGATTATATAAAAAGCCTTCCATAACACCTTCAAAATAAAACCTAAATCCCATTGTCTAGATAAAATTTTGTGAAGTTATTGCTGCAAAAGTTCAGAAATTAACTTCCGAACTCTTCCTGTTTTTAGCCATGTGACCAGCTTGTAGTCATGTGACCAGCCTTCCCTGCATAATAGGCTCCCCTTCTCAACTGTCAATGTTTCCTCAGGTACTCCTGATTTCCCCAGCACAATAAGTCTAACTGAGATGCTTCTCCCCCTGGGGGAAAAGGGCCGGCCCGGCAGAGGGTCGGTGATGTCAATCAACCTACTAGAAGAAGGAAGTTTGAACATTACCCCAATATAATTTCTCACGGCTCCAGCCAGAGATGTGATAGTTGGCTCAAGGAAATACTGCAGGCTTTCATTTAACCCTAACTGTTTTGAGACCACAGTTCCCTTTAAGTAATTAACACTAGAGATGGGGGAACTATTGAACTTTAGTAAAGGTTCTAAAGTTTCATCGTTTGGAAACAAACCCATTAAAGTGAATGGGGGGGGGGAGTCGCGAAAAGTTCTAGTTAATACAAATAAAATAGCAATGGTATCTTACTGTAACGGGTTGGCACCTGGGAAATGGTCTGGGAACATGTCACTATCACCAAAACTTATTTAAAAACTAAAGAGTTAAAAGATATGGAAGTTAAAAGATATGCTAACTGAGTTACATTGGTTGGCGTGTCTTAAACTCCATCATTGCGGAGCCGGGTGGTTAAAGTGGAAGTTAACCACGCAGACGCCACAAGCGATGCATATTAGCATAGCGCCCTACTTTACGGGACTTTTGGCTGGCGTTAAAGTCCGCTATGGTAAAGCTCCATTTCGGGATGCTCAGAGAGGCGCTATGCGAATGTAGCATCGCCAGAGAGATTGCAGGGCATAGCCGATAGTGCCTCTCCGTGCATCATCCTGTGACTTTCCCCATTGGCACTTGTCGGGTTTCGCTACAAGTTTTTTGCTACATTCAAGGGTTATGGGCGAATTCGAGGTTTACCATAAGATACATTTGAGGGTTACAGAAATCAAATGCTACATTTTAAGGTTACGATTTAGAGAATTCGCAAGTATTAGTGAATTTTCGATATAATTATGAAATAATCCGCAAGTTTGAAAAACTGAACTAATTCGTAGTTTGGGAAGTTCTAAAGTTAGTTGAGTTTGTCCGAACTATTAAAGTTCGGGTCGAAACTTGGGTTTCAGGTTCAGTTCCATACATTTCTAGTTTAACTCGTACTTAATGATACGGATGGTAAAAATAATGGTTTTATCACTATTTTATGATATAGATGTAGGTAACAATTGGTATGCTAATATACAATGTGCAGGGCCGGCCTTAGGATAATAGCACCCGTGCCAGATTTGTTACTGGCGCCTAGCACCCCCTCAAAAAATACCCACCTGGGCAAACACAATATGCTGTGAATGCTGCTTGCCTTGGCCTGCATCAAATCAAGTCCACCACCGCCATTACTGTCTTTCGTTTTCGCAGTGCGTGCTTGTATATATGGTGGTACTTCATTATGTAACACGTAACACACTAAATGCACAGATAGAACAGCACAGCAAACAGACACTTAAGTACCGTATATACTCGAGTAAAGTCGAGTTTTTAGGCTATAAAAATAGCCTCGAGTCGACTATATCGAGTCAACTCACCTTTCTAGGTCCAGTATATCCGCCGTCCGCGTTGCTTCCGCATCAACTCCACAGGTGGGTGACGTCACTCTACGGCACCGGGTGTGAGACCGCGCAGAGTGTACATCCCACCCAGGAGTTTGATGCGTAAGCAAGCGGACGGCGGATTACTGGACTAAGGCTTAGAACGTTGGATGCTATAGCAGATTGCTGAGACCCAAGTCAGAGGCCAAAGCAGGAAAACAGACCTACCTGCATGGCAGCATGAGACATATTTATTGGTTCCATATGGCAGCACCAGGGGGGTGCAGTGTTTGAAAACTGCAGATGTTTGGAAACTCAACTCCAGAAGTAAGCATTGCTGGGAGTTGTAGTTCCCAAACACTGGAAGTGGCAAGGATTTGGATGTTAGTGTGTGTGATTACTCTCTACTTAAAGGTCAACTAGTGCTTTAAAACTATACAGAATCAGGAGGATGTATCTATTGTTTAAAGATTGCCTTCTGATTCTGTATTGTTTGAGGCTTTAATTGCCTTTAAATGGACAGCAGAATTCCCATAATGTAGTCCCATACGAATTAGCATACTGGATTTGGCTATACTGTATGGGACTACTGTATAGGAAACTGTTGTCCATTTAAAGGGCAACTAAAGCATCAAAACAATACAGAATCAGAAGGCAGTAGTGGTGATCATTCTTACCCTCGACTTTATACTCGAGTCAACATATTTTAAAATTTTTAGTAAAATAGGTACCTTGACTTATTACTCGGATTGACTTATATTCGAGTATATACGGTAAGGCGTAACGTGTGAGATTTACAACGGAGCAGGAGGAAACATTAACATTACTAACATCCATATCTTCTGACTGCCTTGCACTTTGGGAACTGCTACCAGTAAGACATCAAAGGGAGTTTAACTACCCCAATAGGATTGTAGGGCGATTCTTCTAATAGCGTTATAATTTCCAATAGGGGTAAGGTTATTCACTTAATGATCATACTACAAGTTGAAGGGAGGCATGTCATCATGTTTTGCCCTTGACCTCAGGCAGAATAAAACTAAGTAGGAGGTATCCTAGGGGCAAGGACACTTCTAGGGTTTTTACTGCCTGAGACAAACTTTATACATCCCTTTCTCAAACAGCTTGTGTTGCCATTACCATATTGCTCCTGGAGTAGACAGCAGGCGAGGTAGACATACATGGGGCAATATTTCAGATCAACTGAGCGCAGCATATTGACAGTGGAAATAGCCATACATGTGATGTGCTTAAGTGCCAACAAGGGTGTCGGATCTCCCTCCCATAGATACATAGGGCCATATTTATAAAGCCGCGGCATTGCTTTTAGCTATACTGGCGACTTTAACAATCGGGATCGTAAATTTATGATCGTTAACCGAGAGATTACGATCGGTTTAACAATCGTAATAACGATACCGATACGAAATAGTATCGTAGATGTGACGATCCAATAGAATACCATGCGATAGTTTACAACCGCACGGTTAGTCTACAATCACATCGTACGTTTACGACCAAGAATTGTAAATTAACTAAACCCGTGGTATCACTAAAAGCGGATCCGCGGGGTCTATAAATATTGCCTATAGGGCCATATTTATCAAAAATCGTTTTTTTTTACATCCCCGTAAAATAACGACCAGTGTACGATATTGCTATCGTAATTCTACGGTGGCCGATATCGTACAAGTCGAGTAGAATAACGATCGTGCGTGCGTGGCTCCTTTAAAAAAAGGACCGGGCGGTCGTCGTTAAATAATTATTTTTATTCCTCGTTACCGATCGTTATTCTACGATATCAGCACCGTAGTATTCGATGGTGATATCGTAAATAACGATCGGTATCCTGGAACACCGATCGTTTTTTTACGGTGATCGTAAAAAAACAAATAACGATGTTGATAAATATGGCCCAAGAATGTTATTAAAGGCTTTAAACACTGACACAAATCTCACCCCAGCAACCCACCAAAGGCTCCTGAAAGTCACTGACTCACAGAAAAGGCACTTTTTTTTGTCACAGTAGCAGTCAAAGAGAAAGGAAACAGATGTCTAAGAGATTCACCACACCAGTCCCTTCCTCTCTCTATTGACTGCTGGACTGTTAATTACCTGCAGACACAGAGAGAAGCCTCAGTGGACCAAATAGACAGCAAGGAATGTCTATGGGAGCGTTTGATTGGTTCCGCTAAATTACTTCCATGACCTTATTTTCTTGACTAGGAGCTACGGTATACTGAGCATTGAGCAGCAGGGTGTGGTCCTGACACTGACCGTGACTCTCAAGAAGCAGAAGCGGAGTTGATACTTCAGGTAATGTGCACATTGGAGTCATGTGGGCGGCGATACACTTCTCATGGCCGTACACGCATTTTTCGCCGTTTCAAGGGTAAAAAAAAATTTCTTCACCCGTGTGCCACTTAGGGGTGACGGACTGAACAATGTCTCACTCTGCTTCATAGAAGATGGGGCCCTGCATAGGGATAAATTAATAAATGTGGGTATCGCTAGTAGCAAAATTGGTTTATGGGCATATTTATAAATAATGATACCTAAATAGACCTTATATACACACTATCTGTAAATATGATATTTACCCCTTAAATAGGATACCCCTATTAAAGGACATGCCCACCCTTAAAGGGCAGTCACCCCAAAACATAATCCCCCACTACTGGCCCCACCATGTAGTGTAGTTAATCCTTACCTCACATCCCAGCTCCATTAGGTTCTCCTGTAGTCCCCCCCCAAAGTCCCAAAACTGCCCACCAGGAGGATAGCAGAGTCCATACAGGACTCTACTCCTATCTGGCCTCCAGGAGAAGTTTGGCATGTGTACGCAGACCTTCTCCCCCTCCCTCCCGATTAGGATTCCCTCCCCCTAGTGTAATCCCTTTTTTACCAAACATTGCCCCTGTCCCCCAGCCCCAACCGCTATGTTATAATATCAGAAAATGCCCAGAACATTACTTACCTTCCCTCTTGCCTCTGCCGCACTGAACTGGCAGCCCGTCCGTGATTGGCTGCGCTCAGCCAATCACAGACGCGACTGCCGGTCCCGCCCCTCTGCTTGCATTTCTCACAAGCAGAGGGCCTGGCAGAGGGCGGAGGAAAGAGGGAAGGTAAGTAAAGTTTTGGGCTTTTTTGATAATACTAACATAGCGGTTGGGGGTGAGGGGACAGGGGAATGTTTGGTAAAAAAAAATTTTTAGGGTGGCATACCCTTTAAATAAAAAAAATTGGTGGACCTGTCGTAATCCAGTCTACAGTTATAATGAGGAGGTGAGTATAGCATTTATACATGTTAAGGGGTCCTCTTCCTGCAGCAAAATTTTCATTTTAGGGGTAGACGTGCCTTTAAATCATGCCCATTTTAGACCAAATCCTCATCTGTTCTGTGGCTCGGTAAGGTTACACTAAACCTGGTGTTTAAACAACTCCGTATGACACATTTTGTGACTAGAAGAGACAATACACTACCATGAATGGGTAGTTAATTTATTTTTTAACCACAAACAGATGTTGGCCTTTGTTTTGTACGTCTCTGTACTAATTTATAAAGTTGGCAGATTCACATACTGGAAAGGACAAATGTTAAGCATTGTGCCAAATGAAAATATACCCACTGGTATAACCCTTTCCCTGCCACAGATCGTATATTCACGATCTGTGCAGAGAATGCTTAAACTGCCACAGCGTGAATATAACGATATGTGGCCTTCCCCTGCAAAAAAAAATTTCCCCCCTGCTAGGGCCGATCGGGGGGCAGCATTCAACTGCCCCCTAGCCCCATCGATCCCCCCTCGGTGTGATCCAAATCGAGGGGGGATCGGAAGATACACTCAACCTTAGCCGGGTCCGCGATGTCAGCCGGTCCCCGTGGAGGAAGCGGAAACGAGGAACCCCGGTGGTCACGGAGCTTCCTCCTTCACCGGGGTCTCCCTTGAAGTGTAGGAGACTGGTCTGGTCTAGTTGAGGTACTGCAGCTTGATCTCCATAGATCATGCTGCAGTACCTAAGTATAGTAAAAGACTGTCAAGCTGCCAGCTTTTACTATACATTTGTGAATGGAACTCAAAGTTCCATTCACAAATAGGATTTTTCTAAGTCTTTGATACTTAGCGAAGACTTAGAAAAAAAAAATGGGGACAGAGATCAAAATTGAGTGATCACTTCTGATCAAAAAATATTGATCTTTGCCAATGAATGAAAAATCACGTCCTGAGAAAATGATTTCCGGGAAGTGATTTTCTGATCGGATTTCGAATTGGAAAAGGGCATTTATGCCCGTATTCCAAGTTTCGGTATCATCCCTAAGATGATCTGATGATCATCTTTGGATCATGATCGGGGAAAAAAGGGGAAATACACACAAAAAATTCTTAAAGTGAGACACCACACCTTTTTTTTTTTTTTACCCTAAAACTATAAATTAGAAAAAAGTTGTCTTCTCCAAGCTCCCCAATGTCCCAGTGATATCGGTAAAGTAAACGCGGATACTTATTTGTCGATTTCAGGGAAACTAAGCCTATTTTTTAGAAGAAGCGGAAATTTTGAGGTACCAAATAAGACCGTATTGAATTTTTAGGATCAGTAAAGGGTGACAAAAACGTTGTGTGTGACTCTCCATACTAACCGATTTCACTAAAATACCACTAAAAGGGGAGAGTGTGTGTGGGGGGGGGGGTTGTGGCGTTTTTTAAAATTTTTTTGTAACTGCACTTCAAATGCGTTCCATTTGAGCTGTTGGTGGCCTCGTCTCCTGTTTGCAACCACGCAAATGGACACACCGTTGATTCAGGACATGTGGAGATTGCTATTTAGGGGGTTTTTTTGCTGTCAGTGGGTGTAGGTAGGATTTCAACCTGAATATCTTACTGGTAGGGTTCCAAAATCTGGAAAAACACAGAGTTGTGTTTTTTTTCTTGGATCGCTGGGTCTGAATCTTCTGCATGTATGAAAGCATGGCACGTAACGTAGCTGAAGTGTGTGTAGTTCAAAAATTAGTTGTGGGGGAATTTCCATGATTTCGGGACTGTTCCTTATAAAAGGGTAGGCTGTTCAAATTACTAGCGCACTTTGATTTTTTCTTGTAATTGCATTTGTGCATGCGTCCTTTGAGCTAGTTGGTGACCACGTCTCTGTGTGCATCCACGCATATGGCATACCGTTTGATTCAAACATGTGGGGAGATTGTATTAGTTGGGGTTTATTTGTGGGGGCATTTCAAAGTTTTGGGCTGTTTGAAATTACAGAGCACTTGATATTTTCTTGTACATACACTGGTGCATGCGTTCCCATTTGAGTAGTTGGTGGTCACGCCCAGTGTGCATCCACCATTGGTCATCCCGTTTCATGGGCATACCGTTTCAGGCATTGGGAGGAGAGGATTATTTAGTAGCTTTTTTTTAATTCCTGTTGTGCATGATTCAACTGTTGAATGTTTTTGTTCATTTTTCAGACAAATGCGAATTTCTACGGAAGAATGCGCCCACACAATTCATGGTATGAATGACAACAACTACAGCGTTACTTGCTGAAGGTATGTAGAATTAAGATCATATAGTTTTGTGGGGTATTTCCAGGTTAGAGGGGTGTTCAGTTTGAAAATCGGGAAAATGCTGTTATTGGCTTCACTGCGCATTGTTTTACATTTTTACTAGTTGCCCTTCCACCGTCCGTGTGTGTACCACAACATATGGCCATACCATTTGATTCAGGACATTAGGAGATTGATTATTTGGTTAAGTTTTTTTACATTACATGGGAGTTTGTGTGATTTTGTATTTACTTTGAAAGTATTTTTCTCTAGTTTTCCAAAAACAATTGTGTGTAAAATGCGAAATTCTATGAGACTCGCACACCATTGATGGTATGAATGAACGAACTACAGGACTACATAGCGAAGTGTTTAGATTCAGGAATATATAGTTTGTGGGGGGGTATTCTGAGTTATAGGGTGTTTTGTGGAAAAACTGCAGACTGTCCAAATTACGGAGTTTGCTAAATATTTCGTGTTTTTCTCCATCATGCATGGTCTCACATCGTGGCTTTTCGCTTCCACGTCGCCAATGTGTACCACCCTATGGCATACGTTTGGATTCATGACATTTGGGAGATTGAGTATTTATAGCTTTTTTTTTTACATCCAGGGGTTTTGGCATGATTTCTACCTTTTGAAGTGTTTTTGTGCATTTTTTCAGACATGTGAAGTTCTAACGAAGAACTGGCGCCCACACCCATATGGTAGATGAATGACAAACTACAGCGTTAGTAGCTGAAGTATGTAGATCTGAGAATATATAGTTTAGTGGGGGTATTTCCACAGTAGGTGGGTGTCAGTTTTGAAAACTCTGGGAAAATGCTGTATTGGCTCACTGCGCATGTTTTTTACATTTTGAGAGTCGCTCCACGTCGTGTGTGTAACCACACAATAGCGCATACCATTGATCATGGACATTTAGTCAGTTGATATTTGGTAAGTTTTTTTTACAATTACATGGGTTTTGGTTGTGATTTTGTAACTTCTGAAATGTATTTTTCTTATTTTTCCAGAAAATTGGTAGAAATGCGCAATTCTATGAAGAACTGCGCCCACACCATGATGGTAATAGAATTCGAACTACAGTGATACATAGCTGAAGGTTGTTAGTTTCAGGAATATAAGTTTGTGGGGGGTTATTTCGGAGTTATTCGGGTGTTTGTGGAAAAAACTGCAGGACTGTCCAATTCGGAGTGGCTCCTAATTTTCCACTGTTCTCAACCATTACATGGCATGTCTCACATCGTGGGCTTTTTCGCTTACACGGTCCATGTGAACACACCTATGGCATACCGTTTGTTCGGACATTGGGAGATTGATATTTAGGAGCTTTTTTTTAAATTCCATGGGGTTTGGCATGATTTCTACCTTTTGAAGTTGTTTTTGTTCACTTTTCAGACAAATGCGAATTTCTACGAAGCAAAGCGCCCCCACACCATTCATGGTATGAATGAACAAAATACAGCGTACGTAGCTGAAGGTATGTAGATTCTTGAGATATATAGTTTGGTGGGGGTATTTCCAAGTTAGAGGGGTGTTCAGTTTGAAAAAACTGGGAAAATGCTGTTATTGGCTCACTGCGCATTGTTTTCATTTTGACTAGTTCGCTTCCACGTCCGTCTGTGTGACCACACATATGGCATACCATTTGATTCAGGACATTGAGGAGATTGATATTTGGTAAGTTTTTTTACATACATGGGGTTTTGGGTGTGATTTGTTGTAACTTTGAAATGTTTTTTCTCTATTTTTCCAGAAATTGTGTGAGAATGCGAAATCTATGAAGAACTGCGCCACCACCATTGATGTATGAATGAACGACTACAGTGCTACATAGTGAAGGTGTTTAGATAGCAGAATATATAGTTTTGGGGGGTATTTCTGAGTACAGGGTGGTTTTGTGGAAAAAACTGCAGACTGTCCAAATCGGAGTTGGCTAAATATTTTCGCTGTTTCTCAACCATCATGCCTTGTCTCACATCGTGGCTTTCGCTTCCACGTCCGCATGTGTAACAACACATATGGCATACCGTTTGATTCAGACATGTGGAGATTGATATTAGTAGCTTTTTTTTACATTCCATGGGGTTTGGCATGATTTCTACCTTTTGAAGTTGTTTTTGTTCATTTTTTCAGAAAATGCGAACTTCTACGAAAGAACTCGCCCCACACATTATGGTATGAATGAAACAACTACAGGTTAGTAGCTGAAGGTATGTAGATTCTGCAGAATAATCAGTTTGGTGGGGGTATTTCCAAGTTAGAGGGGTGTTCAGTTGAAAAATCTGGGAAAATGCTGATTGGGCTCACTGCGCATTGTTTTACATTTGGACAGTCGCTTCCACGAGTCCGTGTGTGTAACCACACATATGGCATACCAGTTGATTCAGGACATTTGAGGGATTGATATTTGGTAAGTGTTTTTTTACATTACATGGGGTTTGGTGTGATTTTTAACTTTGAAAATGTATTTTTCTCTATTTTTCCAGAAATTGTGTTAGAAATGCGAAATTCTATGAAGAAAAATGCGCCCACACCATGATGGTATAATGAAGAACTACAGTGCTACATAGCTGAAGGGGTTTAGATTTCGGAATATATAGTTTGTGGGGGGATTCTGAGTATTCAGGGGGTGTTTGTGGAAAAAACTGCAGACTGTCCATTCGAGTGGCGAAATATTTCGCTGTTTCTCACCATCAGCCTGGTCTCACATCGTGGCTTTTCGCTTCCACGTCCGCATGTGTTAACCACACATATGGCATACCGTTTGATTCAGGACATTTGGGAGATTGATATTTAGTAGCTTTTTTTTTACATTCCATGGGGTTTGGCATGATTCTACCTTTTAACGTGTTTTTGTTCTTTTTTCAGACAAATGCGATATTTCTACGAAGAGAACTGCGCCCACACCATTCATGGTATGAATGAACAAACTAAAGCGTTACGTAGTGAAGGTAGTGTAGATTCTGAGAATATATAGTTTTGTGGGGGGTGATTCCAAAGTTGGAGGGGCGTTCAGTTTGAACAATCTGGGAACATGATGTTTTATTGGCTCAATGCGCATTGTTTTACATTTGCGATAGGCGCTTCACTCGTGTGTGTAACCACCACATATGGCATACCATTGATTTAGGACATTTAGGAGATTGATATTTGAGTAAGTTTTTTACCATACATGGGTTTTTGTTGTGATTTTGATAACTTGAAAGGTATTTTTCTATTTCTCAGAAAATGTGTGGAAATGCGAAATTCTATGAGAGAACTGCGCCCCCACAACATGATGGTATGAATATGAACGAACCTACAGTGCTACATAGTGAAGGTGTTTAGATTTCAGAATTTGTGTGGGGGTATTTTGAGATATCAGGGTGTTTGTGGAAAAAAAGACCTGCGTCACAAATTCGGGAGTTGGCCTTAAATATTTTCGCTGTCTCAACCATCATGCATTGTCTCACAGATGTGGCTTTCGTTCCACGTCCGCATGTGAACCAACACATATGGCTACCGTTTAGTTTCAGGACAACTTGGAGATGATATTTTAGTAAATTTGTTTTACCCATCGTCAGTTTGGCATGGTTTTCCTCTTTGAAGTTGTTTTTTGTCTATTTTTCGAAAAAAGTGCGGAACTCTACAAAGAATGCGCCCACCACCATTGGTATGAAATGAACGAACTACCAGTGCTACATAGCTGAAGAGTGTTTAATTTCAGGAATATATCAGTTTGTGTGGGGGTTATTTCTGAGTTCGGGTGGTCTTGTTTTGTGGAAAAAACAATGCAGACATGTCACAAATCGGAAGTTGGCTCTAAATATTTTCGCTGTTTCGAGCCACGTGCATTGTCTAACTTTGTGGCTTTCGCTCCACGTCCACATGTTAACCACCACAATGGAACCGTTGATTCAGGACATGGGATGAATATTAGGAACTTTTTTTTAGATTCCATGAGGTTGCATGATTTTTACACTTTTGAAGTTGTTGTATGTTACGTTTTTTCGACAATGCGAACTTCTACAAAGAATTCGGCGCCACACCATTGATGGCGTATGAATGAACAACTACAGCGTACTTAGCTGAAGTGTGTGTAGATTCAGGAATATATAGTTTTGGGGGTGTAGTTCTAAGTTAACGGGGTTGGTGTTTGTGGAAAAAATGCAGGACTGTCCAATCGGAGTTGGCTGAATATTTTGCTCGTGTTTCTAACTCAGTGCATGTCTCAATCGTGGCTTTTCGCTTCCACGTCGCGGCTGTGTAACCACACATATGGCATACGTTTGATCAGGACATTTGGGAGATTGATATTTAGTACTTTTTTTTTACCTTCGGGGTTTGTGCATTGATTTCGACCCTTGTTGAACCGTTTGATGTTCATTTTTTTTGAAATCTGGGTAAAAGGTGCAAAATTTCTACGAAGAACTGCGCCCACACCATTGATGATATGATTGAACGAACACAGCGTTACATAGCTGAACGGTGTGTTAGATTTCAGAATATATAGTTTGTGGGGGGTGGTATTGTTGCAGTGGGGGGGTGTTGTTTGTGGAAAAAAACTGCAGGACTGTTCAAAAATACAAAAATGGCATAATATTTTTTTGCGTATGACATTTGGCACTGGTTCACGCTCTGGGTTGGGGTAGCAATGTCTCTGGGTACACCCATGAATGGGTGAATACCGTTCTTATTCGGGAGGGGTATTAGGCTAATTTGAGATGCGGTTTGAACTGTTCCTCGACGTTTTGACGAATTCGCATTTATTTTGTCTATGATTTACAGTTGAGGAAGAAAAAAAGGAAAAATGTAGAGGAAAGTATCTTACAATTGACGAAGAGCTGCGTCCGGGGTATCTGCATTTTGACGAAACTAACCTCACTCATAAAATCCTGCGAGTGTGTAGTTTCTAAAAATATCTCACTTTGTGGGGATAGTTAGATAATTGGTAGAATTCTATGATAACTGTCAGTAGTGGTTATACATTTAATTTGGATTGTAATATTTAGGAGGGCAGTTTAGTGTGGGGGTTCTCTGTACAGGAAAGTGGCGGGCCGGGTGGTACTACATATACATCTGTACGATTGGTCTCGGGAGTAATCTAGAGCTTTTACGAGAAACAGTAAGTTTTTGATGCGTAACATTAAGAAACTATAAGAAAAAATGGGAAAAATCATGAAAAAAATTTGCAAATTTTCCACTTTTTTTACATATTTACCCATAATTCAGTAAAAAATTTTCCAGAAAGGTTACAAAATACTGTACCAGTTAAAGTACACTTTGTGGTGTGAAAAAAACAATGAAATATTCCTGATTTACGCGCAAGGTTTCATACTGTAAAATAGTCTAAAGCGAGTAGGGCAAAATCTTGAAAAAAATTTCTGGGCAGTTAACGCAAAAAAAAATGAAAATTCATGGCAGTGAAAAGGGTTAACAGTCAAATCTGTTGTGATTGGACAACCTTAGCCCCAAAATAACGGCCCATTCTGTTTTTTAACAAAGTCAAAAACGACGAGACGCGATGGTAAAGATGCCCAAAATGACTGGGACATTCTTTGATGATTTGAAACAATCCGTACAGGGGTTGGGTAGCTTATGGTATACTATGACAAATAAATGTCCCTTCAAAGTGGACAATGATGGACAAGTAGGCTCGGCCATACACTAGGGGGCCATGTTGAAAAACGATGCCAAAACTATTCAGCGTCCAAAATTAAACTCCTGCGTAAGTTACAGGACCGGTGTAGGAATTGGCGGAGGAAATGAACAAGTGCGTACACGGCATTGACTCTGCCCTGGGTTGATGCAGTGCTCAGTAGTGATCTCCAGCATGTTGACCACTTAACAGTGGGTCAGTAGACTTCGGGTAATTACCTGATCAGCCCTGAAGGAAATGCTATCATTCATAAACGGCTTTAACAGCATTCCATTAGCTTAAAGGCAAAACCAGAGACGAGTGGAGGATGCTGTTAAAGCATTTCCTAAGTGCTACCATGGAATAACCCGAAGTTCAGTCCTTATTGCATATTGTTGAAGGCCTAAGCCTAAACTATCTAAAACATCCTTACTTGATTCGTAAGCTAGGTACACACTTACAATCTTTCCTCTGTCGACCTCGAAGGGTTGTTACTTGTTCATCGACTGGGAAGACTGTCGGTGCGCGGCACAAAAGACAGCCTGTGTCGACAAGTTGGCCAAACGACTCATTGTGGTGCCGATTGATCGGTTGTGATTTCCATCCTGTCCGATCGGTCCGTCCGTCATCCGTTGGACGAAACAAACGTCCAGCAATCGGTCTGCGGCACGCTAAAAAAAAAGCCGACAATAATAGGTCAGTCCGACGCCACGAAACGCATTACTGCATCGTGTGTGACTAGAATTCAGGTGAACCCATTTTCCAGTTCCAAAGGCAACAAAATTCCCACAGGTATAACACTAATGTGTGTGCTATGATGTCATTTCTATTTACAATAGGGTCCAAATACCCCAAGTAAAAGGAACTTACCACCCACAAATTCCACACATGACGTGACATCGTTATTCTTAATAGTAAACAGCCAATAAATGCTCCATTGGCCAATTATGCCTGGTCTCTATCAGCCCTCGTTTATATGCAGTTTCTTATTAAAGGCTCCCACCCTCTACATGGCTGCAAGTCCCCCGATGTGAGGAAGAAGAGAGGAAGTCTACATTGACAGTAGAATAGTAACGCTGCGGGGAAACATGGCGTGCTAGCGAATTGTGTGAGTGTGTCCAGTTGTATGCTTTGTGGTGTTCACTGATTCAATGGCACTGCTATGAGCTCAGCGTTCGGTGCATTGTCAACACCAAAAAGTCCCCGAGTGTGAACGTTAGCTTAGGCTGGGGTACATGGGCAGATTTTTTTTTTGCCAACCCAACTAATACGTTCACTGTCTAGCAACGGGTCAGCCTGCACGAAATCCACTGGTGGTTTGCAGGTGCATGTTTGCCCAATTCGATAGATTGATGTGTGGTTGATACGAGGAACGAAGCAACTAGTGATTACCGACATGTCCGATGCGGTGATGTCCGATCCGGACTTGTGCCCAAATCGAACATATACACGAGAAAAATCAGTTGTTGGTATGATGAAAAATTGGTGTGTACCCAAACAAACACATTTTGACCACACAATTGCGACCACCCAAAGAGATTCCCCGGGGCTCCTGAAAGAGACTTTACCTTGTCCTTGCCGCCTGTGATTACAGCAGTAGGGCCAGGGTAGTACAGAAGGATGTGAAATAGTGAACATGCCCTTGGAATTCAGTGGACAGAAGCTTTTAAAGGATAACTGTACTGTCCCAAAAATCAGCCAACAGAAATAAAACTGTATTTATATCGTTTTTTTATATAAACAATACATTCCAACAAAATTAAATTAAAAAAAAATGAAACAAAATCACCAGTATTTTAAGTAGCACTAAATGAAAAACCAAAAAAAAAAATTCTTAACATTTTCACATAAACCCATAGACTTTAACCCCAATTAAATATTCAACCTAAAAAAGTCTTTATACCGGGAATAAAGGTGTGGCAGCGATTTCTACAGCAAACTATAAACCCACCATATGAATGGATCGCTGTAGTTAACATCCCAAACACACAGCCTCTTGTGAGTGGATAAGGCACGTATAAGGTCCAAATTGCCCCTAGGTTCTTTGTCAAGGCATTTAGACAAGATATTAAAGGTAACGGACTTACAGCAGATTTCATATGGATGTAGAAGTTGGTGATTAGACAGTTACATTAAGCATTTAAGGAAGGAAAACAAGTTTTAAAACAGCAAGGGCCCTATTATAAAGGTGTACAAACCGATGATGTACCAATCGCCCATACAAGTGCCACAGGTGTAGTCTTAGTACCGCTTGGTATAGTACAGCCGTAAATGTACACTGCTGCCTGTCGGGTTCAAATTTTTAATGGGCACCAAGTCCCCCCCCAAAAGAAAAAATGCATACCATGTACTAGGAACATAACGGACGAATGTGTGGTTCTATATACAGTTAACTGGAAGTTGTTACTTGCCCTTTAAGTTCAATCGCCTATTTTACATGGGCAAAACTACGGAAGCAACGGCAGGGGGGGGCCCCATCTTCTTAATTTGTCCTATGACAAAATAGATCTTGTGACTAAGGATTGGACATCAAGTATCTGTCAATATGATTCAACACTGCATTGAAAACCGTATATCAATAGGAATACACGTGTGTCCTAATAAATGAACTGATAGGAGACAGATGATTGACGGATTGTCACCAATCTTCAGGAGTTATTAGCCCCACTGTCATAACCTAACGTAGCACCAAACTGAAGTTAAGCCCAAAGTTACCATCAGCAAGTTTAAAGTGAATTAAAGGGCAAGTCCCCCTTAAAATAAAAGCAGGGGGATTGTCAGTTTTCTCTTGTAACCCCAACGCTCTATGTTTACACAGTTAGTAAAGATGATATTAACCAGATTATTTCACAAGTTCTCTTCCGTTTGGCCAAAGTATACTGCCAGGCTCCCTCTGCGGTCAAGAGTGTTTATAAGCTTGTGCCAGAGGAGCAAGCGACGAACAATGCAGTTAATCATTGGTCTGTGATGTCAGTTGCCGTTATGCTTTGAATTGACTGCAATGACGGGAGGGGCCAGCTTATCATGCAGAATGGGGAAAAGAAATTACCCTAATATCTGGTTAGTTAATACATGTAATAAGTAGGGGGCAGGTGAACTGACAATTTGATAATTTTTTGTTTAAAAGGAATGGTACAACTGAAAAAAAACTTTACCTTCATTCATTTCAATCTTAAAGGAATAACATGTAGTAGCACTTACTTGACATGACTTATATCGAGTACTTTTACTCAAGCTCCAGTCCCCCAGCCCCCTGCCAGACTATTGGACTTTTAGGCGGCAGCCTGCTCAGTAATCCCTATGATGGCGGAGCATTGAGGAGGGGACATTCCCACCATAGCAGTTCACATACAACTGTCACCTTCCAGCTACAGTAAAACATACATAACAGAAGAGTTATGATGAAGGCACTGATGACAGGCTGAAATATAAGATGTTTCAGACTCGATATTTAAAGAAATAGGGGACAGTTCAACAAAAAAATGGTTACAGTGATTGTTGGGAAGAATTATAGTTTCAGTAATGGGCAATTTAAAAAACTAATTTCCCAGGTACATATCCTTTTGGACATGGGCTTTAAAGGGCATTTATATGAGAAAATAGGTGGATTTTCATATTACCATAACTGGAATATTTAATTCTTCCCAATCACCACTGTATAATTTGTTGTTGATCTGCCCCTATTTTCTTTAAATCTAAAACTTCTGATATTTCAGCGTCAATCAAGTCCTTGCTCTATAAAAGCTATTTTCTGTGAGTTGTTTAATGTAGCTTAATTGGTGACAGGGAGTTTTGGACAGTTGGAATGCCTGGTGTGCAGCTTGGACCAGTTGGTTGTGGGAAAAAGTCAGTGATTCGGATGGAAGTGGGAGTGGTTAAAAGAGGGAGGCGCTCTGCTCCTAAACAAATGTGTGATGGATGAAGTGCATGCAGAAACCAGTGCAAATCAGTACTCACAACTAATGTAGTGCTACTTACATGTATTCACAATTAGATTAAAGATGAGGCAAATCATTTTTTCAGTATAGTGCCCCTTAAGTCTAAGAAAGAAATTACCAAAACCATATGGGTTCAGGAAAAAAAAAAAGGAATTATAAATGTTAAATTAATTGAGGCCAAAACTTATATATTTAGGTCATAAAACTCTGTGAAAGGATCTACCAATTATAATGGTAGTTCACATATACACCAAAATTTAAATGGTGTTCTAAATTGTTAAATTCTCAGCCCAGGTATCTGTGGCTATTTGTATATCAGTTGTGGGGCGCTTTAGAATTTTCCTTTCTGCAGTCTCCTTATTACTTAAAAGTTTAAATCGGGAAAGGGGGGGAGTGAGAGGATCACTTGTTTAGGGAGGCCAGCCATCAATTGGATTTCTGCCGCCAAAGCAGGAATATCTGTTCTGTTTCCATCCGAATGGTGATCTAGAAGAAAACTTATGAATAATTCAAAAAAGATGATACACAATAAAATGATGGGCACAAAGTTCAGTGGAGCGTGGTGAGCCTGGTAGAAAAAATATGCCAAAGTTAGAAATAAACACGGACACTTATTTTGTTGTGTAAGGCCAGCCAATGAGAGGAGACCGCATTCTAATTCGACCACTGGCCTGACAGTTTACTGTACATAGATATTAAATGTTATGTTTTTATATAATCTCACAGTGGTGAAGAGCTCATACACAATCGAATTATGGCACAAATATCTGTCTGTATGACCTACGGTCCAGCTTTATTGGGCTCCTGTTTCCGCTATCTCTTATTGTCTATTAGCGACAAGTGAAACTATTAAGGACTAAAGAGAACAATATGTGGCAATATATATTTATTCATTTATTAACTGTACCTTTTCTTTTCAATGTTGCGGGTTACATTTAGAACCTTTAACTGCTATAAAGGTCCAGGCTGTACGGAAGGAATCTGCCGAAACATCGTGCTTCCCGGTCTTCAAAGACCTTTTCTGGGCTGGATCTGTAAATCTAGCAAATAAAAGCAGGACACACCAATTGTAGGTGCTGAAACAGACCATTTGTATATGTGTTGGCGCCCATTAATGCAGTCTTAGGGTACAGATACTTCCCAAGTTAACACACCAAAAACCTGCAATGGTAGAATCTGGGGTCTATCAACCCAAATATGATTGTCAAATGCATTAGCCCACCGTGCTATCTTGGGGGTGTCAACGTTTAAATGCACTATCCACCAAGGTACATCAAGCTGTGGCTTATCTCTCCCTTTGCTGTGGCGGCTGATGATTTAGGACATTGAACGAGCGGGTTGCTCACTTAAGACTTAATGGAAACGTACCTACACACAAAAAAATGAAAGTTGGGGTAGGGTTATTAATGCAGGCAGAGACTAGTCACATGGCTACAAGCTGCTGAAAGTATGAAGTTTTCAGGAAGGTATATTTCTAAACCTTTTCCAGCAATATCATTTTTTACCCAGAGATGTAATCAAGGGTCCATTGAAACGACCCCTTAGTTTATAATGCATGCAAGTGCACAGATAGTATATTTTTGTATGAGTTCTGGGAATGTTCATCGATTATCCTTTGTAATCTTTATTGTGAACATATAAAAATCTTTCGTCCACAGCCATATTTAGGACCCTCTATAGTCTTCTTAGTAGAAGGAGCGGAGCCCTTAATATGAAATTGTGCACACTGGAAAGAGGTGGGTTGTTTTTGCAGGTTCACAGAAATATGCACAAAATCCACCTTGTTTTCTAAAAACATTAAATTCAAACTGATAATGGTAAATAATGTTATGGATGAAGAATGCAGCTGTGACCTTGAAACACGACAGGCTCTAGAGATAAAATAATGTGGTTTCATTTCCCCGACATTTTCACGAAATTAGGAGAAATTTTTGGGTGAAACTTAAGTCTGTGAGATAAACTATCAGGATTACTTTGCTTTATTTTAAAGTGTGAATATTGCACAGGGTGCTGGGAATGTTATAGGAAACATGTACCAAAAGCCAAAACCTTTTTTTAAAAATATTTTTCTGTTGCAGGGGCAAAATTTTGTGCTGACAAAAATAGCGAATTTTGTCCTGGCAAATACAGAATTTTCGCTGGGAAACAATTTTGTAGCAAAACTCTCTACTAAAGTCCCCGGGACCCCACAATCCTTTTTCATGGTCGAAATATACAGATTGATATTTTTCCAGTAACCTTCACAAATCCCCACCTTGTGCTGATGATCTTCCGTAGATTTCAGCTTGAAAACTAAAGCACTAAGGTATAGTGAGTTGGCTGCGATCTTTAGGTGTATGGCAGTAACGAGCTGTCAGGAAAGTGTGTAGTGACTTGGTAAAAATGGGTTAACTATTGGTATTAGTTCTTGCAAAGGACCAATAAAAATACCATTCCACCCTGGAACAGTCCTATTGTTTATAGTACCATTAGTGAAGCATAGAACCAGGTCTCCTTTCCAGACAATGTGGGGCCGAACTGTGTATCTGGAATTCTCTTCAGCTAGGGGTCTGGTGGGTACTAAGAGGTCATTTTAAGGACAAGCATACCTGGAAAATAAATGTATTTCAGTATTGGAATATGTAAGACAGAAACCAATATTATATTTGTGAATGGGAAAGTAGGCCTATTAATATGATACCCAACATGGAGCCCTTATTCCCTTGCCAAGGAGAGTTATTAATATCTTGGGAAATATGGATTACACACAGGTCATGTTTGGTATTGGAGGAATTGTTAATTAATACAGGAGAGGAATATGTGATCAATATCCCAGTACAATGTACATATCTACATTTATATGGAATCTGCCTAAATGAGGGGGAATGAATGCTTTTGGCTAGTCGTAAATCTGGACATTCCTAGACACTCCCACCTGCATAGCCCAGGAGGGGTGTGGTTCATCAAATGGTTTAAAAATCCTTGTAGCCCCTATAACTTTGTTCATACTGAGGGGACATGCTAAAACCGTGTGTATGGACCCAATGTTTCTTCCTGCCCCGGGATACAGGACTTCTTCTAGTGAGTAGGGTCTGTGAATATTTTTATCCTTTTTATTTTATATAACTGGTGTACCTATTGTATGTCATTTTATTATAACACCATTTTCTTTTATTTTTGTATTATATGCACCGTCCACCTTTTGGAATATTAAATCTAAAATTTAATACGTTTTGTCTTTGATGCTCTAAAAGAACTCAGTTAGCCTCTGATAAGTTTATATGTGGTTGAATGGAGTGTTTTGCAGTGTAAATGCTAATTAACTCTGTGACTGCTTGTGAAGGACTGATGCTAATTAACCAGTTAGTTGCTGGAGTGAATGGTGTAGTGTTAACCATTTAGCTGCCAGGACAGGGGTGTGCATAGTCCGTGAGAATCAAGAGTGTTTTTGGGGCGTCTTTAAGGCCGTAACTTAAAGTGGTGGCAGCGAGTACTGATTGATTGGTCAGATCACGTGCCCAGCGAACTGGCGTTCTTGACACGAGCGATCTCCCGATTTATACAGGAAAAAAAGACATCATTCAGAAGATGACAGAACAAATCTTACAGATTGGAACAGTGTGAATTGTGTTTCAGAAGTACAGACACACTGTTAACAGAACACCATCATTTTATTAACAACAATACTGACTCCTCCTACTATCTCTTAAAGCAGGCATAGTAAAACATATTCTTAAAAGGACAAGGTACTCCATTTAAATATAACAACAGTGTGTATCCAGTTTAACTTCATCCTATAGTAAGGAGTCTCCTCCCACTGGATTCCATCCTATAGTAAGGAGTCTCCTCCCAGTGGATTTCATACTATAGTAAGGAGTCTTCTGCCACTGGATTTCATCTTATAGTAAGGAGT
>CM033470.1:17964371-18066513 GCA_019447015.1 Hymenochirus boettgeri | reverse complement strand
GCGAATTGAAAATTAAGAAAAGTTTGTCAATCATATACGTGTAACTCAGGGGAAACCATGCTAGCGAGTGTTAATAATGTTCGGATAACCACGGCCTCGTAATGTACAGCCAATTTCAGTAACCCTCGAATTTGTAATATCGGTAACCCTCGCAAGTATCGTTTAATATTCGGTAACGGCAACCCTCGAATGTACAAGCCGAAATTTCAGTAACCCTCTCAATTTGTAATATCGGTAACCCCTCGAAAGTACGTTTATTTCGGTAAACCTCGTAGTACAAGATCCATTTCAGTAACCCTACCCAAGAACCGAATTTGTAATATCGTAGACTCTCGAAAGTAGTGTTACGATTTCAGTAACCCTCGAATTGTAATATCGGTAACCCTCGAAAGTAGTGTTCGATTTCGGTAACCCTTAAATATTGTAATATCAGTAACCCTCAAGTGTGTTCGATTTCGTTAACCCTCGAATTTTATAATATCGGTAACCCCCTCGAAAGTAGTGTTCGATTTCGGTAACCCCGAATTTGTAATATCGGTAACATCGAAAGTATGTTCGATTCGGTAACCCTCGAATTTGTAATATTGTTAACCCTCGAAAGTCAGTGTTCGATTTCGGTAACCCTCGAATTTGTATATCGACGGTACCCATCGAGTAGTGTTCGATTCGGTAACCCTCGAATGTACAAGCCGATTTCGTAACCCTCGAAATTGTAATATCGGGTAACCCTCGAAAATAAAACGTGGAAGCTCGAAAACACATACCTGATGAGAGGAAAGAATCGTTTTTAAATGAGTTTTGGTTCTATTATTACTACGGGTTCCCCAACCATTCCCCAGGTCTCTTGTTGTTATTACAGTAACCTACAATACTATTTCATCCCTAAAATCGATATTAACCTTTGATTTTTTTTTGTTTGTTGTTTTCCTTCTTACAATATGGGTTAACAACCCTTGCAATTATGTGTGCGGTTCCTATTTGCTATTTGGACTCTTTAAACGGACGTGGCAGGACGTGTCCAGGACACCAGCACCACCGATACAGAACTTGTGAAGCACGTGCTAGTGCATGGGAGTGTATTATCTTCTGTGCATACTGTGAATTAATGTTAAATCCCTCCTATTCTATGGACGGAGCAGGCTGGACGAGGAGGGGCTGCGCATGCTTTAACCAACTACTCGCCCGACACAGCCCAGTCCCTCCTCGCTCATCCTGGACAAGGATGGTAGTCTGGGAGAGTGGTGACAAGCGTGCCACAATGGCTCTGTCCAGGGAACATTTCTATTATCGGGGATCCATTTTATTTATCTCTACATAGGAACGGACGAGGGAAACAATAATATGTATTTTTTTTACTTCTCTTTCCACAGTGCTTGTTTTACATCTGCACCGCCTGACTAGAACTACAAATCCATAACACAGAGAGAAGAGTAAAGACTGGAAAACCCTATAGGGGACACCAGAGAGCATAGAGCGGGGTACACACTTTAACTAAATGATCTGGTGTAGTCGCCGCCCCTAATCTCTAAGTGTGTACGGCATTTCCCAGCATTCATCGTCGGCTGGGATTGCTCAGAACTGCCCCAAATGTTTCGTCTCTCGCCCCTGTTGTAAAGGATAGGGAGATTTGCCACAGCTGAAGGGAATGTGTCAGTTCTGACGTTCCTCTCTATTTTATATATACTTAAAGGATAACATTTTTAACTTAAAACATAAACATTTATGTTTTAAAAAAACATTTTCATTTTAAAAATGAAAGTACCTGGGTCAGGGAGGTTGGATTAGTTATCTACCTCACAATATCATTTCATTCAGGAGCTAACAGCATGTACAGTTTTAATTTGCCAGGTTAGCCCTGGCCTATTCCTGTATTAAAGATAGTGCTGAAGCCAGGAGGAAGACTGGCAGAATCAGTTTTCTTTGGACTGGTACTCTCACAGAAACAATATTGGGAGTAGGGATTACCAGTCCTGTATCCCTTCCCAAGTACTTTTCATTTTAACTGTATTTTAAAAAACTTATATAAACTATAGTTTATCCTTTAACCATGTTCAGAACAACCCCCCCCCCCCTACACAACCCATTTTAAAAGAATATCCGCCCTTCCAAAAACACGCATGTACATCCAGAACAGGCCCCAGGGTATGTCACTCATGCAGGAAACTAATCCATTTTTAACCAATCAGGTGAGGAGCCAGAAAGAAACTGGAAGTACCAGGAGGCGACACTGTAAAAAGGAAAGAAGAGAAGGAGACACAAAAATCCTTCTCGGAAAGGTGTGATACGGAAGTTGTAATAGACCTTTTCAGGTAGGTTGATCCTTTTTTATGTTGTGAAACTAAAACACATTAACCCACACAGCAGTGAGGGGCGGGCATTGTAAATTTTACACTAATAGCCTTAAAGCCCTACCTATAAATCCCAACCCCAGGAAGTCATGGTTAAAGACAAGTTTCCATTAAAACCAACATTTCCCAGAATTCTACTTGTTTCCAGCATGAATGCTCCAATCCTAAAGCTCAAAAACAAATCTCAACTCCATTAGCATAAGTACAGGGCTCTATATTATGTAGTTACCCCCCACCCATCAATAATTAAAATACGATAATAACTAAAACTCAAAGCATCCTCTGTCTGCGCTGTGGTGCATTTAGGGTTAACACCCTTAAAGGGCCAACTGTATGGTCCAATCTCAGCCCACCCTCGTGTGGATCTTTCCAATGGGAAAAAAATTCTTGGAGAGAATATGGGGGTGGGGGGGGCGCTCAAGAAACCCCGTACAGTTGTCCTTTAAGAACCACATATCGCAGGATATACTATTATCATAGCATAGGCTCCTCTCTTAAATATATCTGGAAGAAGGTTTTTCTTGGCATTATTTCAATGTACCGTATGGCTCTTGTATTTAATGAACGGCTACTTAACTTTCATTTCTGAAATTAATCTTAGATCTGTAACTACCTGATTCCTGGCTCCTCCCACTCCTTTATTAAGATCTGTTCTGCAATCCAGACTTGTCAGTGACAATGCCGGTGGGAGGGGCCAGAAAGAAGTCGTTACTGCATGATTATAAGTAAACTTAAACATGGTACTGAAAAGGAAAGGAGGGTCCTGCCCTGTGGACTTACAATCTAGTAATATACTAGCAAACCCCCATTCTTGAAAAGAATTGCAATAATCTTTATTAATTCAATCCAACGTGCCCATTCACATCCAACCGGCATGTGGGCTATCCAACCGGCCATGGAATCCTATTATATACAAGAAGGTGGATGAGGTTAATGGGTATTTGCAATGGTCTTCAAAAAATTGCAAATAAAACAACTCCACGTTGATTCAAATGTTTTTTTTACCAATATTTATGTAACATGTACAGTTAACATCACAGTTATTCATTTCTGGGGTTTTGTTTTTGAAAGCAGAAAATGGATAACTCTCTGTGCAACCAATACGAGGAAAAAGTCCGCCCCTGTCTCGACCTTATTGACTCGCTAGAGCCTTGGGTGTTGAGAAGGACTTGGCTTTGCCGGCCATTGCTGTTATTGGAGACCAGAGCTCTGGGAAAGTTCAGTGTTGGAGGCTCTGTCTGGAGTGACCCTTCCTAAGGGCAGCGGTAAGAATCTCTGTTTCTTTGTTATAGGATATTTGGACAACTGCATGATCCAACACAATCAAATAATGAAACTAGGAACATTTATTGTTTATTGATCCACTGCAGAGAGTTATAGAGAAAGCACTTTGGTGGAACCTTTAACCCAATCAAGTTGTTCAAATGTCTAACCAATAATGATAGGTTTTGGGTGCCATCTTTGTTTCAGTTCCCAATATGCTTACAAAATTACAAAAGGTATTTGTGGGTTAATGGTTGAAGCCTTAAGCAACTAGTTACTATGGGGTGTTCCCATGGAGTATGTGTGGTCCTGTTTCATAGTAACATAGTAATTGAAGTTGAATAAAGACATATGCACCTCAATTCCAACCTTTTCTACCCTTCTGTTTTAACCCTACCTTATAGTTAGGAATGCCTTTGGGTTTCTAAATCGGAGAATTTCAACCTAATGCCATTTTTTTTTGTAAATATTTGCTTGTTTGGCCAGCCAATTTTTTTTAGGGTAAAGTTGGCCATACATCTATGAGATTTTTACTTAACAACCACCGAGGGCTCACACGCGCTGTTCTCATCGATGCTGCCGAACCGCTTTCTCCCGATCGTATATTTGACCGACATGCGATTGCAAAATCCCATTTCTTTTTTGCGATCGACATGTCGGGGCCGATGTAAGGTCGGGAGCAGCGTTCGGCAGGACGAAGGAACATCGTGTGAAGCGCTCGGTCAGTTAAGTAGATATCTCATAGATTATGCCCCTTAGTCTCTGATATTCCATCTGATGGGAAGATTTCTTTTACAGACCTGTTCACCCAGGGGTATGGACTTAGCATTAGCTCTTTACCTGGGAACTTTAAGGGAGGTTTTTTTCTGAATAACTTGTCTTTCCACAGGTGATGCCTCCCTCGTTTAACTGATCATTCAATAATGTAACACATTTTCCTCTTACAGTATGTTCCCCATCCATTAAAGGATTCTAATTAACATTCTTGTGTCTACCTGACCTATAAGTGTTCAACGCTCAGTGCTGTAGGTTTTAATTATTTTTATACTTACCCAAGGTTTTCCTTTTAAAATATGTGGGTGGGATGCTAAATTACTTTCTATAGTGTGCAAGAGAAAATAGAAATATCCATTTCACAGGGTACAATAAAGCAGTTCCCTTATGGCGAGCCAATGTACTTCCCAAGCGATAGGGGTAGATCTTATGTGTGAGGTGTAACTACGGTAAGGAATGGTGCCAAGGCCTTTGGGCGAAACTCAAAACCGTTCACAGCCTTTTTAACATTGTATTTATATTTGACCTTAAAAACCTTTAGGTATCGTTACAACAACGTTGTCCACTGGAACGACGTTAGAAACGCAAAGAAGGGCGAGAGTGCAAGGGAGAATCTCTTATTCGCGCGAACATAACTAGATAAGAGTGCAAAAGAGGTAGAAGTGGAAGTAAAAAAAGGTAAATTGTATAATAAAACGATTAAAATGGTGTGTTAAACACCTCCCCATGTTCCACCCCTTTACATCTTCTTAGGGACCTTGTAATGATTTTGGCCAGAACTGGAGGGGCAGAGTTAGATGGCAAAGTGGTAGACAATTTTGTTTTTAAACCACCGACCCGAGCGACTCTACAGAAGAACTGATTTAATAGACCCAACACAAGGTACTTACTATATAAATAGACCCTTACTTACTGAGCCTGATGTCAACTACGTGACTTCTTCTGCACAGCAACAAACTTGATTTGGATTTAAGTATATACAATATAATGTCCTCTAATGGTCATAAAAGGGGCCAGGAGAATGTTGCAAAACACGGCTTGTTTGTGGCACTTTCTAAGAAACCTTTGAACGTCTGGTCCTCCTGGGTTTTATTTGGCCTCCAGCCTCTACATCTACACAGTCTATTATGAGGCGTGTCTTCACCATATTCACGTCATTTGCTGGATCATTGGTGAGTTCATAAAGGTTTTGGCCCCAATGTGCCTGGTATGAAAAAGTCATAGATAAATATAGGGAGGGGAAAAAGAGTTTCAGGTAACAAATGGTCAGTTGTAATTTTTTTGAGTTCTTTACCTTCTGTTAGGAGCTTTTTGCTGCGGCCAGAGGAATGTTCTAACTGTAGGCTTCAGTACATCTGTTCAATGCTTATTACCCCATGGAACTGACGGCTGGGAGAAAATTGCACTCCCTTATCTAAGCAGATGGGAACCTATGGGTAGAGACAATCTGCAAGGGGCACATATTGCATTGGTACAGTGCAATCCAGAGGAGAGTTGGCCCCAGGTAAGGGGCATCCCAAGCAGATTGGGCAGCTGCATTTTAGGGTAAAATGTTCTTCTGAAAAAAAGTGAATGAGGGAGACCTGGACCAACATAGCAAGTTGTAGTGGTGCTTTAATACAGACGATAAATGACATTTTCGGTTCAAGCACCTGAACATATCGTGTATCTTCTGCTTTAAAGCACCACTGCACTTGCTATGTTGGTCCAGGCTCTCCCTCATTCACTTTTTTCCAGTACTCTAAGAGGACTGTGGGTCCAAAAATGACTGAGGTAAATTGATAGGAATTACTCTCCTGAGAGTTTTTGCAATTATTTCCATTGTTTTATTTTACATAGTTTTGAAGATATTTACATTTTGTGTGTGATATGGCAACAGCATCACCATGTCCCCTGCACTTCCTGCTTCTGCTCTGAAACCTGTCAGTCAATCTGCCCTGTGGTCTCCTCCCCTTTGCAGCCCCCCTGGTCCCTCCCACTCATGGACCCCATGGTCCCTCCAGTTGCAGGCCCCCCTTGGCCCATCCCTTACAGCCCCAGTTGCCCGCCCACATGCAGGTGCCATGGCCCTGCCCCTCACGGGTACCGTGGCCCCACCCCGCTCACAAGTGCTGTGGGAGACCTGACACACCCCCTACCCCCCAAAAAAAACTCTGTAGACTCTGCCTGAAAAGGCTGTTTCACATAGTGAGAGAGAGGGCTGTAGATTTCCTTACCTTCCTTGCAGCTGCCGGTCCTTCACACAGCAGAGAAGTATGAGGGACTTCCTGTCCCCTCAAACACATGAGGGAGTCTGATGCTGTCTCGCCAGCAGCACATGTGCAGGAAAAGCCTTAGGATTGTGACTGTCATCCTCCCACCCATTACGTTCTGGTCAGTCATTTCTTTATATCTTGGGTTGTGGAGCACGTAGAGAGGTGGTAGATGGCTTGTTTTAAAGGTAGGAAACTGGCCTTTCATTTAACTCAACTTGTTTGGGACCACAGTTCCCCTTTAAGTAGTGTTCGTAACCGAAACACTGGAGAGACCTGGGACCCGCTTTCCTTGTGAGACTAGGAACAATCGGGTTATTCAATAAACGTTCTTATCGTTAAATGGGTGCTAATTTGCCCCAACAATCAGATGTTAGCTTTCAAAGTTAAATAAGACTGATTGGTTTGGGCAAAGTTAGCACCATTTTTAACGATAAGAACTTTTTTTGAATCTCCCCAAATATATACAAATGTCTTGCTGGTGTGCAGAATTCTCAGGACCTAGAATTTATATTCTCACCCTAGGTTATAGACACGGTGAGGGGGGATCTGTAGGAACTCTCTTTAATCCCTGTATGCGATGTTCCGTGGTGCTGATTTAAAGTTATTGAATTAAAACATTGAGGATAATTGACGTGATTTGTGAACAGTTCAGCAAAGCCATGATACCAAAGCATACTGCTGTCAGCTGTTACCACAGAATCGTCATTTCTCTAAACATGTTGCCTTTAATTTCCAGCTCAGAACTCATGCCGGTGGAGATTAAAGGTTCAGTGTGAGCTGACTCTCTGGAAGTGGTTTCTCTCCTGATGTTCCAGACTTGACATTATTGATTCTGCCTGGAATCACAAGGGTTGCTTTGCCCCAGCCAACCTAAAGACATTGGGCATCAGGTATATCCCAAGAAAAGTATTTTCTTAATCTCAGTAATTTATTGTTCTTTAGGAATACGATTCCATGGACAATGTTATTTTTTAGTGTAATTAATAGTGTAAAATCCCACACTAAACCCGGTAATACTTCTGTTCATGGGTTTTACACAATGCAGCCATAAGCATGGGTCCCCGTTCTGTATTGTATGGCACGTTCCTTTTTTTTATAATTTGGCTTATAGACACAAATTCCTGTCCTTTCAATTTCTTCTTTTTCTTCTTCTTCCATTTATTCTTCCGCTTATTTGGACTGTATCTCCTCCCACAGTTTTGGAGCTAGAGACCCAAATTCTGTAGAGACGTGTGGGGCATATAGGAGAATTGTGCTATTACTAGCTAAGAATCCGCTGAAGTGTTTTGGGATTTTTTTTATGACTATTATGGGAACAATCCTCAAATGTGAATAATTCGAGGTTTAAAAGATATGTGATCAAAACGTTGGTTTTATGGTCAAAAACACAAACAAACTAATCTCCCAAACCCCACACAGGTACACAACCTACTGACCTACCCTTCATTCCCTTGACAGCCACACTTAAAGGGTAACTATAGTCAAAACATTTCTTGATCAATCATCAAAAAAAAAAAAACTTAGTTTTATGGTCATAAACACAAAAAATCATACCCACCATCTGACACACCTACCCTTTCAATTAAGTGGTTAGCCAATATTTTAAGGGTACTATAGTCACAAAAATAATTTTCAATCATTATCAACCAAAAAAAGTTGTTTTTTACTTACTCACCAACCTGACACAGGCACTGACACACAGGCCTGATTTACCCACATGTGCTGTGTTAAAAATAGGGGTTAAAAATTGTACTAACCAATATGAATAGTAGTTGTAAGTTTAACTCCCAAAATTGCACTGGCTGCACCAGTTTCACAAAAGACAACCCGTGCAACTGGTGCAATGTATTTAATAATGTAAAAAGTATTTGCGCACACTTTTAACTCTCCGCAATTTAAGACCAGCTAATGGCTGGTCTTAAGTGGCGCTGGGCACAAGGTGCAATTCCATATTAAATTTGGAAAGCCTATTTGTGCCTGAGCTCATTTTGAGCTCTGGTAATGAGGCCCCAAGTGATCTACCTTATCGAAATCGAAAGTAGATGATTATCGAAATCGAAAGTAGATGATCATCGAAATCGAAAGTAGATGATTATCGAAATCGAAAGTAGATAGTAGATGATCATCGAAATCGAAAGTTGATGATTATCCCTCGAATTTGTAATATCGGTAACCCTCGAAAGTAGTGTTCGATTTCAGTAACCCTCGAATTTGTAATATCGGTAACCCTCGAAAGTAGTGTTCGATTTCGGTAACCCTCAAATTTGTAATATCAGTAACCCTCAAAAGTAGTGTTCGATTTCGGTAACCCTCGAATTTGTAATATCGGTAACCCTCGAAAGTAGTGTTCGATTTCGGTAACCCTCGAATTTGTAATATCGGTAACCATCGAAAGTAGTGTTCGATTTCGGTAACCCTCGAATGTACAAGCCGATTTCGGTAACCCTCGAAATTGTAATATCAGTAACCCTCGAAAATAAAACGTGGAAGCTCGAAAACAGCCTGATTGAGAGGAAAGATCGTTTTTAAATGAGTTTTGGTTCTATTTACGGGTTCCCCAGACCATTCCCCAGGTCTCTGTGTTATTTACAGTAACCTACTAATACTATTTCATCCCTAAAATCGATAGTAACCTTTGATTTTTTTTCTCCCATATCCTTCTATGGATCCATTTTTGAATCTTCGAATTTAGTTAAATTCGAAAACGGGACGAAACTCAGTTTCGAACATCTCTTCTATTAACCAGTATTAACTACTTTAAACCAGACATAACAATTTTAAAAGTTATAGTGTTTCATACGTGCAACAAGATGAAGGATGAACTTCTGGTGCAACTAATCAACATTCCCCACCAGACACCTGTACATTAGTTCCTCCTAACAGCACAGGAGGCGTTCTCACTAATGCTTCCTGCATAGTAACAGCTTTACATTTTACTTCAGAAATAACAAATAATACATTTTATTGGGGTGCTAATATTTACATTTTTATATGCCTTACATGTGTACCCAGTTTATGGTTCCCACAATGACAGTATAGTTATAGTTACTGTATTTGTACGAGGAGATCGTATAATAAGTCTTCTGAGGTAGTGTCTTGTATCTGATGAAGGGTGGATAGGACCCCCGAAACGCTTTGTTGTTTTTCTCTTACAATAAATGGGTTAACAACCCTTGCAAATTATGTGTGCGGTTCCTATTTTGCTATTTGGACTCTTTAACGGACGTGGCAGGACGTCCAGGACACCAGCACCGCATACAGAACTTTGGAAGCACGTGCTAGTGCATGGGGAGTGTATTATCTTCTGTGAATACTGTGAATTAATGTTAAATCCCTCCTATTCTATGGACGGAGCAGGCTGGGACAGAGGAGGGGCTGCGCATGCTTTAACCAACTCGGCCCCGACACAGCCCAGTCCCATTCCTCGCTCATCCTGGGACAAGGATGGTAGTCTGGGAGAGTGGGACAAGCTGACCACAATGGCTCTGTCCCAGGGAACATTTCTATTATCGGGGATCATTTTATATTATCTCTACATAGGAACGGACGGAGAGGAACAATAATATGTATTTTTTTACTTCTCTTTCCACAGGCTTGTTTTACATCTGCACCGACTGACTAGAACTACAAATCCATAACACAGAGAGAGGTAAAGACTGGAAAACCAATGTAGGGGACACACAGAGAGCATAGAGCTGGGTACACACTTTAACGATAAATGATCTGGTGGAGTCGCCCCCTATATCTCTAAAGTGTGTACTGCAGTTCCCAGCATTCATCGTCGGCCTGGGGATTGCTCAGAACTGCCCCAAAATGTCTCTCGCCCCTGTTGTAAAGGATAGGGAGTTGCCACAGCTGAAGGGAATGTGTCAGTTCTGACGTTCTCTCTATACTTTATATATACTTAAAGGATAACATTTTTAACTTTAAAACATTAACATTTTAATGTTTTAAAAAAACATTTTCATTTTAAAAATGGAAAGTACCTGGGTCAGGGAGGTTGGATTATTTATTCCTACCTCACAATATCATTTCATTCAGGAGCTACAGCATGTACAGTTTTAATTTGCCAGGTTAGTCCTGGACTATTCCTGTATTAAAGATAGTGCTGAAGCCAGGAGGAAGACTGGCAGAATCAGTTTTCTTTGGACTGGTACTCCTCACAGAAACAATATTGGGAGGTAGGGATTACCAGTCCTGTATCCCTGTCCCAAGTACTTTTCATTTTAACTGTATTTTAAAAAACTTTATATACACTATAGTTATCCTTTAACATGTTCAGAACACCCCCCCCCCCCCCCCCACCATTTTAAAAGGAATATCCGCCCTTCCAAAAACAAGCATGTACATCCAGAACAGGCCCAGGGTATGTCACGCATGCAGGAAACTAATCCCATTTTTAACCAATCAGGTGAGGAGCCAGAAAGAAACTGGAAGTACCAGGAGGCGACACTGTAAAAAGGAAGAAGAGAAGGAGACACAAAAATCCTTCTCGGAAGAGGTGTGATACGGAAGATTGTAATAGACCTTTTCAGGTAGGTTGATCCTTTTTTATTGTTGTGAAACTAAAACACATTTAACCCAACAGCAGTGAGGGGCGGCATTGTAAATTTTACACTTAATAGGCCTTAAAAGCCCTACCTATAAATCCCCACCCCAGGAAGTCATGGTTAAAGACAAGTTTCCATTAAAACCAACATTTCCCAGAATTCTACTTGTTCCAGCATGATGCTCCAATCCTAAAGCTCAAAAACAAATCTCAACTCCATTAGCATAAGTACAGGGCTCTATATTATGTAGTTACCCCCCCACCCATCAAATAATTAAAAATACAGATAATAACTAAAACTCAAAGCATCCTCTGTCTGCGCTTGTGGTACAATTTAGGGTTAACACCTTAAAGGCCAACTGTATGGTCCAATCTCAGCCCACCCTCAGTGTGGGATCTTTCCAATGGGAAAAAAATTCTTGGAGAGAATATGGGGGGTGGGGGGGCGCATCAGAGAAACAACCGTACAGTTGTCCTTTAACCACATTAGCGCAGGATATACTGTTAATCATAGGGCTCGTCTCTTAAATATATCTGGAAGAAAGGTTTCTGGCATTAGTTTCAATGTAGCCGTATGGCATTGTATTTAATGAACTGCTACTTAACCTTTCATTTCTGAATTAATCTTATGCTGTAACTACCTGATTCCTGGCTCCTCCCACTCCTTTATTAAGATCTGTTCTGCAATCTCAGACTTGTCAGTGACAATGACTGTGGGAGGGGCCAGAAAGAAGTCAGTTACTGCATGATTATAAGTAAACTTAAACATGGTACTGAAAAAGGAAAGGAGGTCCCTGCCCTGTGGAGCTTACAATCTAGTAATATACTAGCAAACCCCCAATTCTTGAAAAGAATTGCAATAATCTTTATTTAATTCAATCCAACTAGGCCCATTCACATCCAACCGGCATGTGGGCTATCCAACCGGCCATGGAATCCTATTATATAACAAGAAGGTGGATGAGGTTAATGGGTATTTGCAATGGTCTTCAAAAAATTAGCAAATAAAATCAGCTCCACGTTGATTCAAATGTTTTTTTTACCCAATATATTATGTAACATGTACAGTTAACATCACAGATTAATTCATTTCTGGGTTTTGTTTGAAAGCAGAAAATGGATAACTCTCTGTGCAACCAATACGAGGAAAAAGTCCGCCCCTGTATCGACCTTATTGACTCGCTCAGAGCCTTGGGTGTTGAGAAGGACTTGGCTTTGCCGGCCATTGCTGTTATTGGAGACCAGAGCTCTGGGAAAAGTTCAGTGTTGGAGGCTCTGTCTGGAGTGACCCTTCCTAGAGGCAGCGGTAAGAATCTCTGTTTCTATTGGTTGATAGGATATTTGGACAACTGCATGGGATCCAACACAATCAATAATGAAACTAGGAACATTTATTGTTTATTGATCCACTGCAGAGAGTTATAGAGAAAGCACTTTGGTGGAACCTTTAACCCACATCAATGTTGCAAATGTCTAACCAATAATGATAGGTTTGGGTGCCATCTTTGTTTCAGTTCACAATATGGCTTACAAAATTAAAAGGTATTTGTGGGTAAATGGGTGAAGCCTATAGCAACTAGTTACTATGGGGTGTTCCCATGGTAGTATGTGTGTCCTGTTACATAGTAACATAGTAATTGAAGTTGAATAAAGACATATGCACCTCAAGTCCAACCTTTCTACCCTTCTGTTTAACCCTACCTTATAGTTAGGAATGCCTTTGGGTTCTAAATCGGAGAATTTCACCTAATGCCATTTTTTTGTAAATAATTTGCTTTGTTTGGCCAGCCAATTTTTTTAGGGTAAAGTTGGCCATACATCTATGAGATTTTACTTAACCAACCGAGGGCTCACGCGCTGTTCATCGATGCTGCCGGAACCGCTTCTCCCGATCGTATATTTGACCGACATGCGATTGCAAAATCCCATTCGTTTTGCGATCGCATGTCGGCCGAATGTAAGATCGGGAGCAGCGGTTCCGGCAGGATCGAAGGAACATCGTGTGAGCGCTCGGTCAGTTAAGTAATATCTCATAGATGTATGGCCACCTTAAGTCTCTGATATTCCCATCTGATGGGAAGATGTTCTTTTTACAGACCTTGTCACCCAGGGGTATGGACTTAGCAATTAAGCTCTTTACCCTGGGTACTTTTAAGGGGAGGTTTTTTCTGAATATACTTGTCTTTCAACAGGTGATGCCTCCCTCTTTACTGATCATATCAATAATGTAAACAATTTCCTCTTACAGTATGTCTCCCCATCCATTAAAGGGATTCTAATTAACATTCTTGTGTCTACCTGACCTATTAAGTGTTCAAGCCTCAGTGCTGTAGGTTTTAATATTTTTATACTTACCCCAAGGATTTTACTTTAAAATATGTGGGTGGGATGCTAAATTACTTTCTATAGTGTGCAAGAGAAAATAGAAATATCCATTTCACAGGGTACAATAAAGCAGTTCCCTTACTGGTGAAGCCAATGTAATTCCCAAGCGATAGTGGTAGATCTGATGTGTGAGGTGTAACTATCGGTAAGGAATGTGCCAAGGGCCTTTGGGCGAAACTCAAACCGTTCACAGCCTTTTAACATTGTATTTATATTTGACCTTAAAACCTTTAGGTATCGTTACACGTTGTCCACTGGAACTGAAGCTTAAGAAAGCAAAGAAGGGCGCAGAGTGGCAAGGGAGAATCTCTTATCGCGAACATAACATAGATATTAAGAGTGCAAAAGAGGTAGAAGTGGAAGTAAAAAAAGGTAAATTGTATAATAAACGATTAAAATTGTGTGTTAAACACCTCCCGATGTTCCACCTTTACATCTTCTTAGGGACCTTGTAATGATTTGGCCAGGAACTGGAGGGGCAGAGTTAGATGGCAGAAGTGGTAGACATTTTGTTTTAACCAGCCGAGCGACTCTACAGAAGAACTGATTTAATAGACCCAACACAAGGATACTTACTATATAAATAAGACCCTTAACTTACCTGAGCCTGATGTCAACTACGTGACTTCTTCTGCACAGCAACAAACTTGATTTGGATTTAAGTATATACAATATAATGTCCTCTAATGTCATAAAAGGGGCCAGGAGAATATGACACACGGCTTGTTTGGCACTTTCTAAGAAAACATGCTTGTGAAGGTTCTCATTCATCCAGGTCATGGTATATCTGTTGTATTCAATTAGATCAACTGGACTTGAAATGTAGTTCTTGAGCGTTTCGCAGTCATCCGACTGGCTTTCTCAATTCAGAATGACTTGTACAAGAGTCTGTGGCTATTATGTACCCTGGAAAATCCCAATTAGCATATCACAGCCAGGTGTTAAGGGTGTGATTAGATAGGGCTAAGAGGTGTTATAGGAACGCCCAGAGTAGGTGTTAAAACAGCAGTGTACATGGGCAGACAGTTGCATATCATATATGGGTCATCCCATATGTAGCAGGGGTCTCTGAGAATTAAGAAGAATTTTCAAAAAAACATCGTATCCCTGTCTGCTTTAAACGAAAAAACGAACACACACTGAGGCACAATTGGTACATCCGAAAGACCCAACCGAAACACAAGAAAAGGGACCTCATATATCAGTGCAGTGCAGTGAAAATGCTCTGATTTGTATGTGGGGGAGACCAAACAGCAACTGCATCGACGTATGGCCCAGCACAGAAGAGCCAATTCCTCGGGTCAGGAATCAGCCGTTGTATTGCATCTTAAGGATAAAGGACATACCTTGAAGATTTGTAATGTAACATACTGGCGAAGGAACGTGACTGGTTCAAGAGAGGTTTAAGGAGGCCAATTTAGTGAAAAATAAAGAAACAAGCCTAAATAGAGGTGGGGGGGTTCGACACCAACTGTCTGCCATGGACAATGCTGTTTAAACACCTTACTCTGGGCGTTTCCTATAACACCTCTTAGCCACTATCAATCACACCTTAACACCTGGCGTGATATGTAATTGGATTTTCCAGGGTACATAATTGCCACAGATTCTTGTACCAGTCATTTGAATTGAGAAAGCCGTCGGATGACTAGCGAACGTCTTCAAGAACTACATTTCAAGTCCAGTTGATTCTAATTGCAATACAACAAGATATTTCTAAGAAACCTTTGAACGTTCTGTCCTCCTGGGTTTATTTGGCCTCCAGCCTCTACAATCTACACAGTCTTATTATGAGGCTGTTCTTCTCCAATATTCAGTCATTTGCTGGATCATTGGTGAGTTCATAAAGGTTTTGGCCCCAATGTGCCTGGTATGAAAAAGTCATAGAATAAATATGGGATGGGAAAAAGAGTTTCAGGTAACAAATGGTCAAGTGTAATTTTTTTGAGTTCTTTACCTTCTGTTAGGAGCTTTTTGCTGCGGCCAGAGATGTTCTAACTGTAGAGCTTCAGTACATCTGTTCAATGCTTATTACCCCATGGAACTGAACAGGCTGGGAGAAAATTGCACTCCCTTATCTAAGCAGATGGGCAACCTATGGGTAGAGACAATCTGCAAGGGGCACATATTGCATTGGTAGTGCATACAGAGGAAGTTGGCCCCAAGGTAGGGGCATCCCAAGCAGATTGGGCAGCTGCAATTTTGGGTAAATGTTCTTCTGAAAAAAAGTGATATAGGGAGAGCCTGGACCAACATAGCAAGTTGTAGTGGTGCTTTAATAGCAAAAGAAATGACATTTTTCGGTGTTCAAGCACCTGAAAACATATCTGTATCTTCTGCTATTAAAGCACCACTGCAACTTGCTATGTTGGTCCAGGCTCTCCCTCATTCACTTTTTTCCAGTACTTAAAAGGAACTGTGGGTCCAAAATGACTTGAGGTAAATTGATAGGAATTACTCTCCTGAGAGTTTTTGCAATTTATTTCCATTGTTTATTTTACATAGTTTTGAAGATATTTACATTTTGTGTGTGATATGGCAACAGCATCACCAGTGTCCCCTGCACTTCCTGCTTCCTGCTCTGAAACCTGTCAGTAATCTGCCCTGTGTCTCCTCCCCTTTGCAGCCCCCCTGGTCCCTCCCACTCATGGACCCCATGGTCCCTCCAGTTGCAGGCCCCCCTTGGCCCATTCCCTTACAGCCCCATGTTGCCCCGCCCACATGCAGGTGCCATGGCCCTGCCCACTCACGGGTACCGTGGCCCCACCCGCTCACAAGTGCTGTGGGAGCTGACACACCCCTACCCCCCAAAAAAAACTCTGTGAGAACTCTGCCTGAAAAGGCTGTTTTCACATAGTGAGAGAGAAGGGCTGTAGATTTCCTTACCTTCTCTGCAGCTGCAGGTCCTTCACACAGCAGAGAGATGAGGGACTTCCTGTCTCCCTCACACACTGAGGGAGTCTGAGCTGTGCTCGCCAGCGCAACTGTGCAGGAGAAGCCTTAGGAATGTGACATGTCATCCTCCCACCCATTAACTTTCTGTCAGTCATTTCTTTATATCTTGGTTGTGGAGCACGTAGAGAGGTGGTAGATGGCTTGTTTTAAAGGTAGGAAACTGGCCTTTCATTTAAACTCAACTTGTTTGGAGACCACAGTTCCCCTTTAGAGTGTTCGTAGACCGAAACACTAGGAGACCCTGGGACCCGCTTTTCCTTGTGAGACTAGGAACAATCAGGGTTATTCAATAAACGTTCTTATCGTTAAAATGGTGCTAATTTTGCCCCAACCAATCAGATGTTAGCTTTCAAAGTTAAATAAGATCTGATTGGTTTGGGCAAAGTTAGCACATTTTTAACGATAAGAACTTTTTTTGAATCTCCCCAAATATATACTAAATGTTTCTTCTGGTGTGCAGAATTCTCAGGACCTAGAATTTTATTATTCTCACCCTAGTTATAGCAAGGAGGGGGGATTCTGTAGAACTCCTTTAGTATCCCTGTATGCAGAATGTTCCAGTGGGTGCGTGATTTAAAGTTATTGAAGTTAAAACATTGAGGATAATTGACGTGATTTGTGAACAGTTCAGCAAAGCCATGATACCAAACATACTGCTGTCAGCTGTTACCACAGAAATCAGTCATTTCTCTAAACATGTTGCCTTTAATTTCCAGCTCAGAACATCATGGCCGGTGAAGATAAAGGTATTAGTGATGAGCTGATCTCTCTGGAATGGTTTCTCCTGATGTTCCAGACTTGACATTGATTGATCTGCCTGGAATCACAAGGTTGCTTTTTGCCCAGCCAACCTAAAGCATTGGGCATCAGGTATATCACCAAGAAAGTATTTTCTTAATCTCAGAATTTATTGTTCTTTTTAGAATACATTAAATGGACAATGTTATTTTTAGTGTAATTATTAGTGTAAATCCCACACTAACCCGGTAAACTTCTGTATCATGGGTTTTACACTAATGCAGCCAATATAGCATGGGTCCCCGTTCTGTATTGTATGGCACGTTCTTTTTTTATTAATTTGGCTTATAGACACAAATTCCTGTCCTTTCAATTTCTTCTTTTTCTTCTTCTTCCATTTTTTTATTCTTCCGCTTATTTGGACTGTATCTCCTCCCACAGTTTTGGAGCTAGAGACCACAAATTCGTAGAGACGTGTGGGGCATATAGGAGAATTGTGCTATTACCTAGCTAAGGAATCCCTGAAGTGTTTTGGGATTTTTTTATAGACTATTATGGGAACAATCCTCAAATGTGAATAATTCGAGTTTAAGGATATGTGATCAAAACAGTTGGTTTTATGGTCAAAAACACAACACTAATCTCCCAAACCCCACACAGGTACACAACCTACTGACCTACCCTTCATTCCTTGACAGCCACACTTAAAGGGTAACTATAGTCAAAACATTTCTTTGATCAATCATCAAAAAAACTTAGTTTTATGGTCATAACACAAAAAATACATACCCACCAATCTGACACACCTACCCTTTCAATTAGTGGTACGCCATATTTTAAGGGTAACTATGTCAAAAAAATAATTTTCACCAATAAAAAGTTAGTTATTTACTCACCAACCTGACACAGGCACTGACACCAAGGGCCTGATTTACCCACATGTGCTGTGTTAAATAGGGGTTAAAATTGTACTAACCAATTTGAATAGGTGGTGTAAGTTTAACTCCAAAATTGCACTGGCTGCACCAGTTACAAAAGACACCCGTGCAACTGGTGCAATGTATTTAATAATGTAAATAAAGTATTTGCACCACTTTTAACTCCGCAATTTAAGACCACTAATGGCTGGTCTTAAAGTGGCGCTGGGCACAAGGTGCAATTCCAATATTAAATTTGGAAAGCCATTTTGCCTGGAGCAATTTTGCAGCTCTGGTAAATGAGGCCCCAAGTGATCTACCCGTTCAGTTTTTCTTTACCTTTACCCCCAACCTGAAAAAGGTAAACACACCTACTGACCTACTCTCCCATTTCCTGGCAGCCATACTTAAAGGGTAACTATAGTCAAAAAAGTTTCTGGACCAATCATAAAAAATGTAGTTTTATGTTCATTATGTTCATTGAGAGGCAGCCATCATGGACACGGCTGCCGGGAGTTCAGTGCGGCGGAGGAAAGAGGGAAGGTAAGTAATGTTTGAGGCACTTTCTGATATTAAACTATAGCGGTTGTGGCTGGGGAACATGAGACTATTCTATGAAAAGGTTTTTTACGCTAGGGGAGGGAATCTAAATCGGGAGGGAGAGGGAGGGGAAGGGAGGGGAAGGGCTGCAGTGCGCATGGCAACTTCTCCGGCGGGGAGACAGGAGCAGAGTCCTATATGGACTCTGCAGACTCCTGGTGGGTGTTTTTTTTTGGACTTTGTGGGGGGATAGCAGAAGACCCATATGGAGCTGGGATGTAAGGTAAGGATTAAACTCGCTACACAATGGGGCCACTAATGGGGGGGGGGGGGCTATAGTTTTGGGGGTGGAACATGCCCTTTAAAGGGTAACTTATTCAAAAAAATTTTGGACCAAATTTAAAAAAGTTACAGGGAGTTCAATAAAAGTTCTTACGTTTAAAATGGTCTATTATTTTGAAAGCTAAGATCTTATTGGTTGGGCAAAATTAGCACCATTTTAATGATCGAACTTTTATTAAATAACCCTGTTAGTTTTTTATCTTCCAACCTGACACTGGCACAACACACCAACGATCTACTCATTCATCATTCTTCTTCATTCATTCATGTGGCAGTCATATTAAAGGTAACTATAGTCAAACACATTACACTAACACAGTTAGCTTTTTTACCCCCCAACCTACACAGTTACACATATCCTTCCATTTCCGTGGGCAGATAACTATAGTGAAAATACTAATTTTGAGCAAACATCAAAAAAGTTAGTTATTTATCCCCCAACCTGAAACCAACTGCACACACCAACTGAACTTTTTGACTGAAGTTATAAGTATGGCTTGCCATATAATGAATGGGTATGTTAGTTGTGTTGTACTTGTGTCAGGTTGGGTGGGTAAAAATTACTTTTTTATGCTTGTTTTTTTGAATATACTTACCCTTTAAATATGGCTTCCAGGTGAATGCATGAATAAATGAATGGGTAGTGCATTCATTCATGTGGTAGCCATGTAGGTAAGCTATTTAAAGGAAAGCAGTAAAAAAATAAATACATGTTTTGCCACCAATCACAAAACAGTTGTTTTTTACTCCCCAACCCGACACAGTACACACACCTATTGACTACCCTTCCATATAGCTCTGAGGAAAGCTATACCTCTTAAAAGGTTTTTTTACGGCTTTCATAAGCTCAATGCAAAACCAGAGACCAGCTACAGACGGTTTTGGCCTTATTGAGCCATCATCAGTGTAGCCCAGGTCTCTAGTTTTTGCATGTGAGGCGCCTATATACAGACGTCACTATACATTAAGTAAGATAGGGAGAGTATAAGGCATTACAGCTCCCCTTCAGAATAATGCAAATAAGGACTTCTGGGTAACTTCCAGGTTTGACATCTTACAACTGGGGCAGTTTCGATAACACCTCTTACCTGCCTCAATGCATTCCCCACTTGCACTTAGAAGGTGTCCCAACACCTAACTGTTATATGCTAATTGTGGACTTTCCAGGGTACTTAATTGCCAACAGATTCTGTACAAGGCATTCTGAATTGAGAAAGCAGTCGGATGACTAGTGGAAACGTCTTCAAGAACTAAACTTCAAGTCAGTTGATCAACTGATACAACAGATTACCATACCTGATGAATAAGACCTTCAAAGCATACCAATACTATACTATGTTAAGTGTTAGGCAGAATTATGGATAGGGTTAATGTTGGACTAGATGGACATACTGTATGTCTTAATACAACCTCCAATACTATGTTACTATGTAAACTGTTATACAACATTTGGTAGGGTTAAATGTTGAGCTAGATGGACATACTGTTGTCCTTAATACAACCCCACTATGTACTATGTAACGGTTATACAGACATTATGGTAAAGTATAAAGGTTGGACTAGATGGACATATGTCTTTAACAACCTCCAGTACATGTTACTATGTAACTGTTATACAACAGGGTAGGGTAGGGTAAAGGATGGACTAGATGGACATATGTCTTTTATACAACCTCCATACTATGTTACTATGTAACTGTTATAACAGACATTATGGGTAGGGTATAAGGATGGACTATTGGACGTATGTCTTTATACAACCTCCAATACTATGTTACTATGTAACGTTATACAGAATTATGGGTGGGGTATAAAAGGTTGGAACTAGATGGACTATGTCTTATACAACCTCCAATTCTATGTTACTATGGTAACTGTTATACAGACATTATGTGTGGGGTATAAAGGTTGGACTAGATGGACGTATGTCTTTATACAACCTCCAATACTATGTTACTATGTAACTGTTATACAGACATGATGGTGGGGTTTAAAGGTTGGACTAGATGGACGTATGTCTTTATACAACCTCCAATATATGTTACTATGTAACATGTTAGACAGACATTATGGGTAAGGTATAAATTTGGACCTAGATGGACGTATATGTCTTTATACACCCCAATACTATGTTTACTAGTAACTGTTATCAGGACTTATGGGTAGGTATAGGTTGGACTAATGTAGATGTCCTTTATACAACCTCCAATACTATGTTACTATGTAACTTTATACAGACATTATGGGTAGAGTATAAAGGTTGGAACTAAATGGACGTATGTCTTTATATTCAACCTCCAATACTATGTTTACTATGTAACTGTTTACAGACATTATGGGTAGGGTAAAAGGTTGGACCAGATGGGATGCATGGTCTTTATACAACCTCCATATTATTTACATGTAACTGTTATCAGACATTATGGGTAGGGTATAAAGGTTGGACTAGATGACATATGTCTTTATACAACCTCCAATACTATGTTACTATGTTAAGTGTTACACAGAATTATGGGTTAAGGTATAAAGGTTGGACTAGATGGACTATGTTTTATACAACTCCATAACTATGTTACTATGTAACTGTTATACAGACCTATGGGGTAGGTATAAGGTTGGGACTAGATGGACATATGTTCTTATATACAACCTCCAATACTATGTACTATGTAACGGTTATACAGACATTATGTGTGGTATAAAGGTTGGACTAGTGGACTATGTCTTTATACAACCCCTCCAATACTATGTTACTATGTAACTGTTTATACAGACATTATGGGTGGGTATAAAGGTTGGACTAATGGACGTTATGTTTTACTCAACCTCAATTATGATGTTTTTACTATGTAACTGTTATACAGGGACATTATGGGTAGGTATAAAGTTTGGACTAGATGGACATATGTCTTTATACAACCTCCAATACTAGTTTATGTTAAGTGTTGACAGGAATTATGGGTTAGGTATAAGGTTGGACTAGATGGACGTATGTCTTACAACCATATGTATGTATATTCTAGATCAACGGATGATCCAAAATACATTGTAAAAGAAGAAACAATCAATTTAGTGTGTGGTTCCTTGTACGTGGACATAGCACAACTGAAGGCGCTTGACATGTGCCGAGAGGTGGATCCTGTCTGGTGAAAGGACATTAGGTAAGTGAAAAATACAATATTTTATTTTCCGACTAAAGCTGTTTTTTAACACCTAGTAAATTTAATTTCCCTTTAATTGTTTAATGTACCAATATCCTCTATCAACCAAAGTTAATATCAATAAAGACTCTTGACCTGATAAAAATACTCTTTAAGAGTCAAGTTCAGTTTTTCCGGGGGTACAGCCACACCTTTTGGCACCTGATCACAACTTTTTAAGCTGTCTCTGTATCTTCCTGCAGCGTGCAAGGGATGATTTGACACTGTGCCTGGTGACTGGAGGCACAGACCCAACAGTGGCTGCTTAATCCTCCAGTCCAGTAGCCCCTGTTAGGTCATTCCTCCAGTTCCAGCCCACTGTTAGCTCACCCTCCAGTTCACCCAGCCACTGCTAGGTCAGCCCTCCCTTCACCAGCCAGTGCTGACTTAACACTGGCTAGTGTAACTCAGGGCTGATATACAGTAGTTGGTGAACTGGAGGCTTACCTAACAGTGGCTGGCTTAGAAGGGGTTGACTATAACTGTATATGCCAATGGAGTGGTATATATTGCCAAACAGAGATTGTTTTATGTAAGTGCCCTAAAAACTGGTACAATAAGTACACACACAGACTGGTAAAGTGCCCACATAGACTGGTAGTGACCCAGACAGAGAGTGTTAACTTAGGCACTAAAGTGAGACGCTGCTATGTAACTGGAACATGACCCACACGATGAAACGTATTAGATGAAAACATAGCATTTATCCTTAGCTGAGGATCATAGGATGCCACTGGGGGGCCAGTCTATAGATGATGTCTAATCTTCTTATATCTTAAGTGACATTGGCTTCTTTCTGGACGTTTCCTGGCCCATTTATTTTTTGCAATCGCATGTTGGTCACAAAAAGAAGGGTTCGGCAGTCAACTGAGCATTGGAAAGATTTCCGCTGAGAGTCTTATGTTCCTGCTTATCTTCTTCATCATCTTATCCAAACGTTGGGACAGAACGTTGTCTACAGGAGGAATCGGAAGGCCAAGCATCATTACTTTTAGTCGGCATTTCTCACTTAACCTCAAGGAATATGGAAGGTAAGTGTGAATGTATGGGCACCTTAAGGTACTTACAAGTACCAGATTGTTGTTATCCTTTTCTAATATCTTTTAAAAAACCACTAATGACTAAAAATAAAGTTTAGTTAATTTTTTCCTTCCCTCCTTCTCTACTGGAAAAACCCAACTGCTTTGTTTTCATCCAGGTACGTCAGAACCATTTAATGCGTTTGGTGTTTTCACAGGGATTTTAACAAAACCGGACTTGGTTGACCGAGGAGCAGAGGTCGAGGTGTTTGAGCGTTGTCCACAATCTAGTTTACAATCTTCAAAAAGGTTACATGATCGTTAGATGTTCGTGTCACAGAGATCCAGGAGAATCTGTCCCGCACGAGGCTTTGGAGAACAACAAACTTCTTTAAGGAGCACGAACACTTCAGGTAAAGCTTTTTTGGCCTTCTTGCATGCAATCAAGATGGCAGAAAAACATTGTTTATTTTATCAATGTTGGTATCAGATAAGGATGCGCTGATATCACATATGTAAGAGGATTGTGCAGCAATATTCTTACTTTTTCTCTCCATTGTTCTCCTGGAAGAAGCCATGCTACCATCGCTTGTTTGGCAGAAAAGCTAACCAATGAGCTTGTGTCTCACATTGTTGTAAGTACTTACACTCTCTCTATGTATATGTTGTCTAGGGACACCCACCCCGCCTTACCAGATTTTCCTTCACTGCTCGGTCCTCCTCGTTTCTTTTGAGCTGGTCGCAATGAGGCTAATATGCAAACATATGGCTTTCTATTGGCCCCCATTGTGAAGTGGAAGAGGTACCAGATCATTGAAGGAGTGGGGGAAGGTGAGTATAGTTTTCCTTTCAATGATTAACACTTGCTTTAGCTAATCCAAGCAAACATTCACTAACATCCACAAGCCCAGCAGTTTCCTTTTGCCCCCACCCTTAGCTCGTGAGCTTAGACATGTTTGATGTCGATTCACCCATTAAGAGAGAGAACAAGGAGAAGGAAATCTAGAAGTTAAAGTGGTTAGGGGCTTCTGTATGGAAAGATTTTATTGAATTTGAAAAGGAATATCTTTGCTAATAGAACTACATAGGAAGTAAGTATGCAATCGTTTTAATCATTAGTTCTGGGCTATAGGCAGGGTGACAGATTTGCCCATATAGCTTGGGAGGGGCGCGGGGCAGAAAAAGGGATGGGATGGGGAAAAGTGCAGAGGGAGGGTTGGGGATGTGGAGGGGTGTGGATGGGTAGGAGGGCCAAGTGTGTCTTCAGGTTTGCAATCTTAAACAAGCATGATTGATGTTGATAAAATGGGCTATTGATTTATTATTACCCAGAAAACCCTACCCACATTGAGTCCCAGGTAAACTAAACTTACTGAGCAGAAGAAAAACTCCAAAGCCTTGGAACAGGCATTCCGGAATCTGACATGGAGAAGCTGACTTTCTTATGAGGTGGTTTCCCCTGGATAGCGCTCTAAGCTGGATTGCCGTACCCGGCCGTTGGGGTTACAGTTATGTTATTAAGTTATTGGGCAGACACTGTTGTAAAATACCACGTGGGGATCATTACACACTGGTAAAGGTGCTATAGCGTGCCTTTTATAAATGGCCCCATGGTCCACATACTGTATGTTGGATAATTAGGGTTTTGTAGGATATACTAAGAATCAAGCAAATGCTTCCTCGTTATTACTTTCTTTTTTATGTTGATATACACCAGAAGTACTGGACACCTGCTTACACAACACACTCAACTTTAATGACCCTCCCTTTATTATCCATATGTGGTAATATGGAGTTGGCCCATCATCCACACTTATTCATCCCTAAGGTTTCTGTAGATTTGAGGCCAGGGCTCTGTGCAGGCAGTCAAATTGGATATACAATATAATGTCCTCTAATGTCATAAAAGGGGCCAGGAGAATATGACACACGGCTTGTTTGGCACTTTCTAAGAAAACATGCTTGTGAAGGTTCTCATTCATCCAGGTCATGGTATGTGCCAAAACAAGCCGGTGTCACATTCTCCTGGCCCCTTTTATGACATTAGAGGACATTATATTGTATATACTTAAATCCAAATCAAGTTTGTTGCTGTGCAGAAGAAGTCACGTAGTTGACATCAGGCTCAGGTAAGTTAAGGGTCTTATTTATATAGTAAGTATCTTGTGTTGGGTCTATTAAATCAGTTCTTCGTAGAGTCGCTCGGCTGGTTAAAAACAAAATGTCTACCATATCTGCCATCTAACTCTGCCCTCCAGTTCCTGGCCAAATCTTACAAGGTCCCTAAGAAGATGTAAAGGTGGAACATGGGAGGTGTTTAACACACAATTTTAATGTTTATTATACAATTTACCTTTTTTTACTTCCAATCTTCACCTCTTTTGCACTCTTAATTCAGTTATGTTCGCGGATAAGGATTCTCCCTTGCCACTCTGCGCCCTTCTTTGCTTTCTTAAGCTCAGTTCCAGGGGACAACGTTTTGTAACGATACCTAAGGTTTTAAGGTCAAATATAAATACAATGTTAAAAGGCTGTGAACGGTTTGAGTTTCGCCCAAAGGCCCTTGGCACATTCCTTACCGATAGTTACACCTCACACATCAGATCTACCACTATCGCTTGGGAATTACATTGGCTTCACAGTAAGGGAACTGCTTTATTGTACCCTGTGAAATGGTATTTCTATTTTCTCTTGCACTATAGAAAGTTATTTAGCATCCCACCCACATATTTTAAAGTAAAATCCTGGGGTAAGTATAAAAATATTAAAACCTACAGCACTGAGGCTTGAACACTTAATAGGTCAGGTAAGACAAGAATGTTAATTAGAATCCCTTTAATGGATGGGAGACATACTGTAAGAGGGAAATTGTTTACATTATTGATATGATCAGTAAAGAGGGAGGCATCACCTGTTGAAAGACAAGTATATTCAGAAAAAAACCTCCCTTATAAAGTACCCAGGGTAAAGAGCTAATGCTAAGTCCATACCCCTGGGTGACAAGGTCTGTAAAAAGAACATCTTCCCATCAGATGGGAATATCAGAGACTTAAGGTGCCATACATCTATGAGATATTACTTAACTGACCGAGCGCTCACACGATGTTCCTTCGATCCTGCCGAACCGCTGCTCCCGACTCTACATTCGGCCGACATGCGATCGCAAAACGAATGGGATTTTGCAATTGCAATTTCGGTCAAATATACGATCGGGGAGAAGCGGTTCCGGCAGCATCGATGAACAGCGCGTGAGCCCTCGGTGGTTAAGTAAAATCTCATAGATGTATGGCCAACTTTACCCTAAAAAAAATTGGCTGGCCAAACAAAGCAAATTATTACAAAAAAATGGCATTAGGTGAAATTCTCCGATTTAGAACCCAAAGGCATTCCTAACTATAAGGTAGGGTTAAAACAGAAGGGTAGAAAGGTTGGACTTGAGGTGCATATGTCTTTTTCAACTTCAATTACTATGTTACTATGTAACAGGACACACATACTACCATGGGAACACCCCATAGTAACTAGTTGCTATAGGCTTCAACCCATTTACCCACAAATACCTTTTAATTTTGTAAGCCATATTGTGAACTGAAACAAAAGATGGCACCCAAACCTATCATTATTGGTTAGACATTTGCAACATTGATGTGGGTTAAAGGTTCCACCAAAGTGCTTTCTCTATAACTCCTGCAGTGGATCAATAAACAATAAATGTTCCTAGTTTCATTATTTGATTGTGTTGGATCCATGCAGTTGTGTCCAAATATCCTATCAACCAATAGAAACAGAGATTCTTACCGCTGCCTTAGGAAGGGTCACTCCAGACAGAGCCTCCAACACTGAATTTCCCAGAGCTTGGTCTCCAATAACAGCAATGGCCGGCAAAGCCAAGTCCTTCTCAACACCCAAGGCTCTGAGCGAGTCAATAAGGTCGAGACAGGGGCGGACTTTTTCCTCGTATTGGTTGCACAGAGAGTTATCCATTTTCTGCTTTCAAACAAAAAAACCAGAAATGAATTAACTGTGATGTTAAACTGTACATGTTACATAATATATGGGTAAAAAAAAACATTTGAATCAACGTGGAGCTGATTTTATTTGCTAATTTTTTGAAGACCATGCAAATACCCATTAACCTCATCCACCTTCTGTTAATAATAGGATTCCATGGCCGGTTGGATAGCCCACATGCCGGTTGGATGTGAATGGCCTAGTTGGATTGAAATAATAAAGATTGATTGCAATTCTTTTCAAGAATTGGGGGTTGACTTATATTACTAGATTGTAAGCCCACAGGGCAGGGACCTCCTCTTTTCAGGACCATGTTTAAGTTTACTTATAATCATGCAGTAACTGACTTCTTTCTGGCCCCTCCCACAGTCATTGTCACTGACAAGTCTGGATTGCAGAACAGATCTTTAATAAAGGAGTGGGAGGAGCCAGGAATCAGGTAGTTACAGATAAGATTAATTCAGAAATGAAAGGTTAAGTAGCAGTTCATTAAATACAATGCCATACGGCTACATTGAAACTAATGCCAGAAACTTTCTTCCAGATATATTTAAGAGACGAGCCCTATGATTAATAGTATATCCTGCGCTAATGGGTTAAAGGACAACTGTACGGTTTGTTTCTCTGATGCGCCCCCCCACCCCCCATATTCTCTCCAAGAATTTTTTTCCCATTGGAAAGATCCCAACTGAGGGTGGGCTGAGATTGGACCATACAGTTGGCCTTTAAGGTGTTAACCTAAATGTACCACAAGCGCAGACAGAGGATGCTTTGAGTTTTAGTTATTATCCGTTTTTTAATTATTTGATGGGTGGGGGGGTAACACATAATATAGAGCCCTGTACTTATGCTAATGGAGTTGAGATTTGTTTTTGAGCTTTAGGATTGGAGCATCATGCTGGAACAAGTAGAATTCTGGGAAATGTTGGTTTTAATGGAAACTTGTCTTTAACCATGACTTCCTGGGGTGGGGATTTATAGGTAGGGCTTTTAAGGCCTATTAGTGTAAAATTTACAATGCCGCCCCTCACTGCTGTTGGGTGAATGTGTTTTAGTTTCACAACAATAAAAGGATCAACCTACCTGAAAAGGTCTATTACAATCTTCCGATCACACCTCTTCGAGAAGGATTTTTGTGTCTCCTTCTCTTCTTCCTTTTACAGTGTCGCCTCCTGGTACTTCCAGTTTCTTTCTGGCTCCTCACCTGATTGGTTAAAAATGGGATTAGTTTCCTGCATGCGTGACATACCCTGGCCTGTTCTGGATGTACATGCTTGTTTTGGAAGGGCGGATATTCCTTTAAAATGTTGTGGAGGGGGGGGGGGGGTGTTCTGAACATGTTAAAGGATAAACTATAGTGTATATAAGTTTTTTTAAAATACAGTAAAATGAAAAGTACTTGGGACAGGGATACAGGACGGTAATCCCTACCTCCCAATATTGTTTCTGTGAGGAGTACCAGTCCAAAGAAAACTGATTCTGCCAGTCTTCCTCCTGGCTTCAGCACTATCTTTAATCAGGAATAGTCCGGACTAACCTGGCAAATTAAAACTGTACATGCTGTAGCTCCTGAATGAAAGATATTGTGAGGTAGGAATAATAATCCAACTCCCTGACCCAGGTACTTTCCATTTTTAAAATGAAAATGTTTTTTTAAAACATAAAATGGTTAATGTTTTAAAGTTAAAAATGTTATCCTTTAAGTATATATTAAAGTATAGAGAGAACAGTCAGAACTGACACATTCCCTTCAGCTGTGGCAACTTCCTATCCTTTACAACAGGGGGCGAGAGACATTTGGGGCAGTTCTGAGCAATCCCAGGCCGACGATGAATGCTGGGAACTGCAGTACACACTTTAGAGATATAGGGGGCGACTCCACCAGATCATTTATCGTTAAAGTGTGTTACCCAGTCTCTGATCTCTGTGTGTCCCCTACATTGGTTTTCCAGTCTTTACCTCTCTCTGTGTTATGGATTTGTGTTCTAGTCAGTGCGGTGCAGATGTGTAAAACAAGCCTGTGGAAAGAGAAGTAAAAAAATACATATTATTGTTCCTCTCCGTCCGTTCCTATGTAGAGATAATATAAAATGATCCCCGATAATAGAAATGTTCCCTGGGACAGAGCCATTGTGGTAGCTTGTCCCACTCTCCCAGACTACCATCCTTGTCCCAGGATGAGCGAGGAATGGGACTGGGCTGTGTCGGGGCGAGTTGGTTAAAGCATGCGCAGCCCCCTCCTTGTCCCAGCCTGCTCCGTCCATAGAATAGGAGGATTTAACATTAATTCACAGTATTCACAGAAGATAATACACTCCCATGCACTAGCAGTGCTTCCAAAGTTCTGTATGCGGTGCTGGTGTCCTGGACGTCCTGCCACGTCCGGTAAAGAGTCCAATAGCAAAATAGGAACCGCACACATAATTTGCAAGGGTTGTTAACCCATTTTTGTAAGAGAAAAACAACAAACAAAAAAAAATCAAAGGTTACTATCGATTTTAGGGAGAAATAGTATAGTAGGTTACTGTAAATAACACAGAGACCTGGGGAATGGTCGGGGAACCCGTAATAGAACCAAAACTATTTAAAAACGATCTTTCCTCTCAATCAGGCTGTTTGCGAGCTTCCCTACGGTTTATTTTTCGAGGGTTACCCGATTATTACAACTTCGAGGGTTACCGCAAATCGTGCTTGTACATTCGAGGGTTACCGAAACGAACACTACTTTCGATGGTTACCGATATACAAATTCGGGGTTACCTTTCTAAGAAAACCTTTGAACGTTCTGTCCTCCTGGGGTTTATTTGGCCTCCAGCCTCTACAATCTACACAGGTCTTATTATGAGGCTGTTCTTCTACAATATTCAGTCATTTGCTGGATCATTGGTGAGTTCATAAAGGTTTTGGCCCCAATGTGCCTGGTATGAAAAAGTCATAGAATAAATATAGGGATGGGAAAAAGAGGTTTCAGGTAACAAATGGTCAAGTGTACATTTTTTTGAGTTCTTTACCTTCTGTTAGGAGCTTTTTGATGCTGGCCAGAGGATGTTCTAACTGTAGAGCTTCAGTACATCTGTTCAATGCTTATTACCCCATGGAACTGAACAGGCTGGGAGAAAATTGCACTCCCTTATCTAAGCAGATGGGCAACCTATGGGTAGAGACAATCTGCAAGGGGCACATATTGCATTGGTAGTGCATACAGAGGAGAGTTGGCCCAAGGTAAGGGGCATCCCAAGCAGATTGGGCAGCTGCAATTTTAGGGTAAATGTTCTTCTGAAAAAAAGTGAATGAGGGAGAGCCTGGACCAACATAGCAAGTTGTAGTGGTGCTTTAATAGCAGAAGATAAATGACATTTTTCGGGTTCAAGCACCTGAAAACATATCGTGTATCTTCTGCTATTAAAGCACCACTGCAACTTGCTATGTTGGTCCAGGCTCTCCCTCATTTTCAATTTTTCCAGTACTTAAGGAGGAACTGTGGTCCAAAAATGACTTGAGGTAAATTGATAGGAATTACTCTCCTGAGAGTTTTTGCAATTTATTTCCATTGTTTATTTTACATAGTTTTGAAGATATTTACATTTTTGTGTGTGATATGGCAACAGCATCACCAGGTCCCCTGCACTTCCTGCTTCCTGCTCTGAAACCTGTCAGTCAATCTGCCCTGTGTCTCCTCCCCTTTGCAGCCCCCCTGGTCCCTCCCACTCATGGACCCCATGGTCCCTCCAGTTGCAGGCCCCCCTTGGCCCATTCCCTTACAGCCCCATGTTGCCCCGCCCACATGCAGGTGCCATGGCCCCGCCCACTCACGGGTACCGTGGCCCCACCCGCTCACAAGTGCTGTGGGAGACTGACACACCCCCTACCCCCCAAAAAAAACTCTGTGAGAACTCTGCCTGAAAAGGCTGTTTTCACATAGTGAGAGAGAAGGGCTGTAGATTTCCTTACCTTCTCTGCAGCTGCAGGTCCTTCACACAGCAGAGAGGATGAGGGACTTCCTGTCTCCCTCACACACTGAGGGAGTCTGAGGCTGTGCTCGCCAGCAGCACTGTGCAGGAGAAGCCTTAGGAATGTGACATGTCATCCTCCCACCCATTAACGTTCTGGTCAGTCATTTCTTTATATCTTGGGTTGTGGAGCACGTAGAGAGGTGGTAGATGGCTTGTTTTAAAGGTAGGAAACTGGCCTTTCATTTAAACTCAACTTGTTTGGAGACCACAGTTCCCCTTTAAGTGTTCGTAGACCGAAACACTAGGAGACCCTGGGACCCGCTTTTCCTTGTGAGACTAGGAACAATCAGGGTTATTCAATAAACGTTCTTATCGTTAAAAATGGTGCTAATTTTGCCCCAACCAATCAGATGTTAGCTTTCAAAGTTAAATAAGATCTGATTGGTTTGGGCAAAGTTAGCACCATTTTTAACGATAAGAACTTTTATTGAATCTCCCCAAATATATACTAAATGTTCTTCTGGTGTGCAGAATTCTCAGGACCTAGAATTTTATTATTCTCACCCTAGGTATAGCAAGGGAGGGGGGATTCTGTAGAACTCCTTTAGTATCCCTGTATGCAGAATGTTCCAGTGGGTGCGTGATTTAAAGTTATTGAAGTTAAAACATTGAGGATAATTGACGTGATTTGTGAACAGTTCAGCAAAGCCATGATACCAAACATACTGCTGTCAGCTGTTACCACAGAAATCAGTCATTTCTCTAAACATGTTGCCTTTAATTTCCAGCTCAGAACATCATGGCCGGTGAAGATAAAGGTATTAGTGATGAGCTGATCTCTCTGGAAGTGGTTTCTCCTGATGTTCCAGACTTGACATTGATTGATCTGCCTGGAATCACAAGGGTTGCTTTGCCCAGCCAACCTAAAGACATTGGGCATCAGGTATATACCAAGAAAAGTATTTTCTTAATCTCAGGAATTTAGTTGTTCTTTAGGAATACAGATTCAAATGGACAATGTTATTTTTAGTGTAATTATTAGTGTAAATCCCACACTAACCCGGTAATACTTCTGTATCATGGGTTTTACACTAATGCAGCCAATATAGCATGGGTCCCCGTTCTGTATTGTATGGCACGTTCCTTTTTTATTAATTTGGCTTATAGACACAAATTCCTGTCCTTTCAATTTCTTCTTTTTCTTCTTCTTCCATTTTATTCTTCCGCTTATTTGGACTGTATCTCCTCCCACAGTTTTGGAGCTAGAGACACAAAATTCGGTAGAGACGTGTGGGGCATATAGGAGAATTGTGCTATTACCTAGCTAAGGAATCCACTGAAGTGTTTTTGGGACATTTTTTATAGACTATTATGGGAACAATCCTCAAATGTGAATAATTCGAGGTTTAAGGATCATGTGATCAAAACAGTTGGTTTTATGGTCAAAAACACAAACACTAATACTCCCAAACCCCACACAGGTACACAAACCTACTGACCTACCCTTCCATTCCCTTGACAGCCACACTTAAAGGGTAACTATAGTCAAAACATTTCTTTGATCAATCATCAAAAAAAACTTAGTTTTATGGTCATAAACACAAAAAATACATACCCACCAATCTGACACACCTACCCTTTCAATTAAGTGGTAGCCATATTTTAAGGGTAACTATAGTCAAAAAAATAATTTTCACCAATAAAAAAGTTAGTTATTTACTCACCAACCTGACACAGGCACTGACACCAAGGGCCTGATTTACCCACATGTGCTGTGTTAAAAATAGGGGTTAAAATTGTACTAACCAATATTGAATAGGTTAGTGTAAGTTTAACTCCAAAATTGCACTGGCTGCACCAGTTTCACAAAAGACACCCGTGCAACTGGTGCAATGTATTTAATAATGTATAAAAGTATTTGCACCACTTTTAACTCCGCAATTTAAGACCAGCTAATGGCTGGTCTTAAAGTGGCGCTGGGCACAAGGTGCAATTCCAATATTAAATTTGGAAAGCCATATTTGCCTGGAGCAATTTGCAGCTCTGGGTAAATGAGGCCCCAAGTGATCTACCCGTTCAGTTTTTCTTTACCCCCCAACCTGAAAAAGGTAAACACACCTACTGACCTACTCTCCCATTTCCATGGCAGCCATACTTAAAGGGTAACTATAGTCAAAAAAGTTTCTTTGACCAATCATAAAAAATGTAGTTTTATGTTCATTATGTTCATTGGCTGAGAGGCAGCCAATCATGGACACGGCTGCCGGGAGTTCAGTGCGGCGGAGGAAAGAGGGAAGGTAAGTAATGTTTGAGGCACTTTCTGATATTAAAACTATAGCGGTTGTGGCTGGGGGAACAGTGAGACTATTCTATGAAAAGGTTTTTACGCTAGGGGGAGGGAATCTAAATCGGGAGGGAGAGGGAGGGGAAGGGAGGGGGAGAAGGGCTGCAGTGCGCATGGCAAACATCTCCCGGAGGGGAGACAGGAGGCAGAGTCCTATATGGACTCTGCAGTACTCCTGGTGGGTGTTTTTTTGGACTTTGTGGGGGGATAGCAGAAGAACCATATGGAGCTGGGATGTAAGGTAAGGATTAAACTACGCTACACAATGGGCCACTAATGGGGGGGGGGGGCTATAGTTTTGGGGGTGGACATGCCCTTTAAAGGGTAACTATATTCAAAAAAAATTTTGGACCAAATTTTAAAAAAGTTACAGGGAGATTCAATAAAAGTTCTTATCGTTTAAAATGGTGCTAATTTTGCCCTAACCAATCAGATGTTATTTAACATTTGAAAGCTAAGATCTTATTGGTTGGGGCAAAATTAGCACCATTTTTTTGAAAGCTAAGATCTTATTGGTTGGGGCAAAATTAGCACCATTTTAAATGATAAGAACTTTTATTAAATAACCCTGTTAGTTTTTTATCTTCCAACCTAACGGGTTATTTAATAAAAGTTCTGTATCATTTAAAATGGTGCTAATTTTGCCCCAACCAATAGATCTTAGCTTTCAAATGTTAGACTATTTCATTTGAAACGATCTTAGACTATGAAATTTTTATTGATCTCCCTGTAACTTTTTAAATTTGGTCCAAAATTTTTTTTGAATATAGTTACCCTTTAAAGGGCCGTCCCCCCCAAAACTATAGCCCCCCCCCCCCCATTAGTGGCCCCATTGTGTAGCGTAGTTTAATCCTTACCTTACATCCCAGCTCCATATGGTTCTTCTCTCTATCCCCCCACAAAGTCCAAAAAAACAACCCACCAGGAGTACTGCAGAGTCCATTAGGACTCTGCCTCCTGTCCCCCTCCGGGAGAGTTTGCCATGCGCACTGCAGCCCTTCTCCCCCTCCCTTCCCCTCCCTCTCCTCCGATTTAGATTCCCTCCCCCTGAGCTGTAAAAACCACCTTTTCATAAATAGTCTCACTGTTCCCCAGCCACAAACCGCTATAGTTTATATCAGAAAGTGCCTCCAAACATTACTTACCTTCCCTCTTTCCTCCGCCGCACTGAACTCCGGCAGCCGTGTCCATGATTGGCTGCCTCTCACCAATGAACATAATAACATAAACTACATTTTTATGATTGGTCAAGAAACTTTTTTGACTATAGTTACCCTTTAAGTATGGCTGCCATGGAAATGGGAGAGTAGGTCATTAGGTGTGTTTACCTTTTTCAGTTGGGGGTAAAGAAAAGACGTGATAACGGAGACTAAATAAGATCACCAGGAAATCTGCGTGAGATGCACGCCTTATATCTCCAGAGCATCCAATGACATGCATCCAGGCAAATAAGGCTTTTCCCACAAAGTTTAATATGGAATTGCCCTTGTGCCCAGCGCAATTAAGACCAGCCATAGCTGGTCTTAATTGCGAGTTAAAGTGGTGCAAATACTTTATACATTATTAAATACATTCCCATTGCAACGGGTGTCTTTTGTGAAACTGGTGCAGCCAGTGCAATTTTGGAGTTAAACTTACACTACCTATTCAATATTGGTTAAGTACAATTTTAACCCCTATTTTAACACACACTGTGGGTAAATCAGGCCCTTGGTGTCAGTGCCTGTGTCAGGTTGGTGAGTAAATAACTAACTTTTTTATTGGTGAAAATTATTTTTTTGACTATAGTTACCCTAAAATTGGCTAAAGCTACCACTTTGAAAGGGTAGGTGTGTCAGATTGGTGGGTATGTATTTTGTGTGTTTATGACCATAAAACAGTTTTTTTTGATGATTGATCAAAGAAATGTTTTGACTATATAGTTACCCTTTAAGTGTGGCTTCAAGGAATGAAGGGGTAGTCAGTAGGTTTGTGTACCGTGTGGGGGTTGGGAGGTTAAGTGTTTGTGTTTTTGACCATAAACCAACTGTTTGATCACATTATCCTTAAACCTCGAATTATCACATTTGAGGATTGTTCCCATAATAGTCTATAAAAAAATCCCAAAACACTTCAGCGGATTCCTTAGCTAGGTAAAGCACATTCTCCTATATGCCCCACACGTCTCTACCGAATTTGGTTGTCTCTAGCTCCAAAACTGTGGGAGGAATACAGTCCAAATAAGCGGAAGAATAAATGAAGAAGAAGAAAAAAAGAAATTGAAAGGACAGGAATTTGTGTCTATAAGCCAAATAAAAAAGAAGAACGTGCATACAATACAGAACGGGGACCCATCTATATTCTGCATTATTTTAAAACCCATATCAAAGTATTACCGGGTTAGTGTGGGATTTACACTAATAATTACAACTAAAAATAACATTGTCCATTTGAATCTGTATCCTAGAACATAAATTCCTGAGATTAAGAAATACTTTTCTTGGATATACTACCTGATGCCCAAGTGTCTTTAGAGCAATTGGTGCTTGGGCTAAAAACATTACCCCCTCTCTGGAAACTATCCCAGGCAAATCAATCTAGTCAAAGCTGGACACATCAGAGAAAACCACTTCCAGATGGATCGTTCACCCGATGGAAAAACGCAATCGGCTACTGATTTGTTCTGAGCTTGAAATTAAAGGCAACATTTTCATCAGCAGATAGATCCCACTCGCATTTCTGTGGTTAACTCTGGTACAGCGAGTGAACATGGCAGACCAGCAGTTTTGGTATCATGGCTTTGCTGAATGTTCACAATCACGTCAATTAACTCCTAATGTTTTAAGTCAATAACTTAAATCAGCGCACCAACTGGAAACATCAAGGTGCGGGATACCAAGTAGGAGTTTACAGAATCCCCCCTCTCCGTTGCTATACCTAGGGTGAGTAATAAAATCTAGGTGCTGAGAATTCTGCAACACCAGAAGAACATTAGTATATATTGGGGAGTTCAAAAAAGTTTCATCGTAAAAATGGTGCTAACTTGCCCAAACCAATCAGATCTATTTAACTTTGAAACAAAATCTGATTGTTGGGGCAAAATTAGCACCATTTTAACGATAAGATATGTCTTATTGAATAACCCGATTGTCCTAGTCTCACAAGGAAACGGGTCCCAGGGTCTCCTAGTGTTTCGGTCTACGTACTATCTAAAGGGGAACTGTGGTCTCCAAACAAGTGAGTTAAATGAAAGGCCAGTTTCCTACCTTTAAAACAGCCTACCACCTCTTACGTGCTCCACAACCCAAGATATAAAGAAATGACTGACCAGAACGTTAATGGGTGGAGGATGACATGTCACATTCCTAAGCTTCTCCTGCACACGTGCGCTGGCGAGCACAGCCTCAATACTCCCTCAGTGTGTGAGGGAGACAGAAGTCCCTCATCCTCTCTGCTGTGTGAAGGACTCGCAGCTCAGAGAAGGTAAGGAAATCTCCAGCCCTTCTCTCTCACTATGTGAAAACAGCCTTTTCAGGCAGCGTTCTCACAAGTTTTTTTGGGGGGGTAGGGGTGTGTCAGTCTCCCACAGCACTTGTGAGGCGGTGGGGGCCACGTTACCCGTGATGGGCGGCCATGGCACCTGCATGTGGGCGGGGCAACATGGGGCTGTAAGGGAATGGGCCAAGGGGGCCTGCAACTGGAGGGACCATGGGGTCCATGATGGGAGGGACCAGGGGGCTGCAAAGGGGAGGAGACACAGGGCGATTGACTGACAGGTTTCAGAGCAGAACAGGAAGTGCAGGGGAACCGTGATGCTGTTGCCTATCACACACAAAATGTAAATATCTTCAAAAACTATGTAAAATAAACAATGGAAATAAATTGCAAAACTCTCAGGAGAGTAATTCCTATCATTTACCTCAAGTTCATTTTGGACCACATTTCCTCTTTTAAGTACTGGAAAAAAGTGAATGAGGGAGAGCCTGGACCAACATAGCATTCCAGTGGTGCTTTAATAGCAGAGATACACGATATGTTTTCAGGTGCTTGAACCCGAAAAATGTCATTTATCTTCTGCTATTAAAGCACCACTACAACTTGCTATGTTGGTCCAGGTCTCTCCTCATTCACTTTTTTTTCAGAAAGACATTTACCCTAAAATTGCAGCGGCCCAATCTGCTTGGGATGCCCCTTACCTTGGGCCAACTCTCCTCTGTTGCACTACCAATGCAATATGTGCCCCTTGCAGATTGTCTCTACCCATAGTTGCCCATCTGCTTAGATAAGGGAGTGCAATTTCTCCCAGCCTGTCAGTTCCATGGGGTAATAAGCATTGAACAGATGTACTGAAGCTACAGTTAGAACATCCTCCTGGCCAGCATCAAAAGCTCCTAACAGAAGGTAAAGAACCAAAAAAATTAACCTGACCATTTGTTACTGAAACCTCTTTTTCCCATCCCTATATTTATTCTATGACTTTTTCATACCAGGCACATTGGGGCCAAAACCTTTATGAACTCACCAATGATCCAGCAAATGACTGAATATTGTAGAAGAACAGCCTCATAATAAGACTGTGTAGATTGTAGAGGCTGAGGCCAAATAAACCACGGAGGACGAACAACGTTCAAAGGTTTTCTTAGAAAGTGCCAAAAAAGCCGTGTTGGTCACATTCTCCTGGCCCCTTTTATGACATTAGAGGACATTATATTGTATATACTAAACCAAATCAAGTTTGTTGCTGTGCAGAAAAGTCACGTAGTTGACATCAGGCTCAGGTAAGTTAAGGGTCTTATTTATATAGTATTATCCGTGTTGGGTCTATTAAATCAGTTCTTCTGTAGAGTCGCTCGGCTGGTTAAAAACAAAATGTCTACCACTTCTGTCCATCTAACTTGCCCCTCAGTTCCTGGCCAAAATCTACAAGGTCCCTAAGAAGATGTAAGGTGGAACATCGGGAGGTGTTTAAACACAATTTTAATCGTTTTTATACAATTTACCTTTTTTTAACTTCCACTTCTACCTCTTGTTGCACTCTTATCTATGTTTTTCGCGATAAGAGATTTCTCCCTTGCCACTCTGCGCCCTTCTTTGCTTTCTTAGCGTCAGTTCCAGTGGACAACGTGTGAACGATACTGAAAGGTTTTAAGGTCAAAAATAAATACAATGTTTTAAAAGGCTGTGAACGGTTTGAGTTTCGCCCAAAGGCCCTTGGCACCATTCCTTACCGTAGTTACACCTCACACATAGATCTACCACTATCGCTTGGGAATTACATTGGCTCACCAGTAAGGGAACTGGCTTTATTGTACCTGTGAAATGGATATTTCTATTTTCTTGCACACTATAAGAAAGTAATTTAGCATCCCACCCACATATTTTAAAGTAAAATCCTTGGGTGTAGTATAAAAATATTAAACCTACAGCATCTGAGGCTTGAACACTTATACGGTCAGGTAGACACAAGAATGGTTAATTAGAATCCCTTTAATGATGGGGAGACATACTTGTAAAGGAAATTGTTTACATTATTGATATGATCAGTAAAGAGGAGGCATCACCTGTTGAAAGACAAGTATATTCAGAAAAAAACCTCCCCTTAAAAGTACCCAGGTAAAGAGCTAATTGCTAAGTCCATATACCCCTGGGTGACAAGGTCTGTAAAAAACATCTTCCCATCAGATGGAATATCAGAGAATTAAGTGGCATAACATCTATGAGATTTACTTAACTGACCGAGCGCTCACACGATGTTCCTTCGATCCTGCCGAACCGCTGCTCCGTTCCAGACCTACATGTCGGCCGACACATGCGATCGCAAACGAATGGGATTTGCAATCGATGTCGGTCAAATATACGATCGGGAGAAAGCGGTTCCGGCAGCATCGATGAACAGCTCTTGTGAGCCCTCGGTCGTTAAGTAAAATCTCATAGAGTATGGCCACTTTACCCTAAAAAAAATTGGCTGGCCAAAACAAAGCAAATATTTACAAAAAAAATGGCATTAGTGAAATTCCCGATTTTAAACCAAAGGCATTCCTAACTATAAGGTGGGTTAAAACAGAAGGGTAGAAAGGTTGGACTGAGGTGCATATGTCTTTATTCAACTTCAATTACTATGTTACTATGTAACAGGACCACACATACTACCATGGAACACCCCATAGTAAACTAGTGCTATAGGCTTCACCCATTTAACCCACAAATACCTTTTAATAATTTTGTAAGCATATTGGTGTAACTGAAAACAAAGATGGCACCCAAACCTATCATTATTGGTTAGACATTTGCAACATTGATGTGGTTAAAGGTTCCACCAAAGTGCTTTCTCTATAACTCTCTGCAGTGGATCAATAAACAATAAATGTTCCTAGTTTCATTATTTGATTGTGTTGGATCCCTGCAGTTGTCCAAATATCCTATCAACCAAGAGAAACAGAGATTCTTACCGCTGCCTCTAGGAAGGGTCACTCCAGACAGAGCCTCCAACACTGAACTTTTCCCAGAGGTCTGGTCTCCAATAACAGCAATGGCCGGCAAAGCCAAGTCCTTCTCAAACACCCAGGCTTCTGAGCGAGTCAATAAGGTCATATACAGGGGCGGACTTTTCCTCGTATTGGTTCACAGAGAGTTATCCATTTTCTGCTTTCAAACAAAAACAAACCGAAATGAATTAACTGTGATGTTAACTGTACATGTTAACATAATCTATTGGTAAAAAAAACATTTGAATCAACGTGGAGCTGCTTTTATTTGCTAATTTTTTGAAGACCATTGCAAATACCCATTAACCTCATCACCTTCTGTTATATAATAGAGATTCCATGGCCGGTTTGGATAGCCCACATGCCGGTGGATGTGAATGGGCCTAGTGGATTGAATTAATAAAGATTATTGCAATTCTTTTCAAGAATTGGGGGTTTGTAGTATATTGACTAGATTGTAAACTCCACAGGGCAGGACCCTCTTTCCTTTTTCAGTACCGATGTTAAGTTTACTTATAATCTGCAGTAACTGACTTCTTTCTGGCCCCTCCCACAGTCTTGTCACTGACAAGTCTGATATTGCAGAACAGATCTTAAAAAGGAGTGGGAGGAGCCAGGAATCAGGTAGTTACAGCATAAATATTAATTTCAGAAATGAAAGTTAAGTAGCAGTTATAAATACAATGTCCATGGCTACATTGAAACTAATGCCAGAAAACTTTCTTCCAGATATATTTAAGAGACGAGCCCTATGATTAATAGTATATCCTGCGCTAATGTGGTTATATGTTAAGGACAACGGTCGGTTGTTTTCTCTGATGCGCCCCCCCACCCCCCATATTCTCCCGAATTTTTTTTCCCATTGGAAAGATCCACACGAGGGTGGGCTGAGATTGGACCATACAGTGTGGCCTTTAAGGTGTTAACCCTAAATTGTACCACAAGCGCAGACAGAGGATGCTTTGAGTTTTAGTTTATTATCGTTTTAATTATTTGATGGGTGGGGGGTAACTACATAATATAAGCCCTGTACTTATGCTAATGGAGTTGAGATTTGTTTTTGAGCTTTAGGATTGGAGCATCATCTGTAACAAGTAGAATTCTGGGAAATGTTTTGGTTTTAATGGAAAACTTTCTTTAACCATGACTTCCTGGGGTGGGGATTTATAGGTAGGGCTTTAAGGCCTATTAAGTGTAAAATTTACAATGCCGCCCCTCACGCTGTTGGGGTTAAATGTTGTTAGTTTCACACAATAAAACAGATCAACCTACCTGAAAAGGTCTATTACAATCTCCGTATCACACCTCTCCGAGAAGGATTTTTGTGTCTCCTTCTCTTCTTGCTTTCTTTTTACATGTCGCATCTGGTACTTCCAGTTTCTTTCTGGCTCCTCACCTCTGATTGGTTTAAAAATGGGATTAGTTTCCTGCATGCGTGACATACCCTGGGCCTGTTGGATGTACATGCTTGTTTTTGGAAGGGCGGATATCCTTTTAAATGTTGTGGTAGGGGGGGGGGGGTTGTTCTGAACATGGTTAAAGGATAAACTATAGTGTATATAAAGTTTTTTTAAAATACAGTAAAATGAAAATACTTTGGGACAGGGATACAGGACTGGTAATCCCTACCTCCCAATATTGTTTTGTGAGAGTACCAGTCCAAAGAAAACTGATTCTGCCAGTCTTCCTCTGGCTTCAGCACTATCTTTAATACAGGAATAGTCCAGGACTAACCTGGCAAATTAAAACTGTACATGCTGTAGCTCTGAATGAAATGATATTGTGAGGTAGGAATAATAATCCAACCTCCCTGACCCAGGTACTTTCCATTTTTAAAATGAAAATGTTTTTTTAAAACTAAAAGTTATGTTTTAAAGTTAAAAATGTTATCCTTTAAGTTATATTAAAGTATAGAGAGAACGTCAGAACTGACACATTCCTTCAGCTGTGGCAAATCCTCTCCTACCTTTACAACAGGGGCGAGAACATTTGTGGGGCAGTTTCTGAGCATCCCAGGCCGACGATGAATGCCTGGGAACTGCAGTACACCACTTTAAGATAATAAGGGGGCGACTCCACCAGATCATTTATCGTTAAAGTGTGTACCCAGCTCTATGCTCTCTGTGTGTCCCCTACATTGGTTTTCCAGTCTTTACCTCTCTATTTACTGTGTTATGGATTTGTAGTTCTAGTCAGTCGTGCAGATGTAACAACCATCTGTGGAAAGAGAAGTAAAATACATATATTGTTCCCTCTCCGTCCGTTCTATGTAGAGATAATATAAAATGATCCCCGATAATAGAAATGTTCCCTGGACAGAGCCATTGTGGTCAGCTGTGTCCCACTCTCCCACTCTCCCAGGACTACCATCCTTGTCCCAGGATGAGCGAGGAATGGGACTGGGCTGTGTCGGGGCGCGGCCGAGTTGGTTGTTGGTTAAAGCACTGCGCAGCCCCTCCTCTGTCCCAGCCTGCTCCGTCCGTTAGAATAGGAGGGATTTAACATTAATTCACAGTATTCACAGAAGCGGATAATACACTCCCATGCACTAGCACGTTTGTTCCAAGTTCTCGGTATGGCGGTGCTGGTGTCCTGGACGCGCTTCTGCCAGAGCCGTTAAAGAGTCAAATAGCAAAAATGGAGCACAACGCGAATAATTTGCAAGGGTGTTTTTAACACCCTATTGTAAGAGTAAGAAAAAACAACAAACAAACAAAAAAGTCAAAGGGTTACTATCGATTTTGGGACTAAATAGCATATTTAAGTAGGTCCATACTGGTTAAATAACAACAGAAGAGGACCTGGGGACATGTGCTGGGGAACCCGTAAATGAACCAAAATCTCATTTAAAAACGGATACTTCCCTCCACATCGAGACGGCTGTTGTCGAGTCCACCGGTTTATTATTCGAGGTTACCCGTGTTTACAATTTCGTCAGGGTTAACCGGAAATCGGCTTTGTCATTCGAGGGTTACCGAGTATCGAACAACTACTTTCGATGGTATACCTGATATTACCAAATTCAGGGGGGTTACCGAAATCGACGCCTGACTTTCAGGGTTAACCATATTACAAAATTCGAGGTTACCCCGAATCGAACGCACTACTTTCGATGTTACCGATATACAAAATTCGGGGTTACCGAAAATCGAACTACTACTTTCGAGGGTTACCGATATTACAAATGTTCGAGGAGTTACCGAAATCGAGAACAACTACTTTTGACGTGTTACTGATATTACAGAATATTTTAAGGGTTACCGAAATCGAACACTACGTCGAGGGTTACCGATATTCAATTCCGAGGGTTACTGAAATAAAATAACACTTACGTCGAGGGTACCGATTACAAATTCGAGGGTTACTGAAATTGGGCTTGTACTTACGAGGTGTTACCGAACATTAAACTCGTACTTTTTTTCGAGGGTTACCGATATTACAAATTCGAGAGGGTTACTGAAATTGGCTTGTACTACAATGGGATGTGCCGGCCGGCGGGTTGTGTACCGAGGGGGGAGGGGGGGATGGGGGGGGGGGGGGGGGGGGGGGTGGGGGGAAATTAGGGGGAACGCAACGGGGTTGCGGCGTGAATTGAGGGTTACTGAAATTTGGCTTGCTACATCAAAAACTTTCCGAAGGGATTTACCGAAATGAAAAGCGCTACTTTTTCGTTAAGGGGTTACCCCAGAATCGAAAAGGGAGCAGCGGTCGAAACAAACAAAAAACTTTTTTCTAACTTACTACTTTCTTCAATTTTCGTTCGATAAATCATCTACTTTCATCTATTTGGATAATCATCTATTCATCTAACTTTTCCAAATCTAACTTATAATCATCTCCCCTTCATCATCATTTCATTCTTCGATGATCAATCTCCTTTCGCTTTCGATAATAATCCTACTTTCGCTTTCGTAATCACTACCTTTTCGAATTTCGATGATCATCTCTAAACTATCCATAAAACTACAATCCTAACTATCTACTCTCTACTTTCGATTTCGATAATCATCTACCTCATCCCTTTACGCCTAACTATCTCATCTACTTTCTTTTCATCTCTAACTTTCGAGTTCCGATTCATCTACTTTACTAACTTTCTTTCCCATCTACTACTTTCGTATCTACTTGCGATTATTTATCCGATAATCTACCATCCTAATTCATTTCCTCGATTTCGTTCGAATAATCATCTACTCATCTACCTCTACTTACTTTTTCTGGAAACTTACTTGCAGCTCTAACTTTCGTGTCTATAATCATCTACTTTCGATTATGTTTCGATATTTCAATCAAAAATCGAGCAACTTGCGATTTTGGATAATCAATCGCCTACCTAACTTCTTCTCGATTTCGATAAACTGCATGCTCTCTACTTTTTTCTACTTTTCGATTTCGATGATCCTCTAACTTTTCTTACATCTACTTTAACTCTCGCTCCTATTTACTTCGAATTCTTCGATTTCGATTTCGATAATCATACTCACCTTTTTTTTCGATTTGCTTCGAAATCATATACTAATTTCGATCTTTTCGATAATCATCTACTCATCTCTACTAATTATACCTACTACCCTACTCTACTCATACGATCTATATACTTTTTCGTTTACTGATAATCATTCCTAGCTAACTTTTCCGATTTTTGTCGAATAATCTCCCCAAATCAACTTTAACTTTGAACAAAATGCAACTAAAGAATCGTGAGAAACTGCAACTTTATTTATTGGATCAAAGCTCTCTTAGGAAACAACTCTATAACTATTTCCGATTCGCTAATCAACACACCACCTGCAGGCTGGAGGGTGGTATATAAGGAGCCTTGGGTATATGTCCATTACACGTCACGCATGCATGGAAACGAAATCAATGTATAATCTAAAATGGTATGTTTACAAATGGCAAGAAGATGTCGGCGTGAAAAAAACCGGGGCGAACTTGAAATCAGCTTTAAAGGAAAGGTATGATGAATTGGTATAGCAGACTCATGGATTGATTCACACGACATGGACAGTAATAGGAAGGATTACTCCTTATTTGACATGATAGAGTTAATAAGAGAAGAGAGAGTATGTAGTATGTTAAACAGGAATTGAAGCCAAATTTAAAAAGATGGATAATGATGGGTGGGATAACGAGCACGGCAGACAAACCAGAAACATATGGGTGTGTTTACTGGTACAGAAAGCCAAGAACGGAGGTAGTAAAATGTTTGGAGATGTTATAGCCGCCAAATGCTATGGGGCGGGGAGGAGGTGAAATCTCCATATGCAGTTGGCGAAGGCTGCTGGTATGGGGCATGTTCTGGTTATGGGGTGATTTTTTTTAACTACCCTGACATAGATTGGAGTAGGGAACTGCCAGCCACCTCAAAAGGTTATGAAAGTTCTTCAATTTCCTATATGAGCATTTCTTTTACAGATCAGTTGAAGTTCCTACTCGCAAGAATGCGTTGGGACTGGTGATACTAATAACCCAGAGTCATTTTGGAGATGAGGTACGGGGAGCTTAGGGAAGAGTGACCATGATATAGTGTCCCATTTAATATAGGTTGCAAAAAACAAAGCTGCACTGGGTTAACAAAACTTTTAATTTAGGAAGCTAATTTATGCTGTTAAAGAAATCACTCCTGATCATAGACATGAGGGGAAATGGTTTCTATGGTATAAGATTACATGAGGCAGATGTGGACCACTTTAAAGGTTGATATGAAACTATTACACTTTCTAAAATTCGTACCTTGTAGGTAACAAGTGTAAAAAAATTAGGTTCACTCCTCATGGCTTAATGTCCAGGTAAAAGGAAAATGGAAAAAAAGAAAAAAGGCTTTAAAATTTTGAAAACCACGGGCACAGAACAGGGCTTACAAGGGAGTACAAAAGCTGTAATAAAGAGTGCAAGAAGCAACTAACAACTACGGAGCTAAAATAGAAAATGAAATACGGATGCCGAACAAGCATAGTCCAAACCCAAAAGGTTTTTAAGTATATAAAGGTAAAAGACGAGGACTGAGAATGTGGGACCATAAATAATGGAACTGAGTGGTTGTGAGGATCGAACAGGCTAATCTGCTAAACTGTTTTTTTTCCATTGGTTTTTGATGTGAGAATCCTTGTCCTGCCAGCAGGGATTGAAAATATGCAGGGGAGAAAGATAGGAATACTTCACGCGGCTAACAGAGGTATAGGTACTGGTACGGAAACAATTATCAAAGTTAATATCAATAAGCGCCAGAGCCCAGTGGATTGCATCCTTGGATTTTAAAAGAGCTTAGTTCAGTTTAGCTAGACCACGGTTCTCATCTTTCAGATTCGCTTTGGTCTGGGATGTGCCGCTGGATTGGAAAAAAGCCAATGTAATACCAATATTCAAAAAAGGTAGTCGTTCACAGCTGGAAAACTATGACTGTAAGCCTTACATCAGTGTAGGGAAGGTGATGGAAACTTTGTTACGGGATCATATCCTTGGACTTGTCTCCAGAGATCATCTATTAGTAGTAGTCAGCATGGATTTATGAGAAATAGATCCTGCCAGACAAATTTAATTGTTGTTATGAGAAGAATGAGTAAGAAGTTAGATTCAGGCACAGCAGTGGATGTGGTATATTTGGATTTGACGAAAGCTTTGATACTGGCCACATAGGCGACTAATGTATAAACTGAGGACTGTTGGCTGAAGAAAACATTTGTCAGTGGATAGAGAACTGGTTGTTGGATCGCAAACAGAGTGGTGGTCAATGGAAGCTACATCTATGTGGGCTAAGTTCTAATCGGAGTGCCTCAGGTTCTGTACTGGGGCCGCTTCTGTTTAATCTGTTTATAAATGACTTAGAAGGGGGCATTGAGAGCAAGGTCTCAGGTGTTGCTGATGACATTAAAACTATGCAGAGCTTTGGAAACTTCCAATGATGTGCAAGTGCTGAAAAGCAGACTAGATAGATTATCAAAATGGCAGCAGAATGGCAGATGAGATTCATGTGATAAATGTAAGGGATGCATTGGGATTTAATAATCCTGTGCCACCTACCCATAAATAACTCTGTGTTAAGTGCATCTGTAATGGAAAAAGATTTGGGGGTTCTGGTAGATAACAGACTTGTAGCAAACAATGCCAGGTAGCAACGGCTAGAGCTAGCAAGATATTGTCTTGTATTAAAGAGGGGAATAGATTCAAGAGAGAAAAATATTATTCTCCCTCTTTACAAGGCTCTGGTGAGGCTCATTTGGAATAGGCGGTGCAGTTTTGGAATCCCATATACAAAAGGGACATCTTGGAAATTGAGGCAGTTCAGAGAAGGGCAAAAAATAATAAGGGAATGGAGGGGCTTGGAAATGCAGGCAGATTAGACAAGTTAGGGCTGTTACATGGAGAAGAAGCAACGTTGCATGGGAGGCATGGAACCTTATACAAAATATATTAATAGGCCATACAATAAAAGTCTCTGGTGCATTGTTCATAATAGGTCATATCAGAGGACATCCTTTAAGGTTGGAAGAAAAGATTTTCATCTTCAGGTTAGGAAAGGTTTCTTTAAGTGAGAACGGTGAAACTGTGGAACTGTCTCCAGCAGATGTGGGAATGGCAAATTCATTGAATAACTTTAAAAGGCCTGATAAGTTTCTAAAACTAAAAAATATTGAGACTTACTGGTATTAATGCATATAGATCTGGTTGATCCAGGGATTACTTTCCGATTGGCGTTTAGAGTCAGGGAGGAATTTTTCCCCCTTTTAGCTGGGGGTTTTTTGTTCCTCTGGATAAACTGTTAGGTAGGGTTATAAAAAAAAAAAAAAAAAAAGAGGTGATGAAAAGGTTGGACTTGATTGACGTATGTCTTATTCAACCTTAGTTCTATGTTCAGTAATACACATCACGTCCTGTGTAACAGACAGTAACTTTTTTTTGATTGGCTATGACTGCCTACAGGTAAAAACAGCCACATCATTGGATGTTATACTGACATTACCACTTCTTCAGTATTCACATGGGACCCCTTAGAAGTCAAGGGGTGTGGTTTAACCTCCCATTTTGACTATCCCATATTAAAATAGGAATATCAGGCTCTGAAAGCAATTTTATTTATTTTTATAAAATGTATATCTTCATTGTACCCAATACAAGTCATTGCTATACATTTATTTGATGGTCATGTAAATGGTAATAGTGATATAGTATACACACATACATATACACTTTCCTATATGTAATATCCTAAACCCCCACTGCAATAAATATCCTTTTCCTTTAAATATAAAGGAAAAGGATATTTTTTTTTGCCACCGCACCAGAAAGTAGTATGAATAAAGGGTTGAGTTGCATATTTTTATATTTGTATACACAGAGGGCCGTTAGCGGCAAGCCCCCATTGTATGCGTGCTCCCTGCGTAAATTAAATTCCCTGCCCTTTTTAGGCGGTCCAGAAGGTTCATAAGCTAGATGAGCCAATATGGTTCCTGGAAGAGGTCATACTAAATAAAGAGGTAAAGCGGTATGGTCTTTCCCCCCCCAGGGACAATACTTTTACTTATTAGGTTAGGACTGAAGCTGGGATACGGTTTGAAGTGGCATCAGTTGACGCATATTTAATTTGAATGAATGTAACTAAAAGGATCCATTTTTAACCTCAGTGCAGGTGGATACTTTCATTGTTTAAAACATTTACGTCTATTCATTTATGACAATATGTGCGAGTTTAGTGCTGGGGACTTTTATGTAATGTTTAAATTGCCGTTTCATTGCACCGCACCAGAAAGTAGTTATGAATAAAGATTTGAGCTGCATATTTTTTATATTATATTTATATCCCTTATATTATAAATATGTTTATACTCCATAGGAGATTGCAATTGAGTTTTTAGGGCTACCAATGTGGGTGGGGGTATAAGGATATTACACATAGGAAAGGTGTATATGTATGTGTGTACTATCTCACTGTTTCATCTAAATGACCATCAGGAAATGTTATAAAGTACAGCACTGACTTATTAGGTACACAAAAATATACAATCAGAGTTCAATAAAGTTCTTATGTTTAAAATGGTGCTAATTTTGCCCCAACTAATCAGATGTTAGCTTTCAAAGTTAATAAGATCTGATTGGTTGGGGCAAGAATTAGCACCGTGTTAAACGATAAGAACTTTATTGGAATAACCCTGAGAAAATAATAATAAACTATTACAAGAGCTGAGATCCTCTTTTAACATGGAATGGTCAAATGGCAGCTTAAACCACACCCGTGTCTGCTCCATATGAAAGGAAGTGTTATCCAAAAAAAGCTTCTGTCTACTACACAGGATATGATGTGTATTGTAATGGACATATACACCAAGGCTCCTTATTTACCACCTCCAGCCTGCAGGTGGTGTCTGAGTAATAAAAGACAAGACATCCCTGCCTCTCTATGGTAGGAGGAGAGGAAAGTGAAAGTGGATTGTGGTGTGTCTTTGGAGTGATATTGACTTTAACACAAGATCCTGTATATAAGACCCTGTTACCACACTGTTGGGGGGGACGTATGGACAGACAATTACCTATTGGATACAAACTTGAGGCAACAGACAAGGACACACAATATACAGGCTGGTCAATATTCAAAGTGGTGCTCCATAGACAGGGACACACCTGATACTGCACCATGTAATGTGGTTATGTGGCATCGTATTGTTTGCCAGACCACAGAGTAACCATGCCAGCTACCCATAATCCTTCCCATAAAGCAGTGATCTGGTACAAATTAGTGGCAGCGGTGCTGGTAATACCATTTGTTCTCCTGTTTTCTTCTGTATATTGTTCTCGTATAAGCATATGGAGGTGCTACTGATAGTATTGATTAAATCTCTGTCCTTCTACCTGAGATGAAATTCCCCAATTAGACTCAGTAGCTTACCAGGCCCAATTGCCAAACCTATTTTTAACCTGATTCATTTGATGGTGGTAACTAGGGAGTGGACTGATTGACTAGAACAATTGAATTGGCAGCCACATTAATGGTTGGGATGAAGGTGCTCGTTTGCAAGTCCTTAGCCTTTTGCTTAGTGGTAAAGCCAGGCAGGTATACCAAGGATTTACGGTTAATACTGAAATAAAAAGCAGTTATCAGTTATTAAAAATTCTCTGAAAGCAACTTTTAAAAATTAGATCTGTATAAAAGAGTATATAAAGGATAAATCCAATTCTTAGGTAAACTGGGAATGAGAAATGTTTGTTTAACGTTAGATTATTAGGGCAATGCTATTACATAACATGATGCTGTGAGGATGGACCTTCTGTTATAATATATGAGGTGTGAATACTAATAAGTATTAACCTAGCATGGTTTAGTTTCAACCACACAGTGTGTAGCAGGAGTGCCTGGGTCTACTCTCAGACCTGCAGGATTATCTGAGTAACGTACACACACATAATTTCCATTAATACCCAACGAGCACAATTTGCTAGTATGTATGTATATCTGGAGAAGGAGCACTCGTGGGATGTGTTACAAATATTGTGATAATTTTATTATATCAACGCGTTTCGGCCTTGATGTGGCCGTTCCTAGGACAATATAAATGATTTCTTAGAAAGTGCCCCGATAGTTACTACCTACCTCTATCCTCCGGCGTTTGTGCAGCGGCGCCGCGTCCGTGATTGGCTGCCTCTCAGCCAGTCACCGTCGGCGGCGGCTTGCCGCTCCGCCCCTGCTTGCAGTTCTATGTAAGCAGAGGTTTGGGACTGTTGTGGCAGAGGATGGTAGAGGGAAGGTAAGTACTATCGGGGCACTTTTTAACAAATCATTTATAGCGGTTTGGGCTGGGGAAGGTAAACTATTATTTGGCAAAAAGTTAGTGAAAGAGGTAGACATGCAATGTCCTTTAAACAACTGACAGTGACGGTAAACTTCTCCTGGGGCAAAACCTTGGAACTCCAAATTTTTTGTAAGATACAACTCCCAGCATGCCTGTTAGCAGAAGCAACTAAGGCATGCAGGGAGTTGTAGTTTCTTAATGGCCATCATGCTAAATAGGTACTTGCACCAGGCAGCCACCCAAAAGAGGAAGTTTAGCAGTGCACTGTCAGTACCTGTACACAGCAATGAGTACCCCTACTCTCAGGGCCCTGTCAAGTACGGGCCCCTACAGAGTACCCCCTTTACCCCCCTAATGGCAGCCCTGCTCCACTGCATATGCCAGAAAACTCGACTAGGAACAGTTAGAGGCAGAAGAAACGAATTACACCAGAAATGGCTCCTACACCACACTTTCTGGGACTTTGAACAAGCACTGCAGGAGAACCATAAGGAACCGAGAGTAAGATTAGGATTTTTGAACACTATACAGTGGTCCAGTATTGGGTTAAATTTGGAGTTTTGGACGTGACATGCCCTGAAACAAACACCCATGTGAATACCCATTGCAGTTTTTTTTCCACGTGGTATTCTACGAACAAACGTCTCATGGTGACTTGTGATTTAGGTTTATTTTGAAGGAACGATGGGCGGCTTTTTTTACATATCCTTACAGTTTGGAAGAATTGGAGACCACAGTGTACCCTTTACAGCATATCGGGTCCATATCGGGTCCAGCTCTGATTCACTAAATGCTGAACTATATTAATAATGTTGATCGGTAATCTCACTTCATATAGGCTTGTATATGAGAGCGCATTTCTTCCAATGATATCTGCTTCGGGGACTTCGGGGGCTTCATACTACTTTTAGCATTAAATGAAGTTTCCTCGATTCTCCTCTCTGACTTTTGAGTTCGCCACCATAAAGCTTATCCTGCAGTAGAATGATTCTTCCATATTGAATTGGGTTCTAATGGTTTGTTCTGCCTTGCACAACTGCCGCTGCAAATATCTAATTACCCTAGAATAAGTGGAAAAAAATAAAACGTGTTATTGAAAAGCATCCCTTTCAACATTATGGACCCACAAGGGAGAAATATAAGTGTTGTGATGTATACATGATAATTGCAGCAACAATCTGTTGGTAAACCATGAAAGGGATATTTAATGCAAAACACTACAGCAGGTACCCCACCCCTCCGCATCTCGCAGGAGTCTCCTCATCTGGGGGGTTCCGCGAGAGACCACCTCAGACTCCCGAGACCAGAGAGGAGATTCGTAAAACTCCTCCCACCACGCCACCCTCTGGTGACATGCCCCGGGAATGCCCTTGCCATGCCCCGGAACGCCCATATCCCTGCCCCCTCCAACACCCAAATGGTGGATCCGCCCGCATGATGTCACAGAGGCCACACCACCCCAAGTTCGCCATACCCTGCGCCACAATGAGAAGCACAAGTGCCGTGTGGTTGTTCAAAATTATCTTCCCCTCTCAATCTTCTGGCTGAAGCCAGACAAACCAAAGAGGGGGATCCATAGGACCTCCCTTTGCCAGGAGGATCAGGAGGTCCACCAATAATTACCCTCTCCGTCATCCCAACTACTATCAGGGAGTCTGAAGGGAGGGTCGCCATTGGGAAATCTGAGGTCCTAAACGGATGCAGACTGTCACATCACAAAGGCTAAAAACTTCAAACAAAAAATATAAATTTACTTGGGTGGGGGTGATAATTTGAGGTGCTTGTGAAGAATAAATATGGTGTAGTTTCATGTGTGGAAAATGGAATCGGGGTGGTGCCAAATAATGGCCAAGCCATAGTCTGCCAGCTGTCAAATAGTTCATTTTTATGCCACACTAGAAACTAATTTTAGTTCATAGAGAACAATACAGTAAATACAACATTCCAGTTTAAGGCTCGGTACACACCAGACAATATTTTCGGCCTGACGACCAATCCTGACACTTTCGGTCGATCGTCCGCGAAAATATTGGCTGGTGGTGTGGGGGGCGGCCAAGACTGACATCGATCGTTCGTTCGGCCAAATCGGCCGAAAAACAATCGGACGTGTCAATAAATTCCAATAGACTGTGCGGTCCCTAGGGTAGCATGATCGATCGACGCGCAAATTCGGCCGCGGACAAATTTGCCGGACCAACGGATATTTCGTAGCGAACGCTCGCTCGGGACAAAAAAGTCCCTCAGGGTACCAGCCTAAAGATTAGGAGATGAGGGCATTGTTAGTGTGTTGGACTGCACCAGTACACCAATACGTTTTCATGATTGCCAATATTGATGTCATGTGTTATGGGCGAAATTGGTTTTATTTGTCTTTCCTCCTTGCTCCATATTTCAAGACAGGTCGGGGGGGAAATTATGTGTTATGGGCGAAATCGGTTTTAATTAGACTCCTCTCTGTTGATGACTCTTCCCTACTATGATGACACCACTGGGAAGAAGAAGAGCACAATAACGATGAGGGAATATTAGGGCCAAATTTTCCCGATTACAATGAAGGTTCATGCATAAAGCAGATCACAACGGGTGTGATTCTAACAATCGATTCTTCCCATGTTACTGTAACAAGATGAACATTCTCTGAGACTGTCTCATCAGAAACTGTTATCCTGGGAAATCTAAAATTCCTTTTCATTCTAGGAAAAAGTACAGAGCCCCACCCACAATCAGTTTCCAAAATAGATATTTATAGAAAAATGAGTAACCATGGGCTTATATGAAATGAAAAAGTGACCACTTTCGGGGAGATTCATATCGCTACTCCCGTTACTACCTTAGCCCGATCCGCGATACATTAACGGACGTAAACGAGATTACGTCAGTTATTGCATCGCGGGCTGGGCTACGTTAAGGAGCGGCACGTTAACGCTCCACAAGCCGTACCAAAATAGCGAAAACTTAATTTCCAAAAACATTCGGAAATGCGCTGCGCTCGAAAATCCGTCCAAAACCACGTAACCCAATTTTTTTGGGGTTAACGTGGGTTTTAGACGGAAAAGGGCAATATTGAATCTCCTAAGCGGCTATATTGTACAGCAATGTCGCCAGATAGTTCAATTTTCTCCTACTTGGTAGATTGGTGGAGATTGTTAAGTGCCAAAAAAGTTGCTGTGCTATCCAAGTGAAAGAAGATCTGACAAGCTCTGACATTAAAAAAAGGTTAAAATAATGAGTAAAAACAGTGTAAACCCAACATTGCCATTTGGTTATTTGTGCTGCTTCAAAATCTGCCCTTTTTTAAAATTATGCTGAACAATTCCATTTTTAATAGTCCAATTCACTATGCTGTGGCTTCTATTGAAATATTGTGCAAAAGTAGCAATTCTCACAGCATTGCCAAATGAGAGGGGCCATTTTGAAATGATGTCCACATCAGCCCCTAAGAATGTGTTTTCTTGAAACTGTTGTGTTTCTGTGGCAATGGAAGACATTGGCAGGTCTACAATTTCACGGGCCAAATATGTCCAAATCAGAGTTTCTGTGGCAATAAAAGACCCTACAAATAGTGTAGGTCTCCATGCAAATACACTATCATGTCCTGTTCAAAAGTTATAGGAAGTAACATTTCATGACCAATATGAAGTATTTCATTTGGAACCTTACACAGTGACCTCCTTCAGAGTTTCCATAGCAGGTTCCTCAAAGCTTTAATCTGTGCTTAGCTATGGCTTCAAAACGTTTTGAAGCGATGAACCAGGAAGCTCCGGCCACGATATCGGATCTCATAGTCGTTGTGTCTGCCTTAACTGTTGTGAACTGAAATGATAAATTCAATTTAATTCTGTAACAAAGATATCCGAGTTCTTAGTAAAATAGGGGAAACGAAAATTTTACATTCTATCAAGGTGAAACAAAAATGGATTTGCTTCGAGCGTTATGTTTATGTAAGTACAATTTGTTTTGAGATATAAAGTAATAGTTCGGTCAAAAAGTGAACTATTCCTTTAATGCATTGATTGAAGTTTAAGGAGCTATTCCTTACCTCCTGTTCTTTCAATCAATTGAGCAGGAGCGAAGGACAAAGAAATATTTTTTTTTCTTACACGCAACAATAAATTATTGGAGAGCTAACAACACTGGGTAATGAACTGGAGGGCTGACAATAATGGCTAATGAAAAAGGGCTGACAGTATGTGTAATGAAAGGGGGGTGACAATACGGGTGATAACTATAAGCTGACAGTACTGGGTAATGAACGGGAGGACTGACAGCTAATAAATGAGGACTTACACTGCTTATGAAATGGAGGACTGAACTGCTTATGAACTGGAGGGTTGCTAACACTGGCTAATGATCTGGGGGCTGACAATAATGGGTAATGAACTGAGGGCTGACAATACTAGTATTGAAATGAAGGTTGACAATGCGTGTAATACTGGAGGGCTGACAATCCTGGTATGGCTGGAGGGCTGACTATGGGTAATTAACTTGAGGGCTGACAACACTGTCTAAAGTCATGTAGGGCTGACAAATACTTGGTAAGGATCTGGGGAGCTGACTTACATGGCTAAATGATCTGTAGAGCTAACAAACACTGGGTATTGAATAAACGTCCTCCAATTTCTTCAGCACACAAAGCGCTTGCCAAAAAAAGTGGGTGTGTCTGTGAACTGTAGGGCAGACTTTACACTAGCGGGTGTACTGGAGGGCTGACTTTACACTAGCGGGTGTACTGGAGGGATGACTTACACTAGAGGGGGACTGTAGGGCAGATTACACTAGCGGGTGTACTGGAGGCTGACTTTACACTAGCGGGTGTACTGGAGGCTGACTTTATCACTAGCGGTTTGTACGTGGAGGGCTGATCTTACATAGGGGTTTACTGGAGGGCTGATTTACACTTGCTGGTGATTGCAGGGCGGCCTCACAACTCGACTTGTGTATATAAAATCCCCAAACCATGCCAGCAGCCAGATTTGTTTATAAAATGCCCCCCATCCCATGTCCAGCAGCACTTCTTTTTAAATTGCCCCAACCCCATACTAACGCAAACGTATAATATATATTAATATATTAAGCCACCTAGCCCATGCCAGCAGCATGACTCGTAAACACAAAAGCCCCAACTGACCCAGCAGCACAGACTGTATTATGAAATGCCTACCCTGCCCAGCGTGACTGTATATAAATGCCCCAGCCATGCCAGCAGCGACTTGTATATTAAATGCCCAGTCCATCCCAGCACACAGACTTGTATATAAAATGCCAGCACACAGATTTGTTATACATGCCCAGCCCATGCCAGCACACAGGACTTGAATAAAAGCCAGCCCATGCCAGGCAAACAGGACTTTAAGTAAATGCCCAGCCCATGCCCACACACAGGACTTGTATATAAAAAATGCCCAGCCCATTGCCAGCACACAGGACCTGTATATAAAATGCCCCAGCCATGCCCAGAACAGGACTTGTATATAAATGCCCAGCAACACGGACCTGTATATAAATGCCCAGCCCCTGCCCAGCACAGAACTGGTATATAAATGCCCAGCCCATGCCCGCACACAGGACTTGTAAAATAAAAAAAATGCCCAGTCCTAATGGCCCAGCACACAGAACCTTTATATAAAATGCCCAGCACACAGATTGTATATAAAATGCCCAGTGCCCAGCCACAGCCGTATAACCAGCCATGCGGACACAGAACTTGTATATAAATGCCCAGCCATTGCCCAGCACACAGGACTTGATATAAAATACCCAGCCACCATTGTATATAAAATGCCCCCCATGCCCAGCACACAGGACTTGTATATAAAATGCCCAGCCCAGTGCTAGCACAACAGGACTGTAAATAAAATGCCCAGCCCATGCCCAGCACACAGGACTTGTATATAAATACCCAGCCCATGCCCAGCACACAGGACTGTATATAAAATGCCCAGCCATGCCCAGCACACAGGACTTGTATATAAAAGCCCAGCCCATGCCTAGCAAACAGGACTTGTGTATAAATGCCCAGCCATGCCCAGCAACACGGACTTGTAGAAAAATGCCCAGCCCATGCCCAGCACACAGGACTTGTATATAAAATGCCAGCCCATGCCAGCACCACAGGACTTGTATATAAAATACCCAGCCCATGCCCAAGCACACAGGACGTATATAAAATGCCAGCTAATGCCTAGCACACAAGGACTTGTATTTAATGCCCAACCCATGGCCCAGCACAGGACTTGTAATAAAAGTGCCCAACCCATGCCCAGCAACACAGGACGTTGTAATAAAATGCCCAGCCCATGCCCGCACACAGACTTGTATATAAAACCCAGCCCATCCCAGCACACAGGACTTGTATATAAAATGCCCCACCTGCCCAGCACACAGGATGACTATATAAAAATGCCCAGCCCATGCCCCAGCACACAGGACTTGCAAAAAAAAATGCCCAGCCCATGATGCCCAGCACACAGGACTTGTATATAAATTGCCCAGCCCAATGCCCAAGCACACAGACTTGTTATATAAAATGCCAGCCCATGCCCGCACACAGATTGGCAAAAAAAATGGCCCAGCCATGTGCCCAGCACACAGGACTTGTATATAAAATGCCCAGCCCATGCCCACACACAGGACTTCTATAAAAAAAATGCCCAGCCCATGCCCAGCACACAGGACTTGTATATTAAATGCCAGCCCATGCCCAGCACACAGGAATGATATAAATGTCCAGCCCATGCCAGCAAACAGGACTTGCAAAAAAAAATGCCCAGCCCATGATGCCCAGCACACAGGACTTGTATATAAAATGCCACAACCATGCCCAGCACACAGGACTGATATAAAATGCCACAGCCACATGCCAAACACACAGGACTTGTAATAAAATACCAGCCCATGCCCACACCACAGGACTTGTATAAAATGCCCAACCCATGCCCAGCACAAGGACTTGTATATAAAATGCCCAACCATGCCCAGCACACAGGATCTGTATATAAAATACCAGCCCATGCCCAGCACACAGGACTTGTATATAAAATGCCCAGCACACAGGACTTGTAATAAATGCCCACCCATGCCCAGCACACAGGACTTGTATTAAAATGCCCAGCCCATGCCAACACACAGGACTTGTATATAAAATGCCCAGCCATGCCCACACAGGACTTGCAAAAAATGCCAGCCCATGATGCCCAGCACACAGGACTTGTAGATAAAATGCCCAACCCATGCCCCCACCAAAGGACTTGTAGATAAAATGCCCAGCCCATGCCAAAACACACGGACTGTAATATAAAATACCCAGCCCAGGCCCAGCACACAGGACTGTATATAAAATGCCAACACATGCCCAGCACACATGGACTTGTATATAAAATCCCAGCCATGCCAGCACACAGGACTGAATAAAAATGCCAGCCATGCCCAGCAACACAGACTTGTATATAAAAATGCCCAGCCATGCCCAGCACACAGGACGTTATAAAATGCCCACCTTCCCACACAGGACTTGTATATAAAATGCCCAGCCCATGCCCGCACACAGGACTTGTATATAAAAAGCCCACCTATGCCAGCACACAGGACTGTGGATATAAAATGCCCAGCCCAAGCCAGCACAGGACTGTATATAAATGCCCAGCCCATGCCAGCACACAGAATTATAAATAAAATGTCACTTATAATCCAAGTAAGAGGGCCTACCTAGCCTAGTGGCAGCAGCATCTCGCAGCAAACTGGTGACAGTTATTTCCTCCTAGTTGTTAAATGTAGGGGTGGAGCATTCCAGACATCCAGCAAACATTCCCTGGGAGCACTGCTGTGCGGAGAAAAAGTAGGCACGCCCCTGAGGTTGGACCGGCAATGCAGTGTAAGGTTTTAGCAAAGTTTTTAAATTGAATAAAAAAAAAAACTTATTTAAACTGGACACTGCTCGGCCCGGCTATACGCACAGACCGCCGGGGGGGGGATTTGCCCTTACCACGGCCCAGTCGCCCCTGCACAAGATGTTTGAGAAAGGGAGTTAATATCTGTTTCTAGTAATTTACAATTTCGCTAATGACTATCTGAGGAAACTGTTTAAATACCTATGTGATAGGAAGTTTAAAATCATAAAATTTTACCCACAACACAAGCGAAAATCCAGGCTAATACACGCCCATGGCCAAAGCAACACCCACTTTAGAGCGGGCAGCGCACAAAGGGCGACATTCAAAGTTTGGCTCAGTGCAGCAAAAACCCTAGAAGTGCCCCTGCTGGTTCAAATATTTATACAAACATAGTAGAAGATAATCAAATGCACATCTAGGACCATACATATCTATTATCTGCCAACTGGCTACATGTAACTAAAAAGATAATCATGCACCTCCCGGGCCCCATACAATATCATATTATCTGCACACTGCAATTATAAACATAGAAAGAATCAATGCAACATTCAGGCCCATACAATATCAATTATGCACACTGGATACTTAAACATAAAAAGAATAATCAATGCCATTCCTGGGCCCCATACAATCATATCTTGCAACACTGGATACATTAAAACATAGAAAAGATAATCAATGCCATGTCCTAGGCCCATACAATATCTATATTATCTGCACACTGGCATACATTATAAACATAGAAAGAAATCAATGCACATCCTGGCCCCATACAATATATATTATCTGCACACTGGATACTTTATAACATAGAAAAGATAATCAATGCACATTCCTAGGCACCATACAATATCATATTTCTGCACACTGGCATACTTTTAAACATAGAAAAGATAATCAATGCACATCCTGGGCCCATACAATATCATATTATCTGCACCTGGAAACTTTAAACATAGAAAAGATAATCATGCACATTCCGGCCCATACAATATCATATTATCTTGCACACTGGTACATATAAACATAAAAAAGATAATCAATGCACATCCTAGGCCCCTACAATATCATATTATCTGCACACTGGCATACATTATAAACATAAAAAGTAATCAATGCACATCCTAGGCCCACATACAATCATATTATCTGCACCTGGCATACTTTATAAAACATAAAAAGATAATCAATGCACATTCCTGGGCCCATTACAAATCATATTATCTGCACACTGGCATACTTTATAAACATGAAAAGATAATCAATGCACACTTCCTGGGCCTATACAATATCATATTATTGCACACTGGCATTACTTTATAAAACATAGAAAAGATAATCAATGCACATTCCTAGCCCATACAATATCATTTATCTGCCACACTGGCATACATTATAAACATAGAAAAGATAATCAATGCACATTCCTAGGCCCCATACAATATCATATATATGCACACTGGCATACTATAAACAAAGGGGTTTTAGTATACCATTACTGTGATCACATGAAGAAAATCATTTCCAAACCACGTTCAAGAACCCCAGTCTGGACAAAAAGGTCCTAACTTCTAACACTTTTTTTGTTTCCCCCTCAATCATTTATTGAATGTCGTCATATGCATAAACAAGCAATTACATTGATTTGCAAAACAAAGTTGACACCTTGTCTTCTAACACCTGGTACTGCCACATTATGTTTTTGCGTTATTGTCAATATCATAGTTGTAATTTAACACGATTATTAATTTTAGAATTAAAGGAAAAGGAAAATAAAGAGGAAAGAAGTCAATAGAAGGGAGGAACGAAGAAAGGAGAGCTACTTCTAACCTTTAAATTTGCTTCCATGTGGTAATAGACCCAACCTCACCCCCCACACGCCCTTTTATGGGAGGTCCAGCCTTGGTAATATAAAAGAAGATGGCCTCTTACCTCATTTAAAAAAACCAAAGGGCTGGGGGAAGTGAGAGAGCCTGTTATATGGATCCAGTGTGTAAGAATGAGAAGTTTTGCTAACGTAATTGAAGTAAAGCAAATTTAAAAGGTTAGAATGTATGTGTATGGGCCTAGGAATATGCATGTGATTATCTTTTCTATGTGTTTGGTAATGAATACAGCCCTGCTACTTACATAAACTATAACCATCCCCCAATAATGAGATGATCTGATAACTAAATATATATCCCACTTACATATAACGATTATTATAAAATAAAAATATGCTAACGAACGTAAATCCAGCTTTATTCCTGTGCTGAGCAGGGAAAGGATTTCCCTATTGCCCAGAGCCTGCATAGCCCAGGAAAAACCAACTTGGATACCTCATTTAACAGAAAGTGAATGGTTGGATAATCCACTGGAATGGTGGCAACTAAGAGGGTTTACTATGTATGTATGTATTAGTTACCATGTTATGGATGTTATGTTATATAGTACTATGTGAGTATGTTATGTATATAGTTACTATGTTATATATGATATGTTTATATAGTTACTATGTATGTATGATATGTTATATGTTACTATGTATGTCGTTATGTTATATCGTTACTATGTATGTATGTATGTTATATAGTACTATGTTAGTAGTTATGTATATAGTACTTGGTTATTATGTATGTTATTATATGACTATGTTATGTATGTTGTATCTATGTACCATGTTATGTAGTGGTTAGGTTATATAGTTACTAGTATTATGATATGTTATATAGTTATATGTTATTATGTTATGTTATATAGTTACTAGTTATGTTGTATGTTTATAGTTACATGTTAGTTGTATGATATGTTTATAGTACTATGTATGTATGATAGTTATATAGTATATGTATGTATGGTATGTTATATAGTACTAGTTAGGTATGTTATGTTATATAGTTACTATGTATGTATGGTAATGTTATATAGTACTATGTTAGGATGAATGTTATATAGTTACTATGTTATGTATGTTTATATGAGTTACGTTGTAGTAGTATATGTTATGTTTATTATTTACTATGTTGTTATGGATATGTTTAGTAGTTACTATGTTATGTTGGAATATGTTATATAGTTACTATTTAGGTTTATGTTATATGTTAGTTATATGTTACTATGTTATGTATGTTATGTTATATAGTACTATGTTATGTATGATCTGTTATAGTTACTATGGTATGTATGTTATGTTATATAGTTACTATGTATGTATGTTATGTTAATAGTTCAGTTATGTTGATAGTAGATAGTTCGTGTATGTATGGATGTTATATAGTTACTATGGATTTGTTATGTTATATAGTTATATGTTTGTAGTGTGTTATATAGTTACTATGTCGTATGAATGTTATATAGTTACTATGTATGTTATGTTACTGTTATAGTTACTATGTTATGTGTTATGTTATATAGTTCTATGTTATGTATTTATGTTCTATAGTTACTATGTTAGTATGTTAGATATAGTTACTATGTTATGTATGATATGTTATATAGTTATATGTTATGTAGTTATGTATATAGTTATATGTTATTTGATATGTATATAGTTACTATGTTATGTATGATATTATAGTACTATGTTATGTATGATATGTTATATATACATTGTTATGTAGTTATGTATATAGGTACTAGTTATGTATGTTATGTTAATAGTTACTATTTATGTGATGATATGTGTTATATAGTTACTATGTTATGTATGTTTATGTTATATAGTTACTAGTTATTTATGATATGTTATATAGTTACTATGTTTATGTATGATAATGTTATATAGTGACTGAATTGTTATGTGTATGTTATGTTATTATGTTACTATGTTATGTATGATATGTATATAGTTATGTTAGTATATATGTTATATAGTACTATGTAGTTGTTATGTTATATAGTACTATAGTATGTTATGTCATGATATGTTATATAGTTACTATGTTAGTATGATGTTATACTAGTTACTATGTTATGTATATGTGTTTATATTTATCTATGTTATGTAGTATGTTATTATTAGTTACTATGTCTATGTGTATGAATGTTATATAGTTACTAGTTATGTATGATATTTTATTATAGTTACTATGTTAGTATGTTATGTTATATAGTTACTATGTTATGTATGATATGTATATAGTTACTATGTGTGTATGATATTTTATAAGTTACTAGTTATGATGATGTGTTATGTAACATAGTAACTCTTTTGTTGCCTGCCATTCTCATGGCAGGAAGCAATAAGTAAAAAAGACATTTCAAATGCTGCAACAAGTGGAGTGAAAGAGAGTAAGTGTTGGGCTTTAGATGTATAAATACAAGGTACAATCAAGTTACAACAATGCCAGTTTAGGGGTTTAAGCCAATCACTACATGGCTAGATGACTCCTGACATATAAATTCCAAGGATAGTGAAAATGTTCGATGGAAGGGTAGAGCTTTAATGGCCATTGGTAATTTCTTCATCCCCTTGGGTTACACTTTGGATTGATTGATAAAACCTTTGAGTTTCTGGGGGAAAAAATGGTCATTAGAAAAATCCATTATAAAACAGGGATATAACACCTATTGCATATAAAAATAGAACTTTGCTAAGGAGTACAGTACATACAGTAATTCATGCATGAAAATTTAGCACTGGATGCCCTCCAAGTCCTGAGGTGTTCCAATCAATTCCTTGGCCACAGGAGTATAAAATTAAGCACCCAGACATGCAGACAGTCCACACACATTTGTGAAAGAATGTGCCACTCTCAGGAGTTTAGTGAATTCCAGGTGGTATCGTGAAGGATGCCATCTGCAGAGAAAGTTACAACTGCAACTCAGCCTCTAAGTAGTAGGCCATATAAAATGAGAAATCATGGTCCGCGCATACTGATTTCACCAACTTTCTGCACAGTCAGTGGTACAGACCTCCAAACTTCGTATTGGCAGATCCACTCAAGAAAGTAGTGCCGCTTCATGGAATGGGTTTCAATAGCCCAGCAAATGCATCAAAGCCTTTGTCTGGCCAATTTGTTCCAGTGAAAAGAAAATGTAATGTTCAGATACAAAGAAATGTACATTCCTGCGCTCAACTTTGTGGAACAGTTTAGGGGGGGGGGCTTCGTTTCCACTGCCATGCAAGGTCCAAGACATGGCTGAGAGAGTTTGGTGTGCAGGAATTTGACTGGCCTGCACAGAGCCCTGGCCTCAAATCTACAGAAACCTTAGGATGAATAAGTGTGGATGATGGGCCAACTCCATATTACCACATATGGATAATAAAGGAGGTCATTAAAGTTGATGTGTGTGTGTAAAGGCAGGTGTCCCAGTACTTCTGGTGTATATCAACATAAAAAAGTAATAAACAGGAAGCATTTGCTTGATTCTTAGTATATCCTACAAAACCCTAATATCAACATACAGTATGTGGACCATGGGGCCCATTTATAAAAGGCACGCTTATAGCACCTTTACCAGTGTTGTAAATGATCCCACGTGGTATTTTACAACAGTGTCTGCCACAATAACTTAAAACATAACTGTACCCCAACCGGCCCGGGTACGGCAATCCAGCTTAGCAGCCTATCCAGGGGAAACCTACCTCATAAGAAAAGTCAGCTTCTCCATGTCAGATTCCGGAATGCCTGTCCAAGGCTTTGGAGTTTTTCTTCTGCTTTCAGTAAGTTTAGTTTACCTGGGACTCCAATGTGGGTAGGGTTTTCTGGGGAATAATAAATCAATAGCCCATTTTAATCAACCTCAATCATGCTGTTTTAAAGATGCAAACCTGAAGACCACATTGGCCCTCCTCTACCCCCTCCACACCCCTCCACATCCCCAACCCTCCCTCTGCACTTTTCCCCATCCCATCCCTTTTTCTGCCCCGCCCCCCCAAGCTATATGGGCAAATCTGTCACCCTGCCTATAGCCCAGAACTAATGATTAAACGATGCATCACTATCTTCCTATGTAGTTCATTAGCAAAGATATTCCTTTCAAATTCAATAAAATCTTTCCATACAGAAGCCCCTAACTCACCTTAACTTCTAGATTTCCTTCTCCTTGTTCTCTCTCTTAATGGGTGAATCGAATCAAACATGTCTAAGCTCACGAGCTAAGGGTGGGGGCAGGAAACTGCGGGGCTTTGTGTATGTTAGTGAATGTTCTTAGGATTAGCAAGCAAGTGTATATCATTGAAAGGAAAACTATACTACACCTTCCCCCATCCTTCACTGATCTGGTACCTCTTCCCACTTCACAATGGGGGCCAATAGAAAGCCATCTGTTTGCATATTAGCCTCATTGCGACCAGCTCAAAAGAAACGAGAGGACCGGCAGTGAAGGAAATCTGGGTAAGGCGGGTGTGTGCCCTAGACAACTTACATAGATAGAGTGTAAGTATTACAACAATGTGAGACACAAGCTCATTGGTTAGCTTTTCGCCAAACAACGCTGGTGCATGGTAGCCTGCCTTCCAGGAGAACACTGGGAGAAAAAGTAAGAATATTGCTGCAAATCCTCACAATGTGATATCAGCGCATCCTTATCTGATACCACATTGATAAAATAAAAAATGTTTTCTGCCCATCTGATTGCCATGCAAGAAGCCAAACAAGCTTTACCTGAAGTGTTCGTGCTCCTTAAAGAGTCTGTTCGTTCTCCAAAGCCGTGCGGGACAGATTCTCCGGATCTCCTGTGACCACGAACATCTAACGATCATGTAACTTTTTGAAGATGTAAACTAGATTGGGACAACGCTCAAACACCTCGACCTTGCTCTCGGTCAACCAAGTCCGGTTTTGTTAAAATCCCTGTGAAAACACCAACGCATTAAAATGGTTCTGACGTACGCTGATGAAAACAAGCAGTTGGGTTTTTCCAGGTAGAAGAGGGAGAAGAAAAAGTTAACTAAACTTTTTTTTTTAGTCATTAGTGGTTTTTTAAAAGCTATTAGAAAAAGATAACAACAATCTGGGTACTTGGTAAGTAACCTTAAGGTGCCCATACATTACAACTTACCTTCCATTTCCCTTGAGGTTAAGTGAGAACTGCCTGACTAAAAGTAATGATGCTCCTGGCTTCCGATTCCTCGTAGACAACGTTTGTCCCCAACGTTTGGATAAGATAGAGAAGAAAGATAAGCAGGAACATAAGACTCTCAGCGGAAATCTTTCCAATGCTCAGTTGAGCTGCCTGACCCCTTCTTTTTGTGACACAACATGCGATTGCAAAATAAATGGGCCAGGAAAGTCAGAAAGAAGCCAATGTCACTTAAGATATAAGATAGATTAGACATCATCTATAGACTGGCCCCCCCGCTGGCATCCTATGATCCTCAGCTAAGGATAAATGCTATGTTTCATCTAATAAGTTTCACTCGTGTGGAGTCTGTTCCAGTTACAATAGCAGCGTCTCACTTTAGTGCCTAAGTTAACACTCTCTGTCTGGGTCACTACCAGTCTATGTGGGCACTTTACCAGTCTGTGTGTGTACTTTATTGTACCAGTTTTTAGGGCACTTACATAAACAATCTCTGTTTGGCACATATATTACCAACCTCCATTTGGATATACAGTATATGTCAACCCCTTCTAAGCCAGCCACTGTTAGGTAAGCCCTCCAGTTCACAAACTACTGTTATATCAGCCCTGCAGTTACTAGCCAGTGTTAAGTCAGCACTGGCTGGTGAACGGGAGGGCTGACCTAGCAGTGGCTGGTGAACTGGAGGGCTGAGCTAACAGTGGTGCGGAACTGGAGGAAGACCTAACAGGGGCTAAGGACTGGAGGATTAAGCAGCCACTGTTGGGTCTGTCCTCCAGTCACCAGCCAGTGTCAATCATCCCTTGCACGCTGCAGGAAGATACAAGAGACAGCTTAAAAAGTTTGGATCAGGTGCCAAAAGGTGTGGCTGTACCCCGGAAAAACTGAACTTGACTTAAAGAGTATTTTATCAGGTTCAGAGCTTTATTGATATTAACTTGGTTGATAAGGATTTGGTACATTACATTAAGGGAAATTAAAATTTAGGTTGAAAACAACAGCTTTAGTCGGAAAATAAAATATGTATTTTTCACTTACCTAATGTCCTTTCACCATCAGGATACACCTCTCGGGCCATTTCAAGCGCTTCAGTTGTGCTATGTCCACGTACAAGGAACACCACTAAATATGTTTCTTGCTTTACAATGTATTTTTGGATCATCCGTTGATCTAGCAATATTACATTACATATGGTTGTAAGACTACGTCCATCTAGTCCAACCTTTATACCTTACCTAATTCCTGTCTAACACTTACATAGTAACATAGTATTGGAGGTTGTATAAAGACATATGTCCATCTAGTCCAACCTTTATACCCTACCATAATGTCTGTATAACAGTTACATTAACATAGTATTGGAGGTGTATAAAGCATAGTCCATCTAGTCAACCTTTATACCCTACCCATATGTCTGTTATACAGTTACATAGTAAAATAATGGAGGTTGAAAGACATATGTCCATCTAGTCCAACCTTTATACCTACCCATAATTGTCTGTATAACAGTTACATAGAACATAGTATTGGGGTTGTATAAAGACATACGTCCATTAGTCCAACCTTATACCCACCCATAATCTGTATAACAGTTACATATAACATAGTATGGAGGTTGTATAAAGACATATGTCCATCTAGTCAACCTTTATACCCTACCCATAAGTCTGTATAACAGTTACATAGTAACATAGTATTGGAGGTTGTATAAAGACAACGTCCATCTAGGTCCAACCTTTATACCCCTAACCATAATGTCGTATAACAGTTACATAGTAACATAGTATTGGAGGTTGTATAAAGACATACATCCATCTAGTCCAATCTTTATACCCTACCCATAATGTCTGTAACAGTTACATAGTAACATAGTATTGGAGGTTGTATAAAGACATATGTCCATCTAGTCCAATCTTCATACCCTACCCATAATGTCTGTATAACAAGTTACATGTAAACATAGTATTGGAGGTTGTATAAAGACATACGTCCATCTAGTCCAACCTTTATACCTAACCATAATTCCTGTCAACACGCACAAGTAACATAGTATTGGAGGTTGTATAAAGACATATGTCCATCTAGTCCAACCTTATACCCTACCCATAATGTCTGTATAACAGTTACCATAGTAACATAGTATGGAGGTGTATTAAGACACTGCATCCATCTAGTCCAACCTTTTACCCTACCCATATGTCTGTATAACGTTTACATAGTAACATAGTATTGGGGTTGTATAAAGACATACGTCCATTAGTCCAACCTTTATACTCTACCCATAATGTCTGTATAACAGTTACATAGTAACATAGTATTGGAGGTTGTATAAAAGACATATACATCTAGTCCAACTTATACCCTACCCATAAGTCTGTATAAACAGTTACATAGTAACATAGTATTGGGGTTGTATAAAGACATATACGGCCATCTAGTCCAAATTTATAGCTACCCATAATGTCTGTCTAAACGTTACATAGTAACATAGTATGGAGGTTGTTAAAAGACATACGTCCATCTAGTCCCAACCTTTATACCCCACCCATATGTCTGTATAACAGTTACATAGTACATAGTAACATATATGGAGGTTTGTATAAAGACATACGTCCATCTAGTCCAACCTTTATTACCCCACATAATGTCTGTATAACAGTTACATAGTAACATAGTATTGGGGGTGATAAAGACATAGGTCCATCTAGTTCAACCGTTATACCCCAACCATAATTTCTGTATAACAGTTACATAGTAACATAGTATTGGAGGTTGTATAAAAGACAACGTCCATGAGTCCATCCTTTATACCCTACCATAATGTCTGTATAACAGTTACAATAGTAAACATAGATTGGAGGTTGTATAAAGACATATGTCCATCTAGTCCATCCTTTAACCTACCCACCCTGTCTGTATAACAGTTACATAGTAACATAGTACTGGAGGGTTGTATAAAGACATATGTCCATTCAGTCAACCTTTATACTTTCCCAAATGTCTGTATAACAGTTACATAGTAACATAGTAGGGGTTGTATTAAGACATACAGTAGTCCATCTAGTCCAACATTTATTAACCTACCAAATGTGTATAACAGTTACATTAGTAACATTGATTGGAGGTTGTATTAGAACACCAGTATGTCCTCTAGTCCAACATTTTACCCTATCCATAATTCCTGCCTAACACTTAACATAGTATAGTATTGGTAGCTTTTGAAGGCTCTTATTCATCAGGTCATGGTATATCTGTTGTATTCAGTTAGATCAACTGGACTTGAAGTTTAGTTCTTGAAGACGTTTCACTAGTCATCCGACTGCTTTCTCAATTCAGAATGACGTGTACAAGAATTGTTGGCAATTAAGTACCCTGGAAAGTCCAATTAGCAATATAACAGTGTAGGTGTTAGGGACCTTCTAGTGCAAGGTGGAATTGCATTGAGGCTAAGAGGTGTTATCGAAACGCCCAGTTGTAAGATGTCAAAACCTGGAATTACCCAGAAAGTCCTTATTGCATATTCTGAAGGGGGCTGTAATGCCTATATACTCTCCTATCTTACTTAATGTATAGTGACGTCTGTATAGAGCGCCATCACTTGCAAAACTAGGAGCCTGGGTGTACACTGAGAGGTCAATAAGGCCAAAACGTCTGTAGCTGGCTCTCTGGTTTTGCATTGAGCTTATGGAAAGCCGTAAAACCTTTTAAAGGTATAGCTTCCTAAGAGCTATATGGAAGGGTATGTCAATAGGTGTGTGTACCTGTGTCGGGTTGGGGAGTAAAAAACAACTGTTTTGATGATTGGTCCAAACATGTATTTATTTTTTTACTATGCTTTCCTTTAAATAGCTCCTACCTTACATGGGCTACACACTGAATGAATGCAATACCCATTCATTTATTCATGCCTCTCCCTGGAAGCCATTTTGAAAGGGTAAGTATATTCAAAAAAACAAGCATAAAAAAGGAATATTTACCCACCAACTGACACAAGTAACACACCAACTAACATACCCATTCATTCATATGGCAGCCATACTTATAACTTACAGTCAAAAAAAGTTCAGTTGGTGTGTGCAGTTGTTTCAGGGTTGGAGGATAAATAACTAACTTTTTGATGTTTTGCTCAAATTAGTATTTTCACTATAGTTATCTGCCACGGAAACTGGAAAGGATATGTGTAAGACTGTGTCAGGTTGGGGGGTAAACATAAACTTTGTGTTAGTTAATGTGTTTTTGACTATAGTTACCCTTAATATAGATGCACAGAATGAATGAATGACATGAATGACTGAATGAGTGATCCTTTAGTGTTTGTGCCCAGTGTCAGGTTGTTTTTTATCTTCCAACCTGACACTGGCACAAACACCAACTGATCTACTCATTCATTCATTCATTCATTCATTCATTCATGTGGCAGTCATATTAAAGGGTAACTATAGTCAAAAACACATTAACTAACACAAGTTAGCTTTTTTACCCCCCCAACCTGACACAGTTACACATATCCTTCCATTTCCGTGGCAGATAACTATAGTGAAAATACTAATTTTGAGCAAACATCAAAAAAGTTAGTTATTTATCCTCCAACCTGAAACAACTGCACACACCAACTGAACTTTTTTGACTGAAGTTATAAGTATGGCTGCCATATGAATGAATGGGTATGTTAGTTGGTGTGTGTACTTGTGTCAGGTTGGGTGGGTAAAATATTACTTTTTTATGCTTGTTTTTTTGAATATACTTACCCTTTAAATATGGCTTCCAGGTGAATGCATGAATAAATGAATGGGTAGTGCATTCATTCATGTGGTAGCCATGTAGGTAGGAACTATTTAAAGGAAAGCATAGTAAAAAAATAAATACATGTTTTGACCAATCATCAAAACAGTTGTTTTTTACTCCCCAACCCGACACAGGTACACACACCTATTGACATACCCTTCCATATAGCTCTTAGGAAAGCTAACCTTTAAAAGGTTTTACGGCTTTCATAAGCTCAATGCAAAACCAGAGAGCCAGCTACAGAACGGTTTTGGCCTTATTGAGCCATCATCAGTGTAGCCCAGGTCTCTATTTTTGCAATGTGGCGCCTATATACAGACGTCACTATACATTAAGTAAGATGGGAGAGTATAAGGCATTACAGCTCCCCTTCAGAATATGCAAATAAGGACTTCTGGGTAATCCAGGTTGACATCTTACAACTGGGCAGTTTCGATAAACATCTCTTAGCCTCAATGCAATTCCACCTTGCACTTAGAAGGTCCCTAACACCTAACTGTTATGCTAATTGGGACTTTCCAGGGTACTTAATTGCCAACAGATTCTTGTACAAGTCATTCTGAATTGAGAAAGCAGTCGGATGACTAGTGAAACGTCTTCAAGAACTAAACTTCAAGTCCAGTTGATCTAACTGAATACAACAGATATACCATGACCTGATGAATAAGAGCCTTCAAAAGCATACCAATACTATACTATGTTAAGTGTTAGGCAGGAATTATGGATAGGGTATAAATGTTGGACTAGATGGACATACTGTAGGTTTAATACAACCTCCAATACTATGTTACTATGTAACTGTTATACACATTATGGTGGAGTATAAATGTTGGACATAGATGGAATACTGTATGTCTTAATACAACCTCCAATACTATGTTACTCATGTAACTGTTATACAGACATTATGGGTAAAGTATAAAGGTTGGACTAGATGGACATATGTCTTTATACAACCTCCAGTACTATGTTACTATGTAACTGTTATACAGCAGGGTAGGGTAGGGTATAAAGGATGGACTAGATGGACATATGTCTTTATACAACCTCCAATACTATGTTACTATGTAACTGTTATACAGACATTATGGGTAGGGTATAAAGGATGGACTCGATGGACGTATGTCTTTATACAACCTCCAATACTATGTTACTATGTAACTGTTATACAGAAATTATGGGTGGGGTATAAAGGTTGAACTAGATGGACATATGTCTTTATACAACCCCATACTATGTTACTATGTAACTGTTATACAGACATTATGGGTGGGGTATAAAGGTTGGACTAGATGGACGTATGTCTTTATACACCTCCCATACTATGTTACTATGTAACTGTTATACAGACATTATGGGTGGGGATAAGGTTGGACTAGATGGACGTATGTCTTTACAACCTCCATACTATGTTACTATGTAATGTTAGACAGACATTATGGGTAGGTATAAGTTTGGACTAGATGGACGTATATGTCTTTATACAACCTCCAATACTATGTTTACTATGTAACTGTTATACAGGACATTATGGGTAGGGTATAAGGTTGGACTAGATGTATGTATGTCTTTATACAACCTCCAATACTATGTTACTAGTGTAACTGTTATACAGACATTATGGGTAGAGTATAAAGGTTGACGATGGACGTATGTCTTTATACAACTCCAATACTATGTTACTATGTAACTGTTATACAGACTTATGGGTAGGGTATAAAGGTTGGACTAGATGGATGCATGTCTTTATACACCTCCAATACTATGTTCTGTAATGTTATACAGACATATGGGTAGGGTATAAAGTTGGACTAGATGGACATATGTCTTTATACAACTCCAATACTATGATTAATGTAAGTGTACAGATTGGTTGTGTATAAAGGTTGGACTAGATGTTGGTATGTCTTTATACAACCTCAATACTATGTTACTATGTAACGTTATACAGACATTATGGGTAGGGTATAAAGGTTGGACATAGTGGACATAGTTCTTAACAACCTCCAATACTATGTATACTACTGTAACTGTTATACAGACATTATGGGTAGGGTAAAAGGTTGGACTAGATGGACGTATGTCTTTATACAACCTCCAATACTATGTTACTATGTAACTGTTATACAGACATTATGGGTAGGGTATAAAGGTTGGACTAGTGACGTATGTCTTTAACAACCTCAATACTATATGTTACTATGTAATTTATACAGAATTATGGGTAGGGTATAAAGGTTGGACTAGATGGACATATGTCTTTATACAACTCCAATACTATGTTACTATGTAACTGTTATACAGACATTATGGGTAGGGTATAAAGGTTGGACTAGATGGACGATGTCTTTATACAACCGCCAATACTATGTTACTATGTAACTGTTATACAGACATTATGGGTAGGTATAAAGGTTGGACTAGATGGACATATGTCTTATTACAACTCCAATACTATGTTACTATGTAACTGTTTACAGACATTATGGGTAGGGTATAAAGGTTGGGATAGATGGACGTATGTCTTTATACAACCTCCAATACTATTGTTACTATGTACACTGTTATACAACATTATGGGTAGGGTATAAAGGTTGGACTAGATGGACATATGTCTTTATACAACCTCCAATACTATGTTTACTATGTAAGTGTTAGACAGGGAATTATGGTTAAGGTATAAGGTGGACTAGATGGACGTATGTCTTACAACCATATGTAATGTAATATTCTAGATCAACGGATGATCCAAAAATACATTGTAAAGCAAAAGAAACAATCAATTTAGTGGTTGTTCCTTGTTAACGTGGACATAGCAACAACTGAAGCGCTTGAAATGCCCGAGAGGTGGATCCTGATGGTGAAAGGACATTAGGTAGTGAAAAAAACAATATTTATTTCTCGACTAAAGCTTGTTTTTTACACCTATTAAATTTAATTTCCCTTTAATTGTTAATGTACAAATCCCTTATCAACCAAAGTTAATATCAATAAAGTCTTGAACTGATAAAAATACTCTTTAAGAGTCAAGTTCAGTTTTTCCAGGGGTACAGCCACACCTTTGGCACCTGATCCAAACTTTTTAAAGCTGTCTCTTGTATCTTCTGCAGCGTGCAAGGGATGATTTGACACTGGCTGGTGACTGGAGGACAGACCCAACAGTGGCTGCTAATCCTCCAGTCCAGTTAGCCCCTGTTAGGTCATTCCTCCAGTTCAGCAGCCCACTGTTATAGCTCACCCTCCAGTTCACCAGCCAACTGCTAGGTCAGCCCTCCCGTTCACCAGCCAGTGCTGACTTAACGAGCTAGTGAACTGCAGGGCTGATTATAACAGTAGTGTTTGGAACTGGAGGCTTACCTAACAGTGGCTGGCTTAGAAGGGGTTGACATATACTGTATATTGCCCAAAGGAGGTTGGTAATATATGTGCACCAAACAGAAGATTGTTTATGTAAGTGCCCAAAAACTGGTACAATAAAGTACACACACAGACTGGTAAAGTGCCACATAGACTGGTAGTGACCCAGACAGAGAGTGTTAACTTAGGCACTAAAGTGAGAAGCTGCTATTGTAACTGGAACGACTCCACCACGAGTGAAACGTCATTAGATGAAACATAGCATTTATCCTTAGGCTGAGGATCATAGGCTGCCAGCGGGGGGCCAGTCTATAGATGATGTCTAATCTATCTTATATCTTAAGTGACTTGGCTTCTTTCTGACGTTCCTGGCCCATTTATTTTGCAATCCATGTTGTCACAAAAAGAAGGGGTCAGGCAGCTCAACTGAGCATTGGAAAGATTTCCGCTGAGAGTCTTATGTTCCTGCTTATCTTTCTTCACTCTCTTATCCAAACGTTGGGACAGAACGTTGTCTACGGAGGAATCGGAAGGCCGGAGCATCATTACTTTTAGTCAGGCAGTTTCTCACTTAACCTCAAGGGAATAGTGGAAGGTAAGTTGTTATGTATGGGCACCTTAGGGTACTACCAAGTACCAGATTGTGTTATCTTTTCTAATAGTTTTAAAAAACCACTAATGACTAAAAAAATAAAAGTTTAGTTAACTTTTTCCTTCCCTCTTCTACCTGGAAAAAACCCAACTGCTTGTTTTCATCCTAAGGACGTCAGAAACAATTTTTAAATGGTTGGTGTTTTCACAGGGATTTTAACAAACCGGACTTGGTTTGACCGAGGAGCAGAGGGCGAGGTGTTGAGCGTTGGTCCACAATCTAGTTTACAATCTTCAAAAAGGTTACATGATCGTTAGATGTCGTGGTCACAGGAGATCCAGGAGAATCTGTCCTGCACGGCTTTGGAGAACGAACAGAACTTCTTTAAGGAGACGAAACTTCAGGTAAAGCTTGTTTGGCTTCTGGCATGGCACATCAATGGGCAGAAAACATTTTATTTTATCAAGGTTGGTATCAGATAAGGATGCGCTGATATTACATAGTAAGAGGATGTCAGCAATATTCTACTTTTTTCTCCCAGTGTTTCCTGGAAAGGCACATGCTACCAGCGCTTGTTTGGCAGAAAAGCTAACCAATGAGCTTGTGTCCTCACATTGTTGTAATACTTACCACTCTATCTATGTATGATGTTGTCTAGGGACCCACACGCCTTACCCAGAGTTTCCTTCACTCGCTGCGGTCCTCCTCGTTTCTTTTGAGCTGGTCGCAATGAGGCTAATATGCAAACAGATGGCTTTCTATTGGGCCATTGTGAGGTGGAAGAGGTACCAGATCAGTGAAGGAAGTGGGGGAAGGTAGTATAGTTTTCCTTTCAATGAATACCACTTGCTTAGCTAATCTAAGCAAACATTCACTAACATACCAAAGCCCAGCAGTTCCGCCCCCACCCTTAGTCAGTGAGCTTAGACATGGTTTGATTCGATTCACCCATAGAGAGAGAGAACAAGGAGAAGGAAATCTAGAAGTTAAGTGAGTTAGGGGCTTCTGTATGGAAAGATTTTATTGAATTTGAAAAGGATATCTTTGCTAATGAACTACATAGGAAGATAGTGATGCATGTTTTAATCATTAGTTTCTGGGCTATAGGCAGGTGACAATTTTGCCCAATACGCTTGGGAGGGGCGAGGGGCGCAGAAAAAGGGATGGGAGGGGAAAAAGTGCAGAGGGAGGGTGGGGGATGTGGAGGGGTGTGGAGTGGGTAGAGGAGGGCAAGTGGGTTTCAGGTTTGCATCTTTAAAAAGCATGATTGATGTTGATTAAAATGGGCTATTGATTTATTTCCCCAGAAAACCCTACCCACATTGGAGTCCCAGTGAAACTAAAAACTTACTGAAGCAGAAGAAAAAATCCAAAGCTTGGAACAGGCATCCGGAATCTGACAGGAGAAGAAGCTGACTTTTCTTTAGAGGTAGGTTTTCCCCTGGATAGGCTGCTAAGCTGGATTGCCGTACCGGGCCGGTTGGGGGTACAGTTATGTTATTAAAGTTATGTGGGCAGACACGTTGTAAAATACCACGTGGGATCATTTAAACACTGGTAAAGGTGCTATAGCGTGCCTTTTATAAATTGGCCCCATGGTCCACATACTGTATGTTGGATATTAGGGTTTTGTAGGATATACTAAGAATCAAGCAAATGCTTCCTGTTATTACTTTTTTATGTTGATATACACCAGAAGTACTGGGAACACTGCCTTTACACACACACATCAACTTTAATGACCCCCTTATTAATCCATATGTGGTAATATGGAGTTGGCCCATCATCCACACTTATTCATCCTAAGGTTTTGTAGATTTGAGGCCAGGGCTCTGTGCAGGCCAGTCAAATTCCTGCACCACCAAACTCTCTCAGCCATGTCTTATGACCTTGCAATGGGCAGTGGAACAGGAAGCCCCCCCCCCTAAACGTTCCAACAAAGTTGAGCGCAGGAAATTGTACATTTCTTTGTATCATGAAGCATTACATTTCTTTTTCACTGAACCCAAATCGGCCAAGACAAAGGCTCTTTGATGCATTTGCTGGGCTATTGAAAACCCATTCCATGAAGCGGGACACTAATCTTGAGTGGATCTGCCATACGGAAGTTTGGAAGGTCTGTAGCCCTGACGTGCAGAAAGTTGGTGAAATCAGTATGCGCTGACCATGATTTCTCATTTTATATGGCCTACTACTTAGAGGCTGAGTTGCAGTTGTGTAACTTATCTGAGATTGGCCTTCATTCACGATACCACGCTGGTGGAATTCACTAAACTCCTGAGGTGGCACATTCTTTCACAAATGTGGGTAAGAGCGACTGTCTGCATGTCTGGGTGCTTAATTTATACTACTGTGGCCAAGGATTGATTGGAACACCTCAATGACTTGGAGGGGCATCCAGTGCTAAATTTTCATTGCATGAATTACTGTATGTACTGTACTCCTTAGCAAAGTTCTATTTTTATATGCCATAGGTGTATATCCTGGTTTTAATGGATTTTTCTAATGACCATTTTTCCCCCAGAAACTCAAGGTTTTATCCAATCAATCCAAAGTGTAACCCAAGGGATGAAGGAGAAATTACCAATGGCACATTAAATCTACACTTCCATCCGAAAACATTTTCACTCCTTGGAATCTATGCAGGAGTCATCTAGCCAATGTAAGTGTTGGCTTAACCCTAAACTGGCATTGTGTAACTTGATTGTACCTTGGATTTATACAATCTAAAGCCAACACTTACCTCTTACTCACTTGTGCCAGCATTTGAAATGTCTTTTTACTTATGTGCTTCCTGCCAGGAGAAAATGGCAGGCAACAAAAGAGTTTACTATGTTACATAACCAAACATCAACAGTAACATAGTAATATAAACTATCATTACACAACATAGATCGTAATATATCATATCAGTACAAACATAGTAACTATATAACATAACATTACATAACATAGTAACTATAATAAAATATCATCACATAACATAGTAACTATTAACATATCATACCATAACATAGTAACTATATTAAACAAACATAACATAACATAGTAACATATAACACATCATACATAAACATAGTAACTATTTATAACATAAATAACTAACATAGTAACATATCATAAATCATAACATACATAACATAGATAATACTATATTAACATAACATACTCATACCATAGTAACATATTATAACATAACATACACTAACATAGTAAATATCATAAACATAGAATACATTATAACATAGTAACTATTTAAAACAATCATACATAAACATAGAACGAATCATATAACATAACATAACATAACATCTGTATAATATATAACTAACATGTCATTACATATACTAGGATATATAACAGATAAAAATAGCATATAAACATATCATAAATACATACGTAAACTATAAACAATCAACATAACATAGTAAACGATTTGACGAATTTTGCAGCAGTGATAAGAAATCACTAGGAAACCCCCCTCAGGTTGCCCCCCCCCTCCCGCTCCCCCCTTTTGTTCCTTGTCCTTATTAGTATAACTGGACCCGAACATCACCAGACACATAGTATTAGCGGTGGATTTCCCCCTTGATAAAGTACTACACCCCCCATCCTCTTTGATTAGCGAATCGGAAATAGTTATAGAGTTGTTTCCTAAGAGAGCTTTGATCCAATAAATAAAGTTGCAGTTTCTCACGATTCTTTAGTTGCATTTTGTTCAAAGTTAAAGTTGATTTGGGGAGATTATTCGACAAAAATCGGAAAAGTTAGCTAGGAATGATTATCAGTAAACGAAAAAGTATATAGATCGTATGAGTAGAGTAGGGTAGTAGGTATAATTAGTAGAGATGAGTAGATGATTATCGAAAAGATCGAAATTAGTATATGATTTCGAAGCAAATCGAAAAAAAAGGTGAGTATGATTATCGAAATCGAAATCGAAGAATTCGAAGTAAATAGGAGCGAGAGTTAAAGTAGATGTAAGAAAAGTTAGAGGATCATCGAAATCGAAAAGTAGAAAAAAGTAGAGAGCATGCAGTTTATCGAAATCGAGAAGAAGTTAGGTAGGCGATTGATTATCCAAAATCGCAAGTTGCTCGATTTTTGATTGAAATATCGAAACATAATCGAAAGTAGATGATTATAGACACGAAAGTTAGAGCTGCAAGTAAGTTTCCAGAAAAAGTAAGTAGAGGTAGATGAGTAGATGATTATTCGAACGAAATCGAGGAAATGAATTAGGATGGTAGATTATCGGATAAATAATCGCAAGTAGATACGAAAGTAGTAGATGGGAAAGAAAGTTAGTAAAGTAGATGAATCGGAACTCGAAAGTTAGAGATGAAAAGAAAGTAGATGAGATAGTTAGGCGTAAAGGGATGAGGTAGATGATTATCGAAATCGAAAGTAGAGAGTAGATAGTTAGGATTGTAGTTTTATGGATAGTTTAGAGATGATCATCGAAATTCGAAAAGGTAGTGATTACGAAAGCGAAAGTAGGATTATTATCGAAAGCGAAAGGAGATTGATCATCGAAGAATGAAATGATGATGAAGGGGAGATGATTATAAGTTAGATTTGGAAAAGTTAGATGAATAGATGATTATCCAAATAGATGAAAGTAGATGATTTATCGAACGAAAATTGAAGAAAGTAGTAAGTTAGAAAAAAGTTTTTTGTTTGTTTCGACCGCTGCTCCCTTTTCGATTCTGGGGTAACCCCTTAACGAAAAAGTAGCGCTTTTCATTTCGGTAAATCCCTTCGGAAAGTTTTTGATGTAGCAAGCCAAATTTCAGTAACCCTCAATTCACGCCGCAACCCCGTTGCGTTCCCCCTAATTTCCCCCCACCCCCCCCCCCCCCCCCCCCCCCATCCCCCCCTCCCCCCTCGGTACACAACCCGCCGGCCGGCACATCCCATTGTAGTACAAGCCAATTTCAGTAACCCCTCTCGAATTTGTATATCGGTAACCCTCGTAAAAAAGTACGTTTAATGTTCGGTAAACCTCGACATGTACAAGCCCTTTCAGTAACCCTCGAATTTGTAATATCGGTACCCTCGAACGTAAGATTGTTCTATGTCTATTTCAGTAACCCTCGAATTGATATCGGTTAAACCCTCGACAGTAGTGTTCGATTTCGGTAACCCTTAAATATTCTGTATATCAGTTAACACGCCAAAAAGTAGGTGTTCTCGATTTCGGTAACCCTCGAATTTGTAAATATCGGTAACCCTCGAAAGTAGTAGTTCGATTTTTCGGTAACCCCGAATTTTGTATATCGGTAACATCGAAAGTAGGGTTCGTATTCGGGTAAACCCTCGAATGTTGTAATATTGGTTAACCCTCGAAAGTCAGTTGCGTTCGATTTCGGTAAACCCCTACGAATTTGTAATACAGGTGATACCATCGAAAGTAGTGTTTCGATACCGGTTAACCCTCGAAATGACAAGCACGATTTCCGGTTAACCCTTAGCGAAATTTAATACACGGGTAACCTCTCGAAATAATAAACCGGTGGAGCTCGAAACAGCCGACTGATGTGGAGGGGAAATATCGTTTTTAATGAATTTTGCTACTCATTTACGGGTTTCCCCAGGCGACCATGTCCCCAGGTCCTCTCTGTCTGTTATTTACCGTAAACCTACTAAATACTATTTAGTCCTAAAATCGATAGTAACCTTTGATTCTTTTGTTTGTTTGTTGTTTCTTTCTAACTACTAAATGGGTCGTTAAGAAACACCTATGAAATTATTCGCAGCTTGTGCGTTCCAGGTTACATTGCTATTTGACTCCTTTAAACGGCTCGGCAGAGCGTCGTCCAGGACACCAGCACCGCCATACCGAGAACTTGGAACAAACGTGCTAGTGCATGGGAGTGTATTATCCGCTTCTGTGAATACTGTGAATTAATGTTAAATCCCTCCTATTCTAACGGACGGAGCAGGCTGGGACAGAGGAGGGGCTGCGCAGTGCTTTAACCAACAACCAACTCGGCCGCGCCCCGACACAGCCCAGTCCCATTCCTCGCTCATCCTGGGACAAGGATGGTAGTCCTGGGAGAGTGGGAGAGTGGGACACAGCTGACCACAATGGCTCTGTCCAGGGAACATTTCTATTATCGGGGATCATTTTATATTATCTCTACATAGAACGGACGGAGAGGGAACAATATATGTATTTTACTTCTCTTTCCACAGATGGTTGTTACATCTGCACGACTGACTAGAACTACAAATCCATAACACAGTAAATAGAGAGGTAAAGACTGGAAAACCAATGTAGGGGACACACAGAGAGCATAGAGCTGGGTACACACTTTAACGATAAATGATCTGGTGGAGTCGCCCCCTTATTATCTTAAAGTGGTGTACTGCAGTTCCCAGGCATTCATCGTCGGCCTGGGATGCTCAGAAACTGCCCCACAAATGTTCTCGCCCCTGTTGTAAAGGTAGGAGAGATTTGCCACAGCTGAAGGAATGTGTCAGTTCTGACGTTCTCTCTATACTTTAATATAACTTAAAGGATAACATTTTTAACTTTAAAACATAACTTTTAGTTTTAAAAAAACATTTTCATTTTAAAAATGGAAAGTACCTGGGTCAGGGAGGTTGGATTATTATTCCTACCTCACAATATCATTTCATTCAGAGCTACAGCATGTACATTTTAATTTGCCAGGTTAGTCCTGGACTATTCCTGTATTAAAGATAGTGCTGAAGCCAGAGGAAGACTGGCAGAATCAGTTTTCTTTGGACTGGTACTCTCACAAAACAATATTGGGAGGTAGGGATTACCAGTCCTGTATCCCTGTCCCAAAGTATTTTCATTTTACTGTATTTTAAAAAAACTTTATATACACTATAGTTTATCCTTTAACCATGTTCAGAACAACCCCCCCCCCCCTACCACAACATTTAAAAGGATATCCGCCCTTCCAAAAACAAGCATGTACATCCAACAGGCCCAGGGTATGTCACGCATGCAGGAAACTAATCCCATTTTTAAACCAATCAGAGGTGAGGAGCCAGAAAGAAACTGGAAGTACCAGATGCGACATGTAAAAAGAAAGCAAGAAGAGAAGGAGACACAAAAATCCTTCTCGGAGAGGTGTGATACGGAGATTGTAATAGACCTTTTCAGGTAGGTTGATCTGTTTTATTGTGTGAAACTAACAACATTTAACCCCAACAGCGTGAGGGGCGGCATTGTAAATTTTACACTTAATAGGCCTTAAAGCCCTACCTATAAACTCCCCACCCCAGGAAGTCATGGTTAAAGAAAGTTTTCCATTAAAACCAAAACATTTCCCAGAATTCTACTTGTTACAGATGATGCTCCAATCCTAAAGCTCAAAAACAAATCTCAACTCCATTAGCATAAGTACAGGGCTTATATTATGTAGTTACCCCCCCACCCATCAAATAATTAAAACGATAATAAACTAAAACTCAAAGCATCCTCTGTCTGCGCTTGTGGTACAATTTAGGGTTAACACCTTAAAGGCCACACTGTATGGTCCAATCTCAGCCCACCCTCGTGTGGATCTTTCCAATGGGAAAAAAAATTCGGGAGAATATGGGGGGTGGGGGGGCGCATCAGAGAAAACAACCGACCGTTGTCCTTAAACATAACCACATTAGCGCAGGATATACTATTAATCATAGGGCTCGTCTCTTAAATATCATCTGGAAGAAAGTTTTTCTGGCATTAGTTTCAATGTAGCCATGGACATTGTATTTATAACTGCTACTTAACTTTCATTTCTGAAATTAATACTTATGCTGTAACTACCTGATTCCTGGCTCCTCCCACTCCTTTTTAAGATCTGTTCTGCAATATCAGACTTGTCAGTGACAAGACTGTGGGAGGGGCCAGAAAGAAGTCAGTTACTGCAGATTATAAGTAAACTTAACATCGGTACTGAAAAAGGAAAGAGGGTCCTGCCCTGTGGAGCTTACAATCTAGTCAATATACTACAAACCCCCAATTCTTGAAAAGAATTGCAATAATCTTTATTAATTCAATCCACTAGGCCCATTCACATCCACCGGCATGTGGGCTATCCAAACCGGCCATGGAATCTCTATTATATAACAGAAGGTGATGAGGTTAATGGGTATTTGCAATGGTCTTCAAAAAATTAGCAAATAAAAGCAGCTCCACGTTGATTCAAATGTTTTTTTTACCAATAGATTATGTTAACATGTACAGTTAACATCACAGTTAATTCATTTCGGTTTGTTTTTGTTTGAAAGCAGAAAATGGATAACTCTCTGTGAACCAATACGAGGAAAAGTCCGCCCCTGTATACGACCTTATTGACTCGCTCAGAAGCCTGGGTGTTTGAGAAGGACTTGGCTTTGCCGGCCATTGCTGTTATTGGAGACCAGACTCTGGGAAAAGTTCAGTGTTGGAGGCTCTGTCTGGAGTGACCCTTCCTAGAGGCAGCGGTAAGAATCTCTGTTTCTTTGGTTGATAGGATATTTGGACAACTGCAGGGATCCAACACAATCAAATAATGAAACTAGGAACATTTATTGTTTATTGATCCACTGCAGAGAGTTATAGAGAAAGCACTTTGGTGGAACCTTTAACCACATCAATGTTGCAAATGTCTAACCAATAATGATAGGTTTGGGTGCCATCTTTGTTTTCAGTTACACCAATATGCTTACAAAATTATTAAAAGGTATTTGTGGGTTAAATGGGTGAAGCCTATAGCACTAGTTTACTATGGGGTGTTCCATGGTAGTATGTGTGGTCCTGTTACATAGTAACATAGTAATTGAAGTTGAATAAAGACATATGCACCTCAGTCCAACCTTTCTACCCTTCTGTTTTAACCCACCTTATAGTTAGGAATGCCTTTGGTTTAAAATCGGGAATTTCACTAATGCCATTTTTTTTGTAAATATTTGCTTTGTTTTGGCCAGCCAATTTTTTTTAGGGTAAAGTGGCCATACTCTATGAGATTTTACTTAACGACCGAGGGCTCACAGAGCTGTTCATCGATGCTGCCGGAACCGCTTTCTCCCGATCGTATATTTGACCGACATCGATTGCAAATCCCATTCGTTTGCGATCGCATGTGTCGGCCGACATGTAGGTCTGGAACGGAGCAGCGGTTCGGCAGGATCGAAGGAACATCGTGTGAGCGCTCGGTCAGTTAAGTAAATCTCATAGATGTTATGCCACTTAATTCTCTGATATTCCATCTGATGGGAAGATGTTTTTTACAGACCTTGTCACCCAGGGGTATATGGACTTAGCAATTAGCTCTTTACCTGGGTACTTTTAAGGGGAGGTTTTTTTCTGAATATACTTGTCTTTCAACAGGTGATGCCTCCTCTTTACTGATCATATCAATAATGTAAACAATTTCCTTTACAAGTATGTCTCCCCATCATTAAAGGGATTCTAATTAACCATTCTTGTGTCTACCTGACCGTATAAGTGTTCAAGCCTCAGATGCTGTAGGTTTAATATTTTTATACTACACCCAAGGATTTTACTTTAAAATATGTGGGTGGGATGCTAAATTACTTTCTTATAGTGTGCAAGAAAATAGAAATATCCATTTCACAGGTACAATAAAGCCAGTTCCCTTACTGGTGAGCCAATGTAATTCCCAAGCGATAGTGGTAGATCTATGTGTGAGGTGTAACTACGGTAAGGAATGGTGCCAAGGGCCTTTGGGCGAAACTCAAACCGTTCACAGCCTTTTAAAACATTGTATTTATTTTTGACCTTAAAACCTTTCAGTATCGTTCACACGTTGTCCACTGGAACTGACGCTAGAAAGCAAAGAAGGGCGCAGAGTGGCAAGGGAGAAATCTCTTATCGCGAAATAACATAGATAAGAGTGCAACAAGAGGTAGAAGTGGAAGTTAAAAAAAGGTAAATTGTATAAAAACGATTAAAATTGTGTTTAAACACCTCCCGATGTTCCACCTTTACATCTTCTTAGGGACCTTGTAGATTTTGGCCAGGAACTGGAGGGGCAGAGTTAGATGGCAAAGTGGTAGACATTTTGTTTTTAACCAGCCGAGCGACTCTACAGAAGAACTGATTTAATAGCCCAACACGGATACTACTATATAAATAAGACCCTTACTACCTGAGCCTGATGTCAACTACGTGACTTTTTCTGCACAGCAACAAACTTGATTTGGATTTAAGTATATACAATATAATGTCCTCTAATGTCATAAAAGGGGCCAGGAGATGTGACAAACGGCTGTTTTTGGCACTTTCTAAGAAAACCTTTGAACGTTGTCTTCCTCCGGGTTTATTTGGCCTCAGCCTCTACAAATCTACACAGTCTTATTATGAGGCTGTTCTTCTACAATATTCAGTCATTTGCTGGATCATTGGTGAGGTCATAAAGGTTTTGGCCCCAATGTGCCTGGTATGAAAAAGTCATAGAATAAATATAGGGATGGGAAAAAGAGGTTTCAGTAACAAATGGTCAGGTTAATTTTTTTGAGTTCTTTACCTTCTGTTAGGGCTTTTGATGCTGGCCAGAGGATGTTCTAACTGTAGCGTTCAGTACATCTGTTCAATGCTTATTACCCCATGGAACTGACAGGCTGGGAGAAATTGCACTCCCTTATCTAAGCAGATGGGCAACTATGGGTAGAGACAATCTGCAAGGGGCACATATTGCATTGGTAGTGCAACAGAGGAGAGTTGGCCCAAGGTAAGGGGCATCCCAAGCAGATTGGGCGCTGCAATTTTAGGGTAAATGTCTTTCTGAAAAAAAGTGAATGAGGAGAGACTGGACCAACATAGCAAGTTGTAGTGGTGCTTTAATAGCAGAAGATAAATGACATTTTTCGGGTTCAAGCACCTGAAAACATATCGTGTATTCTGCTATTAAAGCACCACTGAATTGCTATGTTGGTCCAGGCTCTCCCTCATTCACTTTTTTCCAGTACTTAAAAGAGGACAATGTGGTCCAAAATGAACTTGAGGTAAATTGATAGGAATTACTCTCCTGAGAGTTTTGCAATTTATTTCCATTGTTTATTTTACATAGTTTTGAAGATATTTACATTTTGTGTGTGATTAGGCAACAGCATCACGGTTCCCCTGCACTTCCTGTTCTGCTCTGAAACCTGTCAGTCAATCGCCCTGTGTCTCCTCCCCTTTGCAGCCCCCTGGTCCCTCCCAACTCATGGACCCCATGGTCCTCCAGTTGCAGGCCCCCTTGGCCCATTCCCTTACAGCCCCATGTTGCCCCGCCCACATGCAGGTGCCATGGCCGCCCATCACGGGTAACGTGGCCCCCACCGCTCACAAGTGCTGTGGGAGACTGACACACCCCTACCCCCCCAAAAAAACTCTGTGAGAACGCTGCCTGAAAAGGCTGTTTTCACATAGTGAGAGAGAAGGGCTGGAGATTTCCTTACCTTCTCTGAGCTGCAGTCCTTCACACAGCAGAGAGGATGAGGGACTTCTGTCTCCCTCACACACTGAGGGAGTATTGAGGCTGTGCTCGCCAGCGCACTGTGCAGGAGAGCTTAGGAATGTGACATGTCATCCTCCACCCATTAACGTTCTGGTCAGTCATTTCTTTATATCTTGGGTTGTGGAGCACGTGAGAGGTGGTAGGCTGTTTTAAAGGTAGGAAACTGGCCTTTCATTTAACTCACTTGTTTGGAGACCACAGTTCCCCTTTGTAGATGTTGTAGACCGAAACACTAGGAGACCCTGGGACCCGCTTTCCTTGTGAGACTAGGACAATCGGGTTATTCAATAAGACATCTTATCGTTAAAATGGTGCTAATTTTGCCCCAACAATCAGATTTGTTTCAAAGTTAAATAGATCTGATTGGTTTGGGCAAGTTACACATTTTTAATAAGAAACTTTTATTGGAACTCCCCAAGTATATACTAATGTTCTTCTGGTGTTGCAGAATTCTAGACCTAGATTTTATGTCTCACCCTAGGTATAGCAACGTGAGGGGGATTCTGTAAACTCCTTTGTATCAGCACCTGTGATTTATCCAGTTAGAGTGCGTCTGATTTAAGTATTGAGTTAAAACATTAGGAGTAATTGACGTGATTTGAACAGTTCAGCAAAGCCATGATAACCAAAATGCTGGTCTGCCATGTTCACTCGCTGTACCAGAGTTAACCACAGAAATGCGAGTGGGATCTATCTGCTGATGAAAATGTTGCCTTTAATTTCAAGCTCAGAACAAATCAGTAGCCGATTGCGTTTTTCCATCGGGTGAACGATCCATCTGGAAGTGGTTTTCTCTGATGTGTCCAGCTTTGACTAGATTGATTTGCCTGGGATAGTTTCCAGAGAGGGGGTAATGTTTTTAGCCCAAGCACCAATTGCTCTAAAGACACTTGGGCATCAGGTAGTATATCCAAGAAAAGTATTTTCTTAATCTCAGGAATTGTATGTTCTTTAGGATACAGATTCAAATGGACAATGTTATTTTTAGTGTAATTATTAGTGTAAATCCCACACTAACCCGGTAATACTTCTGATATGGGTTTTAAAATAATGCAGAATATAGCATGGGTCCCCGTTCTGTATTGTATGCACGTTCTTCTTTTTTATTATGGCTTATAGACACAAATTCCTGTCCTTTCAATTTCTTTTTTTCTTCTTCTTCATTTATTCTTCCCGCTTATTTGGACTGTATTCCTCCCACAGTTTTGGAGCTAGAGACACCAAATTCGGTAGAGACGTGTGGGGCATATAGGAGAATGTGCTTTACCTAGCTAAGGAATCCCTGAAGTGTTTTTGGGATTTTTTTATAGACTATTATGGGAACAATCCTCAAATGTGATAATTCGAGGTTTAAGGATAATGTGATCAAACAGTTGGTTTATGGTCAAAAACACAAACACTTAACCTCCCAACCCCCACACGGGTAACAAAACCTACTGAACTCCCCTTCATTCCTTGACAGCCACACTTAAAGGGTGACTATATAGTCAAAACATTTCTTTGATCAATCATCAAAAAAAACTTAGTTTTATGGTCATAAACACACAAAATACATACCCACCAATCTGACACACCTACCCTTTCAAAGTGGTAGCTTTAGCCAATTTTAGGGTAACTATAGTCAAAAAAATAATTTTCACCAATAAAAAAGTTAGTTATTTACTCACCAACCTGACAAGGCACTGACACCAAGGGCCTGATTTACCCACATGTGCTGTGTTAAAATAGGGGTTAAAATTGTACTTAACCAATATTGAATAGGTAGTGTAAGTTTAACTCCAAAATTGCACTGGCTGCACCAGTTTCACAAAAGACACCCGTTGCAACTGGGAATGTATTTAATAATGTATAAAGTATTTGCACCACTTTAACTCGCAATTAAGACCAGCTATGGTGGTCTTAATGTGGCGCTGGCACAAGGCAATTCCCATATTAAACTTTGTGGAAAGCCATTATTTGCCTGGATGGCATGTATTTGCATGGCTCTGGGAGATATAAGGCTGCATCTTCAGCAGATTTCCTGGTAGATCTTATTTTCTCCGATGTCACCCTATTTTCTTTACCCCCAACCTGAAAAAGGTAAACACCACCTAATGACCTACTCTCCCATTTCCATGGCAGCCATACTTAAAGGGTAACTATAGTCAAAAAAGTTTCTTTGACCAATCATAAAAATGTAGTTTATGTTATTATGTTCATTGGCTGAGAGGCAGCCAATCATGGACACGGCTGCCGGAGTTCAGTGCGGCGGAGGAAAGAGGGAAGGTAAGTAATGTTTGGAGGCACTTTCTGATATAAACTATAGCGGTTTGTGGCTGGGGGAACAGTGAGACTATTTATGAAAAGGTGGTTTTTACAGCTCAGGGGGAGGGAATCTAAATCGGAGGGAGAGGGAGGGGAAGGGAGGGGGAGAAGGGCTGCAGTGCGCATGGCAAACTTCTCCCGGAGGGGAGACAGGAGGCAGAGTCCTATATGGACTCTGCAGTACTCCTGGTGGGTTGTTTTTTTGGACTTTGTGGGGGGATAGAGAGAAGAACCATATGGAGCTGGGATGTAAGGTAAGGATTAAACTACGCTACACAATGGGGCCACTAATGGGGGGGGGGGGGCTATAGTTTTGGGGGGGACGGCCCTTTAAAGGGTAACTATATCAAAAAAAATTTTGGACCAAATTTAAAAAGTTACAGGGAGATCAATAAAAATTTCATAGTTAAATGCATCGTTTCAAATGAAATAGCTAACATTTGAAAGCTAAGATCTATTGGTTGGGGCAAAATTAGCACCATTTTAAATGATACAGAACTTTTAAATAACCCTGTTAGTTTTTTACTTCCAACCTGACACTGGCACAAACACCAACTGATCTACTCATTCATTATCATTCTCATTCATTCATGGTGGCAGTCACTATATAAGGGTACTAATTAGTCAAACAACCACATATTCCCCAATGCCACGTACAACAACAGACAGTTGAGCATGTAACTATAGTGAAAATACTAATTTGAGCAAACAAAACACAAAAAAGTTAGTTATTTATCCTCCAAACCTGAAACAACTGCACACACCAACTGAACTTTTTTGACTGAAGTTATAAGTATGGCTGCCATATGAATGAATGGGTATGTTAGTTGGTGTGTGTACTTGTGTCAGGTTGGGTGGGTAAAATATTACTTTTTTATGCTTGTTTTTTTGAATATACTTACCCTTTAAATATGGCTTCCAGGTGAATGCATGAATAAATGAATGGGTAGTGCATTCATTCATGTGGTAGCCATGTAGGTAGGCTATTTAAAGGGAAAGCATAGTAAAAAAATAAATAACATGTTTTGACCAATCATCAAAACAGTTGTTTTTTTACTCCCCAACCCGACACAGGTACACACACCTATTGACATACCCTTCCATATAGCTCTTAGGAAAGCTATACCTATTAAAAGGTTTTTACGGCTTTCCATAAGCTCAATGCAAAACCAGAGAGCCAGCTACAGACCGGTTTTGGCCTTATTGAGCCATCATCAGTGTAGCCCAGGTCTCTAGTTTTGCAATGTGAGGCGCCTATATACAGACGTCACTATACATTAAGTAAGATAGGGAGAGTATAAGGCATTACAGCTCCCCTTCAGAATATGCAAATAAGGACTTCTGGGTAACTTCCAGGTTTGACATCTTACACTGGGCAGTTTCGATAACACCTCTTAGCCTCAATGCAATTCCACCTTGCACTTAGAAGGTCCCTAACACCTAACTGTTATATGCTAATTGGGACTTTCCAGGGTACTTAATTGCCAACAGATTCTTGTACAAGTCATTCTGAATTGAGAAAGCAGTCGGATGACTAGTGAAACGTCTTCAAGAACTAAACTTCAAGTCCAGTTGATCTAACTGAATACAACAGATATACCATGACCTGGATGAATAAGAGCCTTCAAAAGCATACCAATACTATACTATGTTAAGTGTTAGGCAGGAATTATGGATAGGGTATAAATGTTGGACTAGATGGACATACTGTATGTCTTAATACAACCTCCAATACTATGTTACTATGTAACTGTTATACAGACATTATGGGTAGGGTATAAATGTTGGACTAGATGGACATACTGTATGTCTTAATACAACCTCCAATACTATGTTACTATGTAACTGTTATACAGACATTATGGGTAAAGTATAAAGGTTGGACTAGATGGACATATGTCTTTATACAACCTCCAGTACTATGTTACTATGTAACTGTTATACAGACAGGGTAGGGTAGGGTATAAAGGATGGACTAGATGGACATATGTCTTTATACAACCTCCAATACTATGTTACTATGTAACTGTTATACAGACATTATGGGTAGGGTATAAAGGATGGACTAGATGGACGTATGTCTTTATACAACCTCCAATACTATGTTACTATGTAACTGTTATACAGAAATTATGGGTGGGGTATAAAGGTTGAACTAGATGGACATATGTCTTTATACAACCTCCAATACTATGTTACTATGTAACTGTTATACAGACATTATGGGTGGGGTATAAAGGTTGGACTAGATGGACGTATGTCTTTATACAACCTCCAATACTATGTTACTATGTAACTGTTAGACAGACATTTATGGGTAGCGTATAAGTTTGGACTAGATGGACGTATAGGTCTTTATACAACCTCCAATACTATGTTACTATGTAACTGTTATACAGGACATTATGGGTAGGGTATAAAGGTTGGACTAGATGGAGTATGTCTTTATACAACCTCCAATACTATGTTACTATGTGAACTGTTATACAGACATTATGGTGTGGTATAAAGGTTGACGTGGACGTATGTCTTATACAACTCCAAACTATGTTACTATGTAACTGTTATACAGACTATGGGTAGGGTTTATAAAGGGGACTAGATGGATCATGTCTTTATCACCTCCAATACTATGTTACTGTAAATGTTATACAGACATTATGGGTAGGGTATAAAGTTGGACTAGATGGACAGTATGTCTTTATACAACTCCACAATACTTGATTAATGTAATGTTACAGATCTGGATTGGTATAAAGGTTGGACTAGATGAGGATGTCTTTATACAACCTCAATACTATGTTACTATGTAACTGTTATACAGACATTATGGGTAGGGTATAAAGGTTGAGATATTCTTTTCCAGATGCGAACTAGTTTTTACTATAACACCTACAATACTATTGCTGTTTATACCTACGTGTAACTGTTATACAGACATTATGGGTAGGGTAAAAGGTTGGACTAGATGGACGTATATGTCTTTATACAACCTCCAATAATATGTTACTATGTAACGTTATACAGACATTATGGGTAGGGTATAAAGGTTGGACTAGTGGACGTATGTCTTTAACAAACCTCAATACTAATGTTACTATGTAAATTTTATACAGAATTATGGGTGAGGGTATAAAGGTTGGACTAGATGGACATATGTCTTTATACAAACCTCCAATACTATGTTACTATGTAACTGTTATACAGACATTATGGGTAGGGTATAAAGGTTGGACTAGATGGAGCATGTCTTTATACAACCCCAATACATGTTACTATGTAACTGTTATACAGACATTATGGGTAGGGTATAAAGGTTGGACTAGATGGAATATGTTTATTACAACTCCCAATACTATGTTACTATGTAACTGTTTACAGACATTATGGGTAGGGTATAAAGGTTGGACTAGATGGACGTATGTCTTTATACAACCTCCAATACTATGTTACTATGTACACTGTATACAGGGACATTATGGGTAGGGTATAAAGGTTGGACTAGATGGACATATGTCTTTATACAACCTCCAATACTATGTTACTATGTTAAGTGTTAGACAGGAATTATGGTTAAGGTATAAAGGTTGGACTAGATGGACGTATGTCTTACAACCATATGTAATGTATATTCTAGATCAAACGGATGATCCAAAAATACATTGTAAAGCAAGAAACAATCAATTTAGTGGTGGTTCCTTGTAACGTGGACATAGCAACAACTGAAGCGCTTGAAATGGCCCGAGAGGTGGATCCTGATGGTGAAAGGACATTAGGTAAGTGAAAAATACAATATTTTATTTTCCGACTAAAGCTGTTTTTTACACCTATTAAATTTAATTTCCCTTTAATTGTTAATGTACCAAATCCTCTATCAACCAAAGTTAATATCAATAAAGCTCTTGAACCTGATAAAATACTCTTTAAGAGTCAAGTTCAGTTTTATCCAGGGGTACAGCCACACCTTTTGGCACCTGATCCAAACTTTTTAAAGCTGTCTCTTGTATCTTCCTGCAGCGTGCAAGGGATGATTTGACACTGGCTGGTGAACTGGAGGACAGACCCAACAGTGGCTGCTTAATCCTCCAGTCCAGTAGCCCCTGTTAGGTCATTCCTCCAGTTCAGCAGCCACTGTTAGCTCAGCCCTCCAGTTCACCAGCCACTGCTAGGTCAGCCCTCCCGTTCACCAGCCAGTGCTGACTTAACACTGGCTAGTGAACTGCAGGGCTGATATAACAGTAGTTTGTGAACTGGAGGGCTTACCTAACAGTGGCTGGCTTAGAAGGGGTTGACATATACTGTATATGCCAAATGGAGGTTGGTAATATATGTGCCAAACAGAGATTGTTTATGTAAGTGCCCTAAAAACTGGTACAATAAAGTACACACACAGACTGGTAAAGTGCCCACATAGACTGGTAGTGACCCAGACAGAGAGTGTTAACTTAGGCACTAAAGTGAGACGCTGCTATTGTAACTGGAACAGACTCCACACGAGTGAAACGTATTAGATGAAACATAGCATTTATCCTTAGCTGAGGATCATAGGATGCCAGCGGGGGGCCAGTCTATAGATGATGTCTAATCTATCTTATATCTTAAGTGACATTGGCTTTCTTCTGACGTTCCTGGCCCATTTATTTTGCAATCGCATGTTGGTCACAAAAAAGAAGGGGTCAGGCAGCTCAACTGAGCATTGGAAAGATTTCCGCTGAGAGTCTTATGTTCCTGCTTATCTTTCTTCATCTATCTTATCCAAACGTTGGGGACAGAACGTTAGTCTACAGGAGGAATCGGAAGGCCAGGAGCATCATTACTTTTAGTCAGGCAGTTCTCACTTAAACCTCAAGGGAATATTGGAAGGTAAGTTGTAATGTATGGGCACCTTAAGGTTACTTACCAAGTACCAGATTGTTGTTATCTTTTCTAATAGCTTTTAAAAAACCACTAATGACTAAAAATAAAAGTTTAGTTAACTTTTTCCTTCCCTCTTCTACCTGGAAAAACCCAACTGCTTTGTTTTCATCCAAGGACGTCAGAACCATTTTAATGCGTTTGGTGTTTTCACAGGGATTTTAACAAAACCGGACTTGGTTGACCGAGGAGCAGAGGTCGAGGTGTTGAGCGTTGTCCACAATCTAGTTTACAATCTTCAAAAAGGTTACATGATCGTTAGATGTCGTGGTCAACAGGAGATCCAGGAGAATCTGTCCCTGCACGAGGCTTTGGAGAACGAACAGAACTTCTTTAAGGAGCACGAACACTTCAGGTAAAGCTTGTTTGGCTTCTTGCATGGCATCAAGATGGGCAGAAAAACATTGTTTATTTTATCAATGTTGGTATCAGATAAGGATGCGCTGATATCACATATGTAAGAGGATTGTCAGCAATATTCTTACTTTTTCTCCCAGTGTTCTCCTGGAAGAAGGCCATGCTACCATCGCTTGTTTGGCAGAAAAGCTAACCAATGAGCTTGTGTCTCACATTGTTGTAAGTACTTACACTCTATCTATGTATATGTTGTCTAGGGCACCCACCCGCCTTACCCAGAGTTTCCTTCACTGCTCGGGTCCTCCTCGTTTCTTTTGAGCTGTCGCAATGAGGCTAATATGCAAACAGTATGGCTTTCTATTGGCCCCATTGTGAAGGTGGAAGAGGTACCAGATCAGTGAAGGAAGTGGGGGAAGGTGAGTATAGTTTTCCTTTCAATGATATAACACTTGCTTTAGCTAATCCTAAGCAAACATTCACTAACATACACAAAGCCCAGCAGTTTCCGCCCCCACCCTTAGCTCAGTGAGCTTAGACATGTTTGATTCGATTCACCCATTAAGAGAGAGAACAAGGAGAAGGAAATCTAGAAGTTAAAGTGAGTTAGGGGCTTCTGTATGGAAAGATTTTATTGAATTTGAAAAGGAATATCTTTGCTAATGAACTACATAGGAAGATAAGTGATGCATCGTTTTAATCATTAGTTCTGGGCTATAGGCAGGGTGACAGATTTTGCCCCATATAGCTTGGGAGGGGCGGGGGCAGAAAAAGGGATGGGATGGGGAAAAGTGCAGAGGGAGGGTTGGGGGATGTGGAGGGGTGTGGAGTGGGTAGAGGAGGGCCAAGTGTGTCTTCAGGTTTGCAATCTTTAAACAGCATGATTGATGTTGATTAAAAATGGGCTATTGATTTATTATTACCCAGAAAACCCTACCCACATTGGAGTCCCAGGTGAAAACTAAACTTACTGAAGCAGAAGAAAAACTCCAAAGCCTTGGAACAGGCATTCCGGAATCTGACATGGAGAAGCTGACTTTTCTTATAGAGGTAGGTTTCCCCTGGATAGGCTGCTAAGCTGGATTGCCGTACCCGGGCCGGTTGGGGGTACAGTTATGTTATTAAGTTATTGTGGCAGACACTGTTGTAAAATACCACGTGGGATCATTTACAACACTGGTAAAGGTGCTATAGCGTGCCTTTTATAAATTGGCCCCATGGTCCACATACTGTATGTTGGATAATTAGGGTTTTGTAGGATATACTAAGAATCAAGCAAATGCTTCCTGTTATTACTTTTTTATGTTGATATACACCAGAAGTACTGGGACACCTGCCTTTACACACACACATCAACTTTAATGACCTCCCTTTATTAATCCATATGTGGTAATATGGAGTTGGCCCATCATCCACACTTATTCATCCCTAAGGTTTCTGTAGATTTGAGGCCAGGGCTCTGTGCAGGCCAGTCAAATTCCTGCACACCAAACTCTCTCAGCCATGTCTTTATGGACCTTGCAATGGGCAGTGGAACAGGAAGCCCCCCCCCCCCTAAACTGTTCCCACAAAGTTGAGCGCAGGAAATTGTACATTTCTTTGTATCATGAAGCATTACATTTTCTTTTCACTGGAACAAATTGGCCAAGACAAAGGCTTTGATGCATTTGCTGGGCTATTGAAACCCATTCCATGAAGCGGCACACTATTCTTGAGTGGATCTGACCATACGAAGTTTGGAGGTCTGTAGCCACTGACTGTGCAGAAAGTTGGTGAAATCAGTATGCGCTGACCATGATTTCTCATTTTATATGGCCTACTACTTAGAGGCTGAGTTGCAGTTGTGAACTTACTCTGCAGATGGCATCCTATCACGATACCACGCTGGAATTCACTAAACTCCTGAGAGTGGCACATTCTTTCACAAATGTGTGTAGAGACTGTCTGCATGTCTGGGTGCTTAATTTTATACTCCTGTGGCCAAGGAATTGATTGGAACACCTCAATGACTTGGAGGGGCATCCCAGTGCTAAATTTTCATTGCATGAATTACTGTATGTACTGTACTCCTTAGCAAAGTTCTATTTTTATATGCAATAGGTGTTATCCCTGGTTTATAATGGATTTTTCTAATGACCATTTTTTCCCCCAGAAACTCAAAGGTTTTATCAATTCAATCCAAAGTGTAACCCAAGGGGATGAAGAAATTACCAATGGCACATTAAAGCTCTACACTTCCATCCGAAAACATTTTCACTCCTTGGAATTTACTATGCAGGAGTCATCTAGCCAATGTAAGTGATTGGCTTAACCCCTAAACTGGCATTGTTGTAACTTGATTGTACCTTGTAATTTATACATCTAAAGCCCAACACTTACTCTCTACTCACTTGTTGCAGCATTTGAAATGTCTTTTTACTTATGTGCTTCCTGCCATGAGAATGGCAGGCAACAAAAGAGTTACTATGTTACATAACACATCATACATAACATAGTAACTATATAAAATATCATACACAACATAGTAACTATATAACATATCATACATAACATAGTAACTATATAACATAACATACATAACATAGTAACTATATAAAATATCATACATAACATAGTAACTATATAACATATCATACATAACATAGTAACTATATAACATAACATACATAACATAGTAACTATATAACACATCATACATAACATAGTAACTATATAACATATCATACATAACATAGTAACTATATAACATATCATACATAACATAGTAACTATATAACATAACATACATAACATAGTAACTATATAACATATCATACATAACATAGTAACTATATAACATAACATACATAACATAGTAACTATATAACATATCATACATAACATAGTAACTATATAACATAACATACATAACATGGTAACTATATAACATACATAACATAGTAACTATATAACATACCATACATAACATAGTAACTATATAACATAACATACCTAACATAGTAACTATATAACATATCATACATAACATAGTAACTATATAACATAACATACATAACATAGTAACTATATAACATATCATACATAACATAGTAACTATATAACATATCATATATAACATAGTAACTATATAACATAACATACATAACATAGTAACTATATAACATAACATACATAACATGGTAACTATATAACATACATAACATAGTAACTCTTTAGTTGCCACCATTCCAGTGGATTATCCAACCATTCACTTTCTGTATAATGAGGTATCCAAGTTGGTTTTTCCTGGCTATGCAGTGCTCTGGGGCAATAGGGAAATCCTTTCCCTGCTCAGCACAGGAATAAACTGGGATTTACGTTCGTTAGCATATTTTTATTTTATAATAATCTTATATGTAAGTGGATATATATTTAGTTATCAGATCATCTCATTATTGGGGGATGGTTATAGTTTATGTAAGTAGCAGGGCTGTATTCATTACACAAACATAGAAAAGATAATCAATGCATATTCCTAGGCCCCATACAACATACATTCTAACCTTTTTAAATTTGCTTTACTTCAATTACGATTAGCAAAACTTCTCATTCTTACACACTGGATCCATATAACAGGCTCTCTCACTTCCCCCCAGCCCTTTGGTTTTTTTAAATGAGGTAAGAGGCCATCCAGTTCTTTATATTAAAGGCATAGGACCTCCCATAAAAGGGGCGTGTTGGGGGTGCTATTACCACATGGAAGCAAATTTAAAAAGGTTAGAAGTTAGCTCTCCTTTCTTCGTTCTCCCTTCTATTGACTTCTTTCCTCTTTTATTTTCTCTTTTCCCTTTATTCTAAAATTATCGTGTTAAATTAAAACTATGATATTGAAAATAACGCAAAAACATAATGTGGCAGTAACAGGCTGTTAGAGAACAGAGGTGTCAACTTGTTTGCAAACAATGTTAATTGACTTTGTTATATGACGACATTCAATAAAATGATTGGAGGGGGAAACAAAAAAAAGGTTAGAAGTTAGGACCTTCCAGACTGGGGGTTACCTTGACGTGGTTGGAAAGATTTTCATTCATGTGATCACAGTAATGTATACTAAAACCCCTTTGTTTATAAAGTATGCACACTGGCATACTTTATAAACAAAGGGGTTTTAGTATACATTACTGTGATCACATGAATGAAAAACTTCCAACCACGTCGTGCGGCCAGTCTGGAAAAAAGGTCCCTAACTTTCTATCCAGATCCAGTGACAACTATGAGAATGCAAAAGTTTGCTAATGGTAATTGAGTACAAACGTTTGGAAGTTGCAGCAATTAATTATTCAGTCGCAGCTTTTGCTGCAAACATGGGGGGGGTGTTGATGAAACATCCCTTGATTACCATGTTACTCTCTCTCCTATGTTTCTATTATGGAGATTATTTCGGGGGAAATATTGGAACCAATATTCCATACATCATAGCGCTGTTATTCAGATCTCCTGGTACTGTGTTGGGATAATGACTAAAACTTTTGCTGAACATGGTTTATCTTAGTCCCTGATAGGGCCTGCCCATGGTCACTCTCCGTGGGGGGGGGGCCGGCTGAAGGATTCCGGGGGGGGGGGGGGGGGGGAATCACTTAATAAGCTTACTGGTATAATACTCGTAGTATAAGTTAGATCCGAGTATAAGTCGAGGTACCTATTTTACCTAACAATTTGTAAAATTAATGGAACGTCAATATAAGTTGAGGGTTGAAATTATGACCACTCTGCCTTCTGATTCTGTGTTGTTTTTTAGGCTTTAGTTGCACTTTAAATGTGGACAAGCAAAATTCCCCATACATAATCCCATAGCAAGATGGAGGGAGTGCCCAAATCCAGTACCAGTACGCGTGAACCGGGGTGGGGGGGTCCAATTGCCCTTTTGGGGGCACTTACAACTCCCACATGCTTTGTTTGCTGGGAGGTTCAGTTTCTAAACATGTGGAAGTGGGGCAAGGGGGGTTTCGATAGACTTGGTTGAAGTTGGAGGAGCTTGACCATCAATTTACAATCCTCCTGAACCCCATATATAAGTTCGACGGGGTGGCTGTGACGCGCCCTATAGGAAAGGTGGGCGGGAACTCTGTGACCGCACATAGTATGTAAGGGATGTTCCGGGTCTGACGCGCCCCATATCTGGGTGTGCAAGGCAGCTCGATCCATAGAGTAAAGGACTCTGACCCCAATAGTTAAAAATGTCACACCCACCTGAGAGAATTAGTTTCACACGCATTTGCACTGTACTAGCGCCTTTATTTGCCCCCAAAATATGAAAGACCCATCAGATTACTACAAGCATCCCGATTAGCAGTGACAGGCTGAGTGAGTCCAGAAGCCAGACTACAGGAAGCAGGAAGTGGTTAAGGCAGATCACTCCTGTACTTTCCTATACATGTTAACAACACAAGCGCCATCTTACTTGTTACTATCTGCATTGCAGAACGTGATCCGTACATTAGGACTTGACCTGAGTATAAGTCGCGTGCAGGAGGAGGTTTTCAGGTAATTTTAAGCCTGGAAAAAATGTGACTTGAGTATACTAGAGTACATACGGTAGATAGTCCGCAGTACATGCCTTAGTGGGGGGGGTACAAAGCCATAGACATTCAAGACTGAAACTATCTCTCTTACGGACATTCCTATTTATATGATTAACGGGGTCCTACACCCACCCCCAATATCTATGGTCCGCAGATCCTATCAGATTGAAGATTGTATCTAGACCAATCAGCCTTGGGGAGGTATTTAAAATGCTATAAACAGTGAGAGATGCTGATGGTGGGGTTCGGGGGGTTGGGCGTGGCACATAACAAGGGGGGGTCGGGACGCTGTGGCGTAGCATGAGCTGGGCAGGCGGGTGTATGGTCATGTTCTTGGTAATTGATAATTTGTGGCGGGACAGGCTGGGTCAAGCTCCCACTTGAGCCCTTCCTGCCGACCCGCATGTGGATTGAAGGATATTAGTATTGGTGGGGGGCCTTTCTATCCTCTGGCAAAGAGAGGCTCCGCAGGCGTACGACTCTCGACTCTTGTGGTATTCCAGTTGGTGCGGCTGAAACCAAGTGGGTAGGATGGTCTCTAGCCACCATACGTATTCCAGTGGTGTGGAGGCCCCAGGCCAAATATCCAGCCCTCCCCCTGCTTAACTCTTCATGCAAATCATGAAAGAGAGACTTGTGGTAGTGGTGCCAGCTTTGTGATTAAAAATAGGTTGGGTAAATCGCTTGACTCGAACTCACATGTCAGACAAATTCCTGAGTCGAACAGAACAAATTACAAACAGCAAAATGCCGTCCTACTCTTTAGTTTTCCTGATTTTCATCAGTCCGCCTTCAGGACAACCTAGGTATCACAAGAGAAAGGTAGGGGTCATTTCAACTACACAGTAGGCCAATTGCGGCAAATTTTCCTCCGTGGGGGGGCCAGATATGCCTTTAAAACTGAACATGTGGCCCCTTATGTTTTTTTGTCAGGGAATAACTACAATCATGGGGGGTTCTGGAAATTAAACGTACTTACATGTATTTGTTTTACCCAGCGTCCATTATTACAGTTTTTGAACCTCCTTTAAGTCATTTCTCCGAGCGATCAAGCTCGTGAGCGATTTTTCTGTTTTAAAGGGATTTTTCCTGTTTTAAGGGAATTGAGAGCGTTAAAAAACGAAATCGTTGATTACCTGTGGTTTTTGCAGCCTAGTAAACGCTCACCTAACAGTTATTAGTTCTAGGAGTGTGCCTGTGTAAGGTAATTAATCACTGGTGGTGTTTTTTGTTTTTTACTACTACTGCTTGAATAGGTAGTAGGAATTGTTTGAGTTAAACTCAAAGCACTGGGTTTTCTGAAACAAAAGAACTGGTGTTTAAACGCAACTGTTCCCTGTATGAAGCGGTGGTTGGTAAGATACAAAGGAAAGGCATTTTTTTTCCTTTTCACTGATTGGAGGGGGTGTAGCTATTGTTTAAAATTGGCTGAGGGCTGTTGGCTCTTTGGTTTTGAACTCATTTACGTCATTTCTCCAGAGCGATCAAAAAGCTCCTTGAGCGATTTTCTGTGTTTGAAAGGGATTTTTTTTTTCTGTTTTTAAGGGAATTGAGAGCGTAAAAAACAAAGCTTTAAGAACAACAACTGCTATTTCTCTGCTGTGATTGCAGTTTTCTCTGCTGTGGTATTGCTGTTTAGTATTGACAAGTTTTTTTTTGGGTGGCCGGCAGTGCAATGTGCATCCTGCCGCATGTTGGGACTTGGAGCAGCCGCCCCAAGGGCCTATGTAATGTGTCAGTGTAGTGGGTTGCCCATTGGACTCTGAGGTCCAGAATCTAAGGGTAAGCTTGCAGCTTGCCAGAGCTTGCAGCAAAATCTGTGGGAAATGCAGGTACTTGAGGGTCCAGCTAAACTGGAGGGTGATATGGGGCAGATAGGTAAGAGAAGGAAGATAGAATTTGTAAGGGTCCACCATGGGAGTGGGGACGGAAGGATAGGACGCTTCCCTTCCCAGCTGTCGATCCCACAGATTTGCCCATTTTAGGCGAAGATTGTGGAGGACGATGGCTCGGAAGCAGCATATGCGAGCAGGGGCCTTCCCTTGAGCACCAGGAGAACGGCCATCTCCAATACAAGGTGAGTGAGAACGGGGGCTAGGAAGGATAGCAGGTGTAGTGGTAGGGGATCCATTATTAGAAGGGTAGATAGGGTAACGTTGCCAAGGTACCCTAACATGCCGAACAGTGTGTTGTCTGCTGGTGCTAGGTTCGTACATGTGGTGGATCGTGTTAGACAGATTTATTGGTGGCGGCTTGGGGTGACCCGGTGGTCTGGTTCACATTGGTGCCAATGACCAAAAGTTTAGAGTTGGAGGTGAGGTCCTCTACAAAAAAAAAAATGATTTCCGAGAATTATGCGGGGGCCAAGTGTAAAAGCAAAGACCTCCAGGGTAGTATTTTCGAATACTACGCAGGCCACGTTGCTACGTCTAGGGAGACCCCTGGAGCTCAGGATAACATGTGTGGCTTAAGAGGGAGGTGTAAGGAAATGGGGTTTGGGTTTTTTAGAGAACTGGCTATTGTATGGGGCCTAGGAATGTGCATTGATTATCTTTTCTATGTTTATAATGCATGCCAGTGTGCAGATAATATAATATTGTATGGGGCCTAGGAATGTGCATTGATTATCTTTTCTATGTTTATAATGTATGCCAGTGTGCAGATAATATGATATTGTATGTGGCCTAGGAATGTGCATTGATTATCTTTTCTATGTTTATAATGTATGCCAGTGTGCAGATAATATGATATTGTATGTGGCCTAGGAATGTGCATTGATTACCTTTCTATGTTTATAATGTATGCCAGTGTGCAGATAATATGATATTGTATTGCTGGGGCCCCTGAATGTGGCATTGATTATCTTTTATGTTATAATGTATGGCCAGTGTGCAGATAATATGATATTGTTGGGGCCCAGGAATGTGCATTGATTATCTTTTCTATGTTTATATGTATGCCAGTGTGCAGATAATATATATTGTATAGGGGCCCAGGAATGTGCAATTGATATTCTTTTCTATGTTTATAATGTATGCCAGTGTGCAGATAATATGATATTGT